>JAMKYM010000225.1:0-600000 GCA_026541065.1 Canavalia ensiformis | reverse complement strand
ATCATAAATAATAGTGTAATAATATTTCAATAATTTTTTAATGATTATAGGAATAAAACCACAGCAAATAATATATAATAAACAACTACAATAATCTCATTGTCTTTTATTATTATAGAACAAATTTTAAAAAATAAATAAATTGTACTTACAAATTATTTATTTAATATGAATAATATTGGACCCTAAACCCTAAATCCTAAACCCTAAACCATTCATTCTCATTCTCGAAGGATCTTTAATTTCTTTAGAAGACTTCTCAATCTCTCCATAACTTCTCAATAATGATCTCGTTTGACATAGGAAAAGGATGTGAGCCCATTTTAAGTGGATAATATTTTTTTCCTCACTTTTTTTTATTTTAAATAATAAAAAATTTATAACCAATAAATTTTCAATAAATATAATATTAGTTACTATATAAATATATAATTATTATTACTCTATGACTAGAAATGAAAATAGAATGAATTGAGCTAGACTTTAAGTATTGTCTATTTAGAAAGTTTAAGGCTTAAATTTAAATTTATTATCTATTATAAGTTTTTTTTTTGTTGTCAAGACTTGAACTGTTTGACATGTTTAAAAGTTTACAATACAAAAAATATCAATAAATAAGTTTAAATCTTAAAAATTATATAAATAATTGATTAAAAAAATCTAAACCTTAACCCAACAAAGATAAAAGGTTTATAAATTTAATTATATAATTTTAGAGCATATATATTAAACTCTAACTTTATATAAATACACTAATATATATAAGAATATAGAACGTATGGACATAGCTTGCACACATGTAACGTGCATGCACATATATATACACATTTAGATACACATAAAAATTAAAATAAAATATAAAACACTTACTTTAAAATTAAAATAACTTGTATAATTCTTATAATAAACGTTAGACAATTTTACAAATATAAATTTTTTTTGTTTAAAATTAAAAATTTTAATTTTTAATAAATTATAATAAATATAAATATATAATATATGATATATAAAAATAAATAAATCTTGATTAGATTAAATGAACATTTTAACAAGCCTAAACCTTAATTTGATTATATAAAAAAAATTTTTTAACAAGTTTAAATTTATTTTATTAAAGAAACTAAATCAAACTAAATTTTAAATAAATAAATCTTTTGTTTATTTCCATTTGTCTCTGACTTATAAGTTGATACTAAATGCAATTATATAAAACTTAGGCTAGAATTTTTATCCTCTAATATTAAGAACAATTTATATAAATCATAAGAATATAAATAATAAATTAATTAAAGTAAATTATAATAAACTTAAATTTAAATTTATATATTAAAATAAAAAAACACTACTAAAAAAATAACTCTATCTTTAATGTTATTGTTGTGCCAATAAAAGATTAAAAAGTTTGACAACAGTCCTAGCAGAGAAAAAAGGTAAACAGTAAGAAAGAAGAAATAAAATAATACTAAAAAAAATCAATTTAATAAAAAATACAGTTAAATAAAAAATAAGCATCACAATGTAAAGTTGAATATAACATTCACTTAAAAAAATATTAAGTTAACTTCTTTTCAAGTATTACTTAAAATATGATTAGAAGTTAAACAACATTCTACTTAAGATTTAAAAAACAATTTTACATAATTGTTATTTAAATAAAATGTCACATTACGGTTAAATATATAGAATTGATGTTTAAGTAATAATGAAAAATTTTACATAACCACTTTTTAAATAAAATATCACTTGAATTAATCATACTACTAAAACAGTAAATATGTCAACTGTTCTCTTTTTTATCTTTTAAAATATGATTAGTTATATATTTTCTAATTAACATTTGAAAAGTAGTTATATGTCAACCATTGTTGTTTTTTTCTTGTTTCGTGAACTGTGGTTGAAATGGAAGAATTCAACCATTTTCCTCTGTTGTTGCTACTCGTGTTTGTTTGACTTCTTTACTGCACTCTGTTCTAAAATTGAACAAAAATTATATAAATATATAATATTATAACTATATAATCTATAATAATATATTTAAAATCGGGTCAGATATCGAAAACATTAATATCACCTAAATCGACCGTTTTAATCGATTTTAACTATTTTAATTCACTTGAAATTAAATGATCCCAACCCATCTTGCCCAGTAACAGGTGAACTCAAATTTTCCACCCCTACTTGAAAATATTCTTTCTTAAACTTTGCTTTAAAATTGAACAAAGATTGTTGTCTAAACTTTATGGTCTGATTGGATGGGGAATAAAGAGAGAAAGAAAGAAACACCAGCTATAGAAAGGTTGATTAACGTTTATTTGGGCATGAAAATAAAAAGGAAAGAACAAAATTTTGCGGTTCCATCAGTTTTTATTTTTTTCCTTGATCAATAAAAAGAAAAGAAAGAAAAAATTTGTATTTTTTTTATTATTTTTAATTTTAAATTGTTAAAATTATTATATATTTATAAAAATATAATAAATATAATAGTATATTAATAAAAATATAATAAAAAATTTGAATTTTTTTTAAATTAAATTTTATATTACTAATATTTTTTTTTCTTTTTTCTATTCATCTAAATAATAAAAAAAAATTTCCTTCTTTCAACGTATTCAAACAACTTATTTTTTCTTTCTATTTTTACTTTCTTTCTATCTAAATAATGAAAAAAAATACTTATTATCACTTTTTCCTACTTACTAATCCCAATTTTTACCATCATGCATCATACATTAGACATAAAAAGAAATGTTCCTTATCTTTAGTTTTAATCTAATATCTTTAATTTTAATTTTAAACTTTTTAGTATTATTATTTATTTTAAATTTCTATAATTATTTTATTTATTTTATAATTTTTAACTAAAATACAATGAACTTCTATTTTCTATGAAAGTAACTTTTCTACTTTTATTTGTTTAAATATTTTAAAATAAAAATAATTATACCAAACAAAAAAATTAGGTATTCACAATTAATTTAATTCAAAATTTGAATATTGGTACATCATCATAAATTTAAAAATATATTTATTTTTTAGGAAAACCAAATGTTATTATTGATGTAAAATATTAATTTAAAATAATTTTAAAATTTTAAATTTAACTTATTATATTGATAAAGAGTATATATCAAAATTTTAATAATATATTTTCTTAATTTCGTTCTCAATTTCAAAAATTTGATCCCTCTTATGTTTTTTAATATAGTATAACAAAATACTTATTATTAATATGAATAAAATTACTATTTTAGTATACTTTTATTTATAAGATTTATTTAAACTTAAAAATATCTATGAAAATGCAATATACAAAAAATATGATAATAAAATATAATTTTTATTCATTATTTGTTCATTAATAATATTTAAATATATATATTTCTACAATGCAAAATTTATTTCTATACTTCACATAAAAAATATTTTATAAAATTTTAGTAATTTTTTAAAATTATTAAACACCGCAATGAAAATATTTTTTTTTTGTTTTTGGACAGCATAAAAATCAAAAACAGTTTCCAAAAGATAAACATAAAAAACATTTCTTAAAACCAAACATATCCTAATATTTCTATAACAAACGCTTGTTTTGTTTTTTGTCTCTTTCCATTTTTCTCATATGTAACAAAAATTATAAAAGTATTTTTGAAATAGAATTTCTATTTAGCAAAAGCATCAGCAGACATGTTCCTTTCCTATGTATATGTTTCAACATCATTATTTCTTACGGATCCGCAGTCTGAAGAGCTTTTTCTTTCACCACAGATGGACAAGGATGAGTCACAATATACCTTTGTAGTGATTAAACTATGCTCATTGGATGAAACTTGTTATCTAAGAAGCATAAATTTAACAAATAGTTTCTATAAGTTAAGGATTAAATACTAATGAAAATTAAGAAAGAAAAATGTTCTAACATGGGTAAAAATATCAAATTAATATTTATTTAAGAAAAATAAGTAATTTGTTCAAACAAAATATTTATTACTATCTAAAAGAGAAAAAAATTAACACCCACCTCTTCATAAATCATATTGTTGATAAGATTAATAATTATATTATTTATATAAGTGATAAATTAGAAATAGTATAGACTTTTAATGAAATAGGTATTTTTAAATTTTTTATTTGATAATTATTATGTTTTTATTTAATTTTTTATATAATTAGAAGTATTTTACGACAAAATAAATAATTAAACAAATATTATAGATTGGATAGCATATAATTAAACAAATTTCTTTTTGAGTGATATGAAAGGGATAGAGTGAGTAGAAAGGAATAGTTGGAAAGTTCCGAACAAAGACATGGCACTCACAGCAGGGAACACAGGGGACAGGTCATAAGAATGGTGTTAAAACTCATCTCCATTTATTCTTCTTGGTTTCATTTTCTTTCTATTTATCTGTATTTTTTTCATTTCTTACCTATTCATTAGTCTCACGTACATTCTGTTTTATTCTTTCTTGGAATTCAAACTATATAATACTGGAGAGGATCCTGATCCGTGGGAATGTGTTGTGTTTGAAACGTTAGAAGAGAGATGAAGTGAAAAAAAACCCAGAATATGTAACTCTTAATTTTTCCTTTATTTCCTTTGATGGATATTTATGTTTTGTACAACCAAAGTTTACTTGGCCCAATTCCCCAATTAAGATGTAGTTGGCAACTCATACGAATAATTAAACAAAATTGTTAAAGAAATAATAGATAATTTTGTGATGCTGTGTGCTGTAGGAATGATAGGTATGGTTGGATGCAAACTTTATTTTTATTTTTTTAGAATAATATTATAACCTTTAACTGGAGGTGTATCCTTTTGGTTTTATATTTAAAATTTGCGTAATATGATATACTCTATTTTTAATTAAAAAAAAGTTGAAAATTATTTTCTAGAATTACCATGAAGAAACATAGATGAGAAATAGCAAGCAAGTTTCTCCTTACCCTTTGGTACAAACAATTTATAAGCTTCCGTTTTTGTTTGACTTTCCTGAACCAACATTCTGTCCATATTTCCCAACTGTAGATAACCTTTCTTCTCAGTTCTTATGGATCTTCATTCATCATCCTCTTCCTTCAGCTTTGCATTCACCTACGATGTGTTTCTCAGCTTCAAAGGCTCTGATACTCGTCACACTTTTACTGGTTATCTTCACAAAGCTCTTTGTGACAAAGGAATCCATACCTTCATGGATGATGAAGAGCTTCCGAGAGGAGATCAAATCACAGAAGCACTTGTCAAAGCCATTCAAGAGTCCAGGATTGCCATCCCTGTCTTCTCTAGCGACTATGCTTCTTCTTCCTTTTGCTTAGATGAACTTGTCACCATTATAGACTACATATGAAACAAAAAAAAACAGTTATAGCTAAAAAATAAGAAAAATTAGAAGTTGATAAAAGGATATTAATTCAATAATAGAAGAGAAAAAAATAATAAATTTTTTTTATCTTAGTGATAAAAAATTAGAAGCAAATAATAATATTTTGTTTCTTGTTACGACGGTTATTATTAATATGTATCAATCTTTATATTTATATTTATTTGTTTAAAAAAAATGTTATAAATCAATATTTATATCTTAACATATAATTTCTTATATAATAAATATATAAAAATTATACCTATTTTCATACTCTTTTTATATATATATATATTAATAAAAAAACATGCTATAATATCAAAGATATATTTTTAAATTAGAATTATTATTATTAAATGTTAATATTTTAAAAAGTTTTCTTTATTCTCATTTTATGTTACATTACTTTTACATTAATAATTTAAAATTCTTTTAGTTACAAGTTTCAAATTAAATATTAATATTCGAGCTGGGATCATGATGATATGATAGATGAAAAAAATAAAAACTCAAAGTTGTTACCAAATTTTATTTAAAAAACATTTTAAAAATCAGTTCGAATCTGAAAGTCATTTAGTGAAGATATTAAAATCTTACCATTCTGTTGGGTTGCTAGATAAACATAAAAATCTTGAGGACCAGTGTCAAAGGTAAATTCTCTTGGACTTTTTTACCTCTTTGGTGTTAACTAATAAACATATTACCGGAACGGTGTAGTTTTAAAATTATTTTTCTATTGGGATCCAAACAGTATTTATATAATTTTTTTTACCTCACATGTAATGTATTTATTAATATATTTTTTATGTATCTTATTACATAAGAAATAAGAGTATTAATAAATACTTTGCAGGTAAGATGCAAAACATTATGCGTATTGAAAACGAAAAACATTTACTACCTTATTAAATACAACCTTAAAAATTATGTTTCACATCTTAATTGAAAACGAAAAATATTTACTATCTTAATAAATACAGCCCTAAAATTTCAATACTTTGTACAATAATAAAAGGAAAAAATTATACTAATAAATAAAAAAAGGGCATCTTTGACCATTTCGTCTACGTTTAAAAAATACGTGATGGAATTTAAAACAAATAACAAAGGAAATAAATAAATTAATATAATATCTTTAACCAGTTTTGTTTAAATTTAAAAATACATGGTAAAAAATAAAAATAAATAATAAAAACGAATAATAATTAAATGTTATGATTTTTAATAAAATAATTTTTTATTAATTTATTATTTATATATTTTTAAGACATATTTAAAAAATTATTTTAATTTCAATATTTAATTTAAAAAATATTATTTTTTATTTTTATTTTTACCATGTATTTTTAAATTTAAATCAAACTGTTTAAAGATATTATATTTATTTATTTATTATTATATTCTTTCTTTTATTATTAGTTTTATATTCCATTTCCATGTTTTTTTTTAAATTTAGACGAGTCAAAGATGTCATTTTTTTATTTATTAGTATAATTTTTTCTTTATTACTCATCATACAACGTATTAGAGTTTTCTGCTTTTTACACATAACGTATTTATTAATATGTCCTACGTAGAAAATTATGTATTATTGTTTGGAAATCGTACAGGAAAATAGTTTTGGAACTGTACCATTCCAGTAATATGTTTATTCTGAATATGTTTATTAGTTAACAACCGAGGGGTTAAAAAGCCACTTCTCTTTCTCTTGTGTGTTATCTCTGAATCAATGTTTATTATTCTGTATGTTACCTTGTATGTTGAAATTTTCGCTTTTAAATAGCAACGGCAACTTTTGTCTTGGATCTAAAGCTCCACATTGGGTTTCAATCTTTCACTTAAATTTGGGAACACTCAGATATAGATAATTCATCTTCCTTTAGTCACCATTATTTTAGAAAATTCTTAACTTAAGCTTTTTTCATCTACGATGATGGTGGAAAGTCTAAATGATATGATCTTCCATGTGTTTTGCATTATGCAGAAGAAGACATGTTCTCCCCAATACAAGTTTAATAAAGACATGCATAACAAGACATGTATCATATATTCTATTGGTTTTTTATTTTCATTCAATCATCTAGTTTTTTAGTTGGCGTTGTCAAAAGTAAACTCTTTTTCTTCATCTTCATAAACTACTCCAATTCCTTTCTAGTTCCGTGGTGTGAAATCAAATTATTGTTTGAAATAGCATAAATAATTCTTCATCATCCTAGACATTCTTTCATACTTCATGTGATACTAACGATGATAACTACATTTAGTTGAAAGAATGAGAGATAGGAAGAGAAACGGGGAGTTGAAGAGGATAGAGAAGAGACCAAGTATCTTGAATATAAAATTGAAGAAAGAGATTATTAAAAATAAAAGAATTCAAAAAAGATTAAAAATAGCGGTTTCATCTTGATTTCTTTTCATCTCTAGAATTTTTTTTTTATTTTCCTAATTTATAATGATCGGTATATTATAGACTTTTCATAAAATTATGATTCACTAATTTTTTTAATATTCAATTTATATTTCTATTAATATTCATGTGTTCTTGATTAATTTCTGAATTCGCATAATTTCTGCTTGAGTTTTAGAAATAGCATTTTATGATTTTAAATACTAAGAGAAGAACTCAAAGGTTAATCTTGATATTGGACTCTTTAAAATTGAACTTAGAATTTCAATTACAAAAATAGATTTTACTCCTTCCAAAAAATAAACAAAATCATCACAAAAATTAAAGAGTTTAATTGAAGATAAATACCATGAATCTACAACTTATTTTGATTAATAGAAATAGACAACCTTATTATTTCAATCATAAATTATAATTAACCTAAATCTTAATTCTTAAGAGTATTCTTATCTTACATATTTTCTTTTTTTAAATCAATTTATCTATTTAAATTTATGATCAGTTTTTTTTTTTTAAATTAAATTGCTTAGTCTAAATAATTAGATTACAAATTTTTAATATTCAATAACATAGTTCTTATAGATACAGTAACTTTTTTATTGTGCAATACATTGATGGACATGCTTTCTTAAAGAAAAAGAAAGTTATTGCAGATAGGAAAGTATTTAGGGAAGAAGAATGAAAGATTTGAGGAAAGCTCATGAGTGCTCAAAGTACAGAAGATATTCACAGTTAAAAATGCTTGCAAATTCTAAAGTAAATAAGAACATGAATCATTGTCAAGTAAGGTATTTATAAGAGATGAATAGTAGCCCTACAACGACTTTAATGATGATGAGGCAAGTAGACAACGTGTGCGATATGATTGAGGTCGTGATAGGGGTAGTTAGTGACATGGGCACTCCTTATTAGCCTCTAATATCATACGTTTTGATGATGGCTACTAAGTTTACAACCTAAGAAAAACACTCTTGTTATAAGCATCATGGACCTTGTATATCAATTATTAGAGGGAAGTAATGTGTATTTCCCATCTAAAGAAAACTGAAGGATCATATGCTAAATAAGTGCTAAAAATACTAAGTCTACATTTGCTTAGTATTTTTACAGGGTCTTCTTTACAGTTCAACATCTGACGGTTGATTTATCTTTGACTATAACAAGACAAGTTACGCTTTCGACAATTGAAGTGATTGAATTTGGACTCCTCATAATTTGAAGGCAGACTTGTTGGTTGAAAAGGATTTTTTTATTCTTAGAGTTCGAGAAAATTTGAAGACTTAATCATTCAAAGTAATGGTTGTTATGCTTAAGATATAAGTAATTATGTTAAGATTTTAAGAAAATGCATTTGTCTTCTTCACATCTATTAGGTTGTCTTATGTTATACATGTTGAATCTTAAGAAAAGAGTCATTGGGCAATTATCTTGTAAACGAAACTTATAAATAGTCTTAGTTTCATTTTGTACATATATATCAAAACATCATTCTATGTACAGGATACTTCTAATACTCATTTGATCATTCTTAAATTGTTGTCGCATATTATAAGTTGGACTTAAGGTTATTCGAAAGATCAAGTACGAATTGATCTTATTAGCATGCTTTCAATTATCATTTTCATGCTTCAATTACAATCTCATTATTAATCATACTTAAATAGAATTCATAATTTGAGAGTATCAATCCAACCTCAGATTGTCTTGAATAAATATGTGAAAATCATTAACCTAAAATTAAAAATAAATTTTATAATAAATTTAATCTCTAATTGAAGATAGATTTTTTCACATAAACACAAGTATAAAGTTTAACTGTTTGACATATCAACTCTTTATTCAAATTAAAGATCTTAACTTCTAATTAAGACAAATATTATGTCTTTTAATTCTTTACATCTTGTAATTAATAATCTTTGTCTTGAGAGTATTGTTAATAATATTGTCTTGACCTAATTTTAATCCTATAATTTTAACTCATTATAGTAAAAATAAAAATACTAGATTAGGATTTTTATCTTAAAACAGTAAGAGCATAAATAAAAAATTAATTAAAATTAATTATATTAAACTCAAATTGAAACCAATAAACAATTATATAAAGCTTATTAAGATTTATATTATCTAACAATAAAAATAATTTATAGCATAATAAAAATATAAACAAGCAATTAATTAAAAGCAATTATAATAAATTTAAATTAAAACCTAAATTCAATAATATATCACATAGGTTAGGATTTCTATCCTTTAATGCTAAGAACAAGTTATATAAATAATAAAAGTATAAATAATAAATTAATCAAAATCAATTGTAATAAACTTAAATTTAAATTCATATGTTGAAATGAAAAAAAAAAAACTTTGCTAAAAAAAATCTTAACCTTAATATTGTTGTTGTGCTAGTGGGATGTCAGAGAACTTGCAGTAGTAGTAGAAGAAAAAGTAAACGAGAGGGAGGAAGAAGTAAAATGAGATTAAAAGTGAAAAAAGAGAATCCAATTTAATAAAAAATACACTTAAGTGAAAAATAAGCATCACGTGTAAAGTTGAATATAAAATTCACTTGAAAAGTGATTAGGTTAAGTTCTTTTCATGTGTCACTTTGAGTGTGGTTAAAAGTTAAACAACACTCTATGTAACATTTGAAAAACAGTTTTACATAATTGCTTTTCAAATGAAACGTCACATTACGGTTAAATATGAAACTAATCTTTAAATAACACTTAATGAAAGATTTTACTTAATCGCTTTTTAAATGAAATATCCTAATCATACTTTTAAAAAAGTAAACATGTTAAGTGCTCTCTTTTTTCATTTAAAATATAGTTGATTATATTGTTCTCTAGATAATATTTGAAGAGGAGTTCTACAGCCTCACTTCCAATTACGTTCTTTAAATCTTTTTTATTATAGTGGGCCCACTAAAGATTATGGAGCAGTTATCTTATTAGAAAAGCGGTCCTATACTTCTATCCTAACCTCTCCTACCCATGAACCCATGATGATGTCCACTATCTTTGAGGACAATTTTTTGATGGAAAGAAACACGTATAAATGCTCCCTTAAGTAGAGGTCCCTGAGCACAAAAACGTTCAGCACTAACATTCCATCTAGAGTGAGTTTTAAGTGCTTGGAAAATCCTTGGAAGTGCTCTAGTTTTGCATCTAAAAAGCTTCAACCCGGTTTCCAGTAGGCAAGCAAATTACATAACAATGGCGAGAGGTATTTGATCCTATTTCGCTACTTTTTATGCTCTTTATATGCATAACATGTCTTATATTTTGGTATCAGAGCCTTAGTTACCTTCTGTCTTGTTATATGAACACTTTTGTGAGTTTTGGATAATTTGGTTTTGTTTGTTTTAAACAAAAATTAAAGTCTAAATTATGAGAAAATTAATTTCTAAGATTTCTAGGCATTAAAGGGTAATTTTCGTGTTAAGAAAATTAAAATTTTGTTCGAATTGAAACTGGGTCAAACAAACCATACCGGGTTAATTCTGTAAAAAAAAATGGCAAATAGTACCTTACTTCATTTTCTTATATATTAATGTTATCTATATTTAATAAAATTATCCTTGTGATAAAGTGATGATTAGTGTTTGGTGGTCCTTGAGGTCTCTAGTTTCCATTCCTTCCATTAATTTAATTTTTCAACGCTTTAACTTGTAAAGTTGCACAAGGAGTGGCTTTGATGTCTGCACATGCTTGGTAATTGGCTTGTTTAAAACTGTTTGGTCATGTAATGGACAATAAATCGTTTCAAAATTTTTATAAATTGTAATTATGATTATATGTATATTTTAGATAAGTTATATATATAAATTTTTAGAAATTATTTAATTATATTTATTATACAAACTAATTAGTAATAAATAATTTAATATTTAGTGATTAAAATAATTTTATTTAATTATTGTTTAATATTTAAATTAATATCTTGTGATTAATATAATTTTTAAAAAGTAACCATGACATCTTTAAATTAGAAAAATTATATATAAATCAACTATATATAAAGATATTATTTTCAATTATTTTACTTTTAATATAATAAATTTATTTTACAGGATATTATTATATTATATTATGAATTAATTGGGATGAAATAAATTATTTACTTAATTACCCACATGAATTAAGGAAAGGAATATAATTTAATAGTTTTATCAATATGGTTGTATAAATTTATTTGAATTAGAAATTTAGCCCACAAGCAATTTGTCATAAAATTTATATTTTATTTTATGATTTACATTGGTAAAACATAATTATTTAGTTGCCTCATTTTATAAGCATGTTAAAAGAGACATTTCTATGCAGTTATTCAACCTGTGAATATATCTGATATGAAATGTGAAATTCTCAAACTTAAGGACGAAATTATAAGGAGTGGAAGGAGAGAATTCTCCTTCATTTAGGTTGAATGGACATTGATTATGTCATTCGTAAGGACGAACCACCTCCGATTATGGAGGCTAGTGAAAAGTAGGAATGATCAAATTGTCTTTGCTTTATGTTTATAAAGACCAACATTTTTTCAGCCATTTGAGGTTCTGTTGAGCAGTATGACAATGTCTGAGTCCTACTGAAGGCAATTAGTCAGCAATTTGCAATTTTAGATAAAGTCTTAGCAAGCACCTTAATTATGAAATTTTCTAATGTGAAGCTCACCGATATTAAAGGAATGCATGAACACATTATGCACAAAAGAGATATAATAACCCAACTTAAGGCTCTTGAGATTACTATATCAAAATCTTTCCTTGTGCACTACATGTTGAATTCTCTGCCGCAACAATATAGACCCTTCAAAATTTCTTATAACACACATAAGGACAAATGGTCTATCAATGAACTCATGACCATGTGTGTGCAAGAAGAAGGAAGGTTGCTTATGGAGGGCAGTAAGAGTGTGCATCTCACATCAAGGAAGGAACATGAATGACCAAGTCAAGAAGAAAGGAAAGAAAAAATTGTCTCCTAAAGGTGACATAAAGAAAGAATCCAAGTGCTTCTTCTGTAAAAAGAAAGGGCACATGAAGAAGGATTGCCTTAAGTTCTAATCCTAGCTTAAAAAGAAAGGTAACCTACTCTCACTTGTCTATGAGTCTAATATGGTTGATGTTTGTAATAACACATGGTGATTGATTCTAGATCTTCAAACCATATTACAAATATCTTATAGGGTTTGCAAAACCTAAGGGAATCAGTAGAAATTGATCGATGTATCTATTCAGGAAACAAGATGCAGTCGTATATGGAAGCTATTGGAACTTGAAAATTAGTATTTAGGAGTGACTTTATTTTAATTTTAGAAAAGACCTTATATATTCCTAATTTTTCTAGAAATTTGATTTCTATTTCAAGACTTGTTCATTTGGGATATAATTTCAATTTTGTGAACACTGGTTTCAGTTTATATTTTAAATCTGAACATATTGGTAATGGGGTTTTATGTGATAGTCTTTATTCCCTCGATTTACAAAATAATGCCACTCATGATATTTTGCATGTTCAAACTGGTACTAAATGATGTGTTATTAATGAGGATTCCTCTACCTTATGGCATCAGAGATTAGGACATATCTCCATTGAGAGAATTAAGCGATTAGTGAATGATGAAGTACTTAGTACTTTAGATTTTATTGATTTTAAGACTTGTATAGATTGCATAAAGGGAAAGAAAACTAACAAGTTTAAGAAAGATGTCAAAAGAAGTTTAATCGTATTAGAAATCATCCATTCGATATCCTGTTGCCCAAATATGGATACTCATGGACAAAAGTACTTCATCACCTTTATAGATGATTACTCACGATACATGTATCTCTACATGCTTCACAACAAAAATGAAGCACCAAAGGCTTTTAAGGTTTTCAAGGCGGAAGTAAAGAAACAATGCGGTAAGCAAATTAAGATTGTGAGAACTGATAGAGGTGGCAAGTATTACGGTAGATGCACTGAAGATGGACAAACACCAAGTTCATTTGTGAAGTTTCTTCAAGAAAATGGGATAGCTACCCAATATACCATGCTCGGTTATCCTGATCAAAATGGTGTAGCGGAAAGAAGAAATCGAACTTTAATGGACATGGTTCGTAGTATGATTAACAGTTCTAAATTGTCAAAATCCCTATGGGTTGAAGCTCTTAAAATGGTAGCATATATATTGAATCGAGTTCCAACTAAGGTTGTCTCTAAGACACCATTTGAGTTGTTTAAAGGTTGGAAACCAAGTTTATGACATATGCGCGTATAGGGATGCCCATCTAAAATGGAAGTTTACAACCTACAAGAAAAGAAACTAGATTCAAGGACCATTAGCGAATATTTCATTGGATATGTTGAAAGGTTTAAAGGGTATAATTTTATTGTTCATCTCATAGTACTAGAATTATAGAGTCAAGAAATGCCAAGTTTCTTGAAAATGATTTGATTAGTGGGAGTGTCGAATCATTAAGTGAAAGATCCAAGTTAGAGCAATCTAACCTACAACCTTCTACATCAAGTCATATTCGAACTATATTTGTTTATCACACTCCTTCAGTTTGAGTTCTTATTGAACAACTTGTTCCTGAAGCTTTGCAAATTGCTGATAATGATCCAGTAGATCTTGTTAAAAAAATGTCAGAAATTGATGAACATTCAGTTGAATAACATGTTCCTCAGGAAGATGTTGATGCAATATTAAGAATATCTATTAAAGTAAGAAAATCAGTTATTCCAAATGACTATGTAGTGTGTCTACAAGAATGTGAATATAATGTCGGAGCTAGAAATGATCTTGAATCCTTTTCACAAGCCATGAGTTGCAAGGAGTCAGAATTATGGTACAATGTCATGAAGGAAAATATGAACTCCATGAAGAGAAACAATGTCTGGGATCTTATCTTGTTTCTTGAAGGTGTAAAATCCATTGGGTGTAAATGGGTCTATAAAACCAAAAGGGACTCATTAGGCAACATAGAAAGATATAAGGCTAGACTTGTTGCAAAGGGATTCACTTAGCAAGAAGGAATCGATTACACAAAAACTTTTAGTCCTGTATCTAAAAGATTCCTTATCCATCATGTTGGCATTGGTGGCTCATTTTAATCTTGAGTTGTAGCAAATGGATGTGAAAACAACTTTCTTGAATGGAAATCTGGAAGAGGAGGTTTATATGAAATAACCTGAAGAATTCTCCTCTAGTAGTGGTGAGCAATTAGTATCTAAGTTAAAAAAGTCCATATATGGCCTAAAACAAGCATCTCATCAATCGTATTTGAGATTTAATGATGTTATCTGTTCATTTGGTTTTGTTGAGAACATCATGGATCAATGTATATTCCAGAAGGTTAGTGGAAGAAAAACTTGTTTCCTTATTCTATATATGGATGACATTTTGCTTACAATAAATGATAAAGGTATGTTGCATGAGGTGAAACAATTTCTTTCTAAAAATTTTGATATGATGGACATGGGTGATGCATCTTATGTCATTGGCATTAAGATTCATCGTGATAGATATAAAGGTGTTATAGGTCTATCTCAAAAAACTTATATCAACAAAGTCTTAGAAAGGTTTTGGATGAAAGATTGTTCACCAAGTGTAGCACTTGTTGTCAAAAGTGATAGATTCAATTTGAATCAATGCCCTAAGAATGACCTTGAGCGGGAACAAATAAAGAACATTCCATATGCTTCTGCTGTTGGGAGCCTAATGTATGCTTAGGTCTGCACAAGGCCTAACATTGAATTTATTATGGGAATGTTAGGAAGATATCAAAGTAATTCAGGTATTGATCATTGGAGAGCTGCAAAGAAAGTCATGAGGTACCTTCAAGGGACAAAGGATTACATGCTTATGTATAGACATTAAGATAATTTGGAGGTGATTAGGTCTCTAACTTTGACTTTGCTGGCTACGTTGATTCACGAAAATCAACATCTAGTTACATTTTTATGTTAGCCAGTGGAGCCATATCTTGGAGGAGTGCCAAGTAGACTATGACTGCTACCTTTACTATGGAGGCCGAGTTCATTTCATGTTTTAAGGCTTCCTCACATGGAATATGGTTTAAGAGTTTTATTTTTAGGCTTAGACTTTTAGATTTCATTTCTAGGCCAATTAAGATATACCGTGACAATTCAGCTATAGTATTTATGACTAAAAATAATAAAAGTTGAAGTCGAAGTCGAAGTATATCAACATTAAGTATTTATCCATTAGGGAACGTGTCAAGGATATGAAAGTAATCATTGAATATATTAACACTAAGCTAATGTTAGTTGGTCTTTTAACTAAAGACATACCACTATACAAATCTAAGAATCATGTGGTCACTCTGGGACTTGATTTCACTTTGTAAATTATTGTTATTAGAATAAATATTTATAAAACTTTACTGACATTTCTTACATCTAGCATTCACATTCATTTATTTGAGAAATGTCACTACAGTATAGACCTATAATAAACATTGAGTTTATTCATTAAGTAATTTGGGTAAGATTTAGAAACAAGATATATTATGATATATGGAAGATACTACTTAATTTAAAAGGAAATATCGTCATGATTCATATATTGTGTTTTTAAAGTACATAATACTCTATGAGTATTTATTGAAGGCATACAGACCAAGTGGAAGATTGTTGGTTATATGAGCAAATTGCACGTTAATGGTAACTGTCCACTAAAGGTTATAGAGCAGTTACCTTATCAAAAAAGTGGTTCTATCCTAACCTCCCTTCCTAATCTTCATACCCTCGTTTCCCTTCTCCTCCGCGTTTTCTGTTGGATAGTCATGCCCCTACATTTTTCGTCAGTGGTGTATTTGGAACTGTAACCACTAAGCAAGAAGCTCATAAATAAAATTTATCACCATCTCTTTCCATCCATCTTCCTTCTCTCTCGTTTGTGAAACAAAATCCCTTTCAAGCTCCATTTCCCAATCCAAATTCTCACCATAACCCTCTCATTTTCTCTCTAAAGTCAATCACTTCCATTCTTTATCTAAACTATTACAACAAGGAAACCAACCATATCCTTCACCGCCACAACTGGGGGCTCAGTCGAGGCCCCCGCCAATAACCCTGTCTTCCGTGCCTTCATCAACCAACTCTCCACCTCTTTCCGCCATGGCCTTGACCAGCGCCGCCCCTGGTCGGAGCTCGTTGACTGCTCTGTCATCGTTTCAGTCATCCTCGTCATTTCTCTTTTCACAAATCCAGCTCGAAACATTCGTCACACGCTTCCGACTTGGGTCCATCATAATCCAACTTAGTTTCAAATTCTCTTCCAATTCATTCATCCACTCCTCGTCCTTGCGCACGAACTCCATAGAGTCAAGACCAGGTCGTTTGGTTCGAGCGCGTCCACCCACAGCAGCGAGGAAAGTAACCAATTTTTCTGCGTTTTGGTGCGTTTCATCCTCGACAACACAAGATTCCCCTTGTAGTATATGCCGACGGCGGAGATCAATTCCAGTGGTGGAGGTGACGGACGGTGAGAGAGGGAAGGGAAGGATCAGAATAAACGAAGCGGTGTGGCACCGTCGAGGTGGGGCAGGATATGAGTGTAGATGATTTCAGAAGGTAAGATATTGAAGGTGGTGGTGCTTGATAATGATTTCATGTGTTCATTTGCATTCGGTGGTGCTGAAGTTGTAGCCATCATAGTGAGATTAGGAAGTTGATGATATATTGGTAATGTATTTAATTACAAAGGATAACTTATGGTAAGAGATTGACTCAACTGATCTAATAGAAATTAAGCAAATGTTCTTTTACAAAAGGTTCACGTGAAACAAGTCGTTTTATTAACTTACATGGCACTTAACGAGCCACCTCAGCGTTTAACGTTCCAATTCAGCAAGGACAAATTTGACGGAGTAACGAATTTGAATGATAGATCAAAAAGTTAAGAATTAAATAGTAAATTTTTTTAAATAAAGAACCAATTTACAATGTCATTACTAACTTAAAGATTAATTTGACCCTTTATTCATTTACTTATATATCTTATATAGATTAGTTGATTTTTGGTTATGATACAAGAAGAATGGTGAAAGTATATGACTAAAATTTGAAATCAATTTTTTATTTTTATTTTTAACACTTTTTAAAGAAATGGTTCATGAGTCCCATTGCTTTTTATTTCTTACATTTGTGTAATAGGAATAATAAATGCATTGTCGGATCAGTACTCTGTAGAACCATTGTTATTGTTTTCTTGCTTCGTGAATTGTGGTTGAAATGGAAGAATTCAACCATTTTCCTCTGTTGTTGGTACTCGCATTTGTGTGACTACTTTACTGCACTTTGTTCTAAAAATTGAACAAAAATTATATAAACATATAATATCATAAACTATATAATATATAATAATTATTAACAGTCGGATCAGATATCGAAGACATTAATGTCACCTAAATCCAACCGTTTTAATCGATTTTAACCATTTTAATTCACTTGAAATTAAATGATCCCAACCCACCTTACCCATTAACAGGTAAACACAAATTTCCCGCCCCTACTTGAAAGCTTATTCCTTCATGAACTTTGCTTTAATTGAACAAGATTGTTTTCTAAGCTTTACTGTCTTTGTTCTTTTTTTTTTTTCTTTTTCCTTTTGAGATAGAAACATGGACTCTTTTATCACTTTTTCCTACTTATTAATCCCAATTTTTACCATCATGCATCATGCATTAGACAAAAAAAGAAATGTTCCTTATCTTTAAGTTTAATCTAATACCTTTATTTTCAATTTTTAATTTTTTAGTATTATATTTATTTTAAATTTCTATAATTATTTTATTTATTTTATAATTTTTAATTAAAATACAATGAACTTATATTTTATTTTCTATGAAAATAATTTTTCTAATTTTATTTATTTTAATATTTTAAAAATAAAAATAATCATACCAAAGAAAATTAGATATTCACAATTAATTTAATTCAAAATTTGAATATTGGTACATCATAATAAATTTTAAAATATATTTATTTTGTAGAAAAACCAAATGTTATTATTGCCGTAAAATATTAATTTAAAATAATTTTAAATTTTTAAATTTGACTTATTATATTAATAAAGAGTATATATCAAAATTTTAATAATATATTTTCTTAATTTCGATCTCAAATTTCAAAAATTTGATCCCTCTTAAGTTTTTTAATATAGTATAACAGATTACTCATTATTAATATGAATAAAATTACTATTTAGTTTATTTTTATTTATAATATTTATTTAAATTAAAAAATATCTATGAAAATGAAATATACAAAGAATATGATAATAAAATATAACTTTTTTCATAAATAAATATTTAAATTTATATTTTTACAATGCAAAATTTATTTCTATACTTCACATAAAAAATATTTTAAAACTTTTAGTTATTTTCTAAAATTATTAAACACCACAATGAAAATATTTTTTGTTTTTGAACAGCATAAAAATCAGAAACAGTTTTAAGAAAATAAAAATAAAAAACATTTTTTAAAGCCAAACATATATCCTAATATTTCTATAAAAAAAGTTTTACAACAAAATTTTCTACCATTCATCTTTTTCTCTTTTTCTCTCTCCATCACATTACCTTTCTAACCAACACTTGTTTGGTTTTCCGTCTCTTTCCATTTTTCTCATTTGTAACAAAAATTAGAAAAGTATTTGGGAATACAATTTCTATTTAGCAAAAGCGTCAGCAGACATATTCCCTTCCTATGTATATGTTTTAACATTATTAATCTGAAGAGCTTTCTTCACCAGATATGGACAAGGATGAGTCACAATATACCTTTTTAGAGATTAAACTATGCTCATTGGATGAAACTTGTTATCTAAGAAGCATAAATTTAACGAACAGTTTCTATAAGTTAATGATTAAACACTAATGAAAATTAAGAAAGAAAAAATGTTCTAACATGGGTAAAAATATCAAATTAATATTTATTTAAGCAAAATAAGTAATTTGTTCAAACAAAATATTTATTACTAATATCTAAAAGAGATAAAAATTAACACCCACCTCTTAATAAATCATATTGTTGATAAGATTAATAATTATATTATTTATATAATTAATAAATTAGAAATAGTATAGAGTTTTAATGAAATATGTATTTTTAAATTTTTTATTTGATAATTATTATGTCTTTATTTAATTTTTTTATATAATTAGAAGTATTTTACGACAAAATAAATAATTAAACAAATATTATAGATTGGATAGCACATAATTAAACAAATTTCTTTTTGAGTGATGTGAAAGGGATGGAGTGAGTAGAAAGGAATAGTTGGAAAGTTCCGAACAAAGACATGGCACTCACAGCAGAGAAGAGAACACAGGGGAGAGGTCATAAGAATGGTGCTAAAACTCATCTCCAGTTATTTTTCTTAGTTTCATTTTCTTTCTATTTATCTGTATTTTTTTCATATCTTACATATTCATTACTCTCAAGTACATTCTGTTTTATTCTTTCTTCGAACTCAAACTATATAATGCTGGAGAGGATCCTGATCCATGGGAATGTGTTGTGTTTGAAACGTTAGAAGAGAGATGAAGTGAAAAAAAACCCAGAATATGTAACTCTTAATTTTTCCTTTATTTCCTTTGATGGATATTTATGTTTTGTACAACCAAAGTTTACTTGGCCGTAGACAGCTACATTAGGAGTTTTTGACCCCCCAATTCCCCAATTAAGATGTAGTTGGCAGCTCATACGAATAATTAAACAAATTTGTTAAAGAAATAATAGATAATTTTGTGATGCTCTGTGCTGAAGGAATGATAGGTATGGTTGGATGCAAACTTTATTTTTTTTTTTAGAATAATATTATAATCTTCATGAAGAAACATAGATGAGAAATGGCAAGCAGGTTTCTCCTTACCCTTTGGTACAAACAATATATAAGCTTCCGTTTTTGTTTGACTTTCCTGAACCAACATTCTGTCCATATTTCCCAACTGTAGATAACCTTTCTTCTCAGTTCTTATGGATCTGCATTCATCATCCTCTTCCTTCAGCTATGCTTTCACCTACGATGTGTTTCTCAGCTTCAGAGGCTCTGATACTCGTCACACTTTTACTGGTTATCTTCACAAAGCTCTTTGTGACAAAGGAATCCATACCTTCATTGATGACGAGGAGCTTCAGAGAGGAGATGAAATCACACCAGCACTTGTCAAAGCCATTCAAGAGTCCAGAATTGCCATCCCTGTCTTCTCTATCAACTATGCTTCTTCTTCCTTTTGCTTAGATGAACTTGTCACCATTATAGACTATATTAAGACAAAGGGTCGGTTGGTTTTGCCGGTTTTCTATAACGTTGATCCTTCTTATGTGCGGCATCAGAGTGGGACTTGTGGAAAAGCACTAGCTAAGCATGAAGCTAGGTTCAAGAATAACAAGGAAAAGTTGAAGGATAACATGAAGAGATTGCAGAAATGGAAGACAGCTCTTACCCAAGCAGCTAACTTGTCTGGCTTCCATTACAAACATGGGTACCATCTAATATTTTCTTACTATACTTTTCATTTGTCTGATATTTACAATTTTGAATTGTAACAAGCAAGTATACATAAACATGGCATTGATGCATTAATCTGACTTTACACAAACTTTTCTTACTGTGTAGGGATGGATATGAACATGAGTTTATTGGAAAAATTGTTGAAGAGGTTTCCAGGAAGATTGATCGTCTTCCTTTACATGTTGCTGATTACCCAATTGGAGTGGAATCGCAAGTACTAGAAGTGAAATCGCTTCTAGATGTTGGGTCTGATGATGGAGTGCACATGATAGGGATCCATGGAATTGGAGGAGGAGGCAAAACAACACTGGCTCTAGCAATTTACAATTCAATTGCAGATTATTTTGAAGGTTTATGTTTTCTTGAAAATGTAAGAGAAAATTCAAACAAACTGGGGTTACAACATCTGCAAAGCATCATTCTTTCTGAAATAGTTGGAGAAAACAAAAGTAAGTTAACAGGTGTCAAACAAGGAATGTCAATGATAAAGCATAGGCTCCAATCAAAGAAAGTTTTATTGATTTTGGATGATGTTGACAAGCAAGAGCAGTTACAAGCACTTGTAGGAGGACTTGACTGGTTTGGTCCTGGTAGCAGAATCATCATCACAACTCGAGACAAACAATTGTTAGCATGTAACAATGTTGAAAGAACGTATGAGGTGAAGGTGTTGAATGATGAAGATGCTCTTCGATTGCTTAGTTGGAAAGCTTTTAAATCAGAAAAAGCTGATCCAAGTTATGTTAATGTCTTGAATCGTGTAATAATCTATGCTTCAGGCCTTCCATTAGCTTTGGAAGTAATAGGTTCCAACTTGTATGGAAAAAGCATAGAAGAATGGGAATCTGCTATAAATCAATACGAAAGAATTCCTAATAATGAAATCCAAAAAATACTTAAAATAAGCTTTGATGCTTTGGGTGAAGAAGAAAAGAATGTTTTTCTTGACATTGCTTGTTGCTTCAAAGGATATGACTTGGAAGAGGTCAAAGATATACTTCATGCTCATCAAGGTTACCGTGTGGAACATCACATTGGAGTTCTGGTTGACAAATCTCTTGTAAAGATTGGATCATATGATGTAGTGACACTGCATGACTTGATAGAGGACATGGCTAAAGAAATTGTCCGACAAGAATCACCAAAAGAGCCTGGTGAACGCAGTAGATTATGGTTCTACAAAGATATAGTTCAAGTTTTAGAGGACAATAATGTGAGTAAGACAGATATGAACTTGTTTGATTTTTCATCTCGAACTTTGATTTCTTGACTTTTATATGCTCACATCATAGTTGTTTTAACTCCCTTTATAATATGTAAATTTGTTCTATATATGTGCTGAAGTCTTACATATATATATGTATTGCAGTTGATAAATGTTTTTTTTTCTTCTTTTGTTCAAGGGAACCGGAAAAATTGAAATCATATATCTACAATTTCCCTTATTATCTGAGGAAGAAGAAAGAGAAATAGAATGGGATGGAGATGCCTTCAAAAAGATGAAAAATCTCAGAACACTTATTATTAGAAATGGTCGGTTTTTAAAAGGTCCGAAACATCTTCCAAATAGTTTAAGAGTGTTGGAATGGAAGAGGTATCCTTTGCAAAATTTACCGGATGATTTTCATCCCAAGAAACTTGTTATATGGAAGTTTCCCGAAAGTTGTCTTGCATCGGTGGGCTTAATATTGAGAAAGGCAAGTGCATTTAATCTGTTTCCTTAATCTTTTATGTTAACAAGTTCGCTTTAAGGTTATTCATTTTGGATTTTCTTCTTTTTTGTGTATTAATAAATTCACCTTTAAATTATTAATTCGTTTCCTATTCACTTTTTTTCTGGCAGAAGTTAGCAAATCTGACAAATCTGAATTTTAATTTTTGTTGCAATTTAACGGAAATACCAGATGTGTCTTGTCTCCAAAATTTAGAAAAATTATCATTTGAGTGGTGTCACGAATTAACTACGATTCACCAATCGGTTGGGTTGCTAGATAAACTTAAAACCTTGAGTGCTGGATCTTGCTTCAAGCTTAAGACTTTTCCACCCATGAAGCTGACCTCTCTTGAAGTACTCAATCTTTCTTATTCTGGCCTTGAGAGTTTTCCAGAAGTATTAGGAAAGATGCAAAATCTAAAGGAACTTGATTTGTGTGGAGTTCCCATAAAAAAAATTCCACATTCATTTCAAAATCTTATTGGACTTGAAGCTATAATGATGAACTTTCTAGAGAAGTTAAGCGACTCTGAAGCAGACGATGTCCTTCAGAACATTGTCACAATGCCCAAATTGACTGTGATTAAATCTATGAGCCAGATGGACCACCCATTGCCTAGAGGGTATGTGGATGAAGACAAAGTGAGCTCTTCCAACATCCAAATTGTTGATCTCAACAGGTGCAATCTGACAGATGAATACTTTCTGATAGTTGTCAAGTTTTTTGCTAATGTGAAGGAATTAATGCTATCAAGGAATAATTTCATAATTGTTCCCGAATGCATCAAAGAATGTATCTTTTTAAAGAAGCTGGATTTGAGCTATTGTAAGTCTCTTCAAGAAATTAGAGGGATTCCACCAAACTTGAAATATTTGAACGCAGAAGGTTGCAATTCCTTGACTTCGTCATGTAGAAGCATGCTTCTGAATCAGGTTTTTGTCTTGTTTATGTATTTGACTTATAATTCATAATCTACACTTTAATGTTATTAAACCTTTGAATTATTTATGACTAACAGCATCTGCATGAGGCTGGAAACACACACTTTTGTTTGCCACCAACTGAGATTCCAGAATGGTTTGAGCACCGAAGCAGGGGAACACCAATATCTTTCTGGTTTCGCAACAAGTTCCCTCCATTGGTTCTCTATTTTGAGGTGGCACCAAAGTACCGATTTGAAACTTTTTTTCCGATCCTGTGCGTCAAGGGCGCAGAAAGTTGGCTTCCTCCGATGTTTCAGGAAACATTGAACAGAGCCCCTCAAGAGCACAGTACTTCGGTTATTGATATGAGAATGTGTAGTTTTCCTGTAGTAAATCTGGAAAATGAAGTATATCTAGAAAATGAATGGAATCGAGCAGAGGTTACATTTTATGTTTATCACCCCACCCAAACAACCTCTTTCGAAATTGGAATTCATGTCATCAAACCGGAATATTACATGGACGATATTCGATTCACCGATCCTTATCAGAAGAGAGCATTAGAAGATGATCTCAACAGTTCAGAGCCTGAAAATAATCGGTTGCTTATAAAACAAAAATTTGTGGACATAGAAATTTGTAAGACACAATTTGAAATACGGCAACAACGCATGAGTTTGCTGTCGCGCATGTGGAATTGGGTACGCTGTTGTTTTCCATTTCTTCCTGCTCTACCAATGCATTCATTGGATGAGGATTTAAGTTCAATGACATCAACACAGATAAGGGACAACACTGGTGTCAGAGGTAAATTCTCTTGTAATGTGCTATCACTTTAATTAAAATTAGTTGTCCTATCACTTACTGATATATGTTTTTTTTCTTTACTGATGTATGTTTCTTCGCCAAGTTAGGCTTTAGATATTTATTTTTGCTTTGATTTTCATGAAGATATTCTAAGCAGTTGAAACTGTTTATATGTTCCACCGAATCAATGTTTATTGTTCTGTATTTTACTTTGTATGCTAAAATCTCTGCTTTTAAATACTAATCTTAACTTTGTCTTTGGTCTAGAGCTTTCCATCAGGTTTGCTAAAATCTCTGCTTTTAAATACTAATCTTAACTTTGTCTTTGGTCTAGAGCTTTCCATCAGGTTTCAATCTTTCGCTAAAAATTGGTAACACTCGAATCATCATTATTTAAGAGAGTTCTTAACTGAGTTTTTTTGTGGAGGTGAAGCTGACTGAAGGTGTTGAAAATTAGACATTGCCCTAACTCAACCTGGGTGTCCTTAGATTATATATGTATGGTTAGCCATTCCTTTGATCAATGTGGGACTTGGGACTTGCAATAGAAGGAATCCTCGATCATGATAACCGAGTGTAGAAGCTATTGCTTCAAGAATTTGGTTTATTGATGACAAAAGGCTTGAAAAGATGGATGTGTGCTTCGTGTGAGAGAGGAAACAGGACCTTTGATATTAACCATGTAAACTGCTTGCCAATTTTTAGTTGCACCCATGTTTGGTTATTGTAACTGAGTCCATGCAACTGAGTCAAGATGTTTAATGATGTTTAATTACTTAACGTAAATAGTTAATACTAATGCTCCTTACTCTAACATTTTATTTTAGTTGCCAAATTTTTAATTAATTATTTAGAAGCTTTATAAAAAATGTAAGATATGGAATTTTGATGTTTAAATTAACATTCGACCATTTACTATTTTAAACTAACATGTTTAAATTATCTTGCATGTTTAAATTGTTAATGTGGAATTTTGATGATGTTGTTGTTAGTTTATCTTATTTTACCTGTATATTTAGTCAATAAACTAACAGGTTTAAATTATCTTGCATGTTTAAATAATCTTGCATGTTTAAATAATCTTAACTGCTAGAAAGTAATGCGGTTTTTAAACTGCATTCCAAGTGATCATCTGGTGTATGGTTCAAATTGTTCTTCAAATAAATTTTTAACCACATTTCAAAGTCTTTGTTTAGTGTAATAATTATAACCATAGAATACAATCATAATCGAAATACATATTTATCCCATATACTACAAAGATAGAGAATATATATATATATATATATATATATATATATATATATATATATATATATATATATATATATATATATATATATATATATATATATATATATATATATATATATATATATATATATCCAAATGGATTATAAATCAAGAATAACATCAAATGTTTCAGCTTGGCCAATAATCTTGTCATCATATTTAGTAGAGATACATGAGCTAGATTGGTTTGGTTGTTTTTTTTATTTTTTTATTGAAAATTAAAAAATGTAGTAAAAAAGATGTGTTCAGTTCAATCTTTGAAAAAAAATTCTAGGAAAATTTTAAAAAAATAAATTCAAAACTAAAAATAAGAAAAGGTTATTTTTAGTCTTTTGGTTTCAAAAAGATTAAAAATATGAAAGAAAAAAAAACAGATGATGATGAAAAAATTATAGCTAAAAAATAAGAAAAAGTAGAAGTTGATAAAAGGATATTAATTCAATAATAGAAGAGAGAAAATAATAAGAAAATTTTATCTTAGTGATAAAAAATTAGAAGCAAATAATAATATTTTGTTTTTTGTTATGATGATTATTATTAATATGTATTAATCTTTATATTTGTATTTATTTGTTTAAAATAAATATATTATAAATCAATATTTATATTTTAACATATAATTATTCTTATATAATAAATATATAACATTATAATAAATAAATATATAAAAATTATACCTATTTTCATACCCTTTATATATATATATTTATTTATATATTAATAAAAAAAACATGCTATAATATCAAAATATATATATTTTTAAATTAGAATTATTATTATTAAATGTTAATATTTTAAAAAGTTTTCTTTATTCTCATTTTATGTTACATTACTTTTACATTAATAATTTAAAATTATTTTAGTTACAAGTTTCAAATTAAATATTAATATTCAAGCTGGGATCATGATGATATGAAAGATGAAAAAATAATAACTCAATAGCCTTTACTTGGAATTTAACTACGGTTCACCATTCTGTTGGGTTGCTAGCTAAACTTAAAAATCTTGAGGACCCGTGTCAAAGGTAAATTCTCTTGGACTTTTTTTTTACCTCTTTGGTGTTAACTAATAAACATATTACTGGAAATGTGTAGTTTTAAAATTATTTTTCTATTGGGATCCAAACAGTATTTATATAATTTTTTTTACCTCACATGTAATGCATTTATTAATATATTTTTTATGTATCTTATTACATAAGAAATAAGTGTATTAATAAATAAGTTGCAGGTAAGATGCAAAACATTATGCATATTGAAAACGAAAAAATTTACTATCTTAATAAATACAGCCCTAAAATTTCAATACTTTGTTTAATGAATAATAAAAGGAAAAAATTATACTAATAAATAAAAAAACGGCATCTTTGACCATTTTCGTCTAAGTTTAAAAAATACGTGATGGAATTTAAAACAAATAACAAAGGAAATAAATAAATTAATATAATATCTTTAACCAGTTTTGTTTAAATTTAAAAATATATGGTAAAAAATAAAAATAAAAATAAATAATAAAAACGAATAATAATTAAATGCTATGATTTTTAATAAAATAATTTTTTTATTAATTTATTATTTATATATTTTTAAGACATTTAAAAAATTATTTTAATTTCAATATTTAATTTAAAAAATATTCTTTTTTATTTTTTATTTTTATTTTTACCATGTATTTTTAAATTTAAATCAAACTGTTTAAAGATATTATATTTATTTATTTATTATTATATGCTTTCTTTTATTATTGGTTTTATATTCCATTTTCACATTTTTTTTTTAAATTTAGACGAGTCAAAGATGTCATTTTTTATTTATTAGTATAATTTTTTTTATTACTCATCGTACAACGTATTGGAGTTTTCAGCTTTTTACACATAACGTATTTATTAATATGTCCTACGTAGAAAATTATGTATCATAGGTATTGTTTGAAAATCGTACAGGAAAATAGTTTTGGAACTGTACCATTCCTGTAATATGTTGATTAGAGAATATGTTTATTAGTTAACAACCGAGGGGTTAAAAAGTCACTTCTCTTGTGTGTTATCTTTGAATCAATGTTTATTATTTTGTATTTTATCTTGTATGTTGAAATTTTCGCTTTTAAATAGCAATGGAAACTTTTGTCTTGGATCTAAAGCTCCACATCGGGTTTCAATCTTTCACTTAAATTTGGGAACACTCAGATATAGATAATTCATCTTCCTTTAGTCACCATTATTTTAAAAAATTCTTAACCTGAGCTTTTTTCATCTACGATGATGGTGGAAAGTCTAAATGATATGATCTTTCATGTGTTTTGCATTATTCAGAAGAAGACATGTCCTCCTTAATACAAGTTTAATAAAGACATGCTATTGGTTTGAAAATGTATGAAGTCAAGTGCAGCTTATCGTTTTATAAAGTAAAGAATGAGTAAGAGTATCGTCTTCACAGGGATTTGGTCCAAATACTGAATTCCTACTAATCCACTAATTGAACTCAATTATGGGGTCACGTGGGCAACGCGATCTCGCGCGTTAGCGACGCAAACAAAGAAGAACAAGATTCAAAGATTCTGTCACTCAATCTAAAAATCTGTTTCGGTTCGCCTAAAACAATAAAGATACGTTCAAAACTATCTAACACTCGATGGACAATCTGAATGGGTAAGAAGGAAATGAATGGAAGGTGTTAGGGTTGGATTTCACCAAAACTTCTCTTATGTAATCCTTGATCATTATGTATACTTAAGATAAATGATATTTGAAGATTGAATTCACAAATTAGTGATTGAAGATCAATCCCTTGACTCAGCAATCCTTCACAGCAAATTAGGAATCCTAATCCCTTAGAAATTCCTAATTTGCAGTGAGCCTTACGTTCAAGAATTCAAACGATCTCACAAATGTGAACGTCTATCCCTAGAGCCTTCACAATTATGTTATTCAATCCCAGCTCCAATTCTTAAACCAATTTCCCAATTACGAAGAAGAATTTAGATTCAATTTATTAGTGGCCAAGTCATAAAAGCATTAAGCAAAGAGATGAATAATCAAAAGTTAAAGGAAAATAATCTTAAATAAATGCATAATCTGGATTACATAAGATCAGTTAAGGATTCATCCTCTCCCAACAGGGACTCAATTACACATAATGAAGATGATGAAAACAAGGGAAAAAGAGAAAGTCATGATCATGGCAGCACGCTGCAGATGCACTTCGCCCTCCACCCTAGGGTTCTTTCTTCACCCAGAACAGAGCCAACATCTAGGAAAACGGCGGCTCCTACTTCTGGGTTTGTGCTCTGGAGATAGATTTGTGGTTAGAGTGAATGACTGATAGATAGATGCCCTGCTTTCGTTTTGTTCTGGGCTTTTTATAGCTACTGGTCTGTAGCGTTGCGTGTCCAACGCGGTGCAGCTGCGTTGCCAACGCGACGCGAATAACAGATTTCTTTTCTCCCTTCAAACCTTCAGGTGCTCCACGTAAGTTCAGTCACGTTGCCAACGCGGAACCCTGTAATAAATTCCTGAATTTAAAACACATCATATTCATG
Source organism: Canavalia ensiformis (assembly GCA_026541065.1). Lineage (NCBI taxonomy): Eukaryota > Viridiplantae > Streptophyta > Magnoliopsida > Fabales > Fabaceae > Canavalia > Canavalia ensiformis. The sequence continues at coordinate 570,422 of JAMKYM010000225.1, read as the reverse complement.
AGAGTTTATCATTTAAAAGGTTCTAAAATTGTATTTTCTAGATTGTGCATGGTTTATTCAGTTTTATGTCATTTTCTCATGTTTTAATGGTGTTTTATGCTTTAATTACTTGCAATTACATTGAATTATGTTCCGAATAAGTGTCTTATTGGACACTTATCACAACCCCAAACTTGAACTCTTGCTTGTCCTCAAGCAAGCATTAAACTACAGGAACATAATTAATTCTGGATAACTCACAGCATACATATCATTTCCCTCAAGTGTATTTCACTCCCCTTCTTCACTCCAACTTGCATCAATCAAAATTTTCAACAATACTCCATCAAGCATTAGGAATAAAACAAGGGTAATTACAGATTCAGAATATAACATGAAATTGTGAGTTAAACAGTGTTTATATGATGGTTACAACTATTTTCTATTAAGGAAACATGGTCTAGACTTGCAAACTCTCACAAGGTTAAGTGTTTCACTCTTTCTTGTAATGGGTTGTAACATGACTTAGGTGAAAGGTGGGTGAAATTTGGGAATTGGGTTTATTTAAGCCAAAGAAACTATGAGAGAGTTGGAGAATCCACTTTCCATTAGTTTGGAAATGTAAGATCACCCCATGGAAATGTTTTCTTGTTTTCACTGTTTCTTTACCTTATTTGGGTATCCAAATTTATTTTTTTATTTTCTTTTTTATTTATTTATTTATTTTTTTTAGGGAAACCCACTGCCAATTGCATTGCTACTGACACCCTTAACCTCAAACTTAGAAATGTTGCTTATCCTCAAACAACTCCAAACTTAGTGTAATACTCAACCTCAGATACAAGAAACCTTCTCCTAGTTCCTTTGGCTAGACATATTCATGGTTTTTCACACTCTTGACTGGAAATGAGCTAATCAAACACAAAGAATTTGGTATAAGGCTCAAGGGGCTAAACAATGGACAAGAATGCAAGGTAGGTTATTTGGTCAAGTAGGTTCATATTAAAGAAATGCCTTAATCCTGTTTATGCAAGCATTTGATATTGGATTTCAACTAAGAAACATGGTAAGTTCTGAAATGAAACTTAATTTGTAACCATGTGCACACAAAAGAAATAAGTGTTGAGGTCCAACCGCTCATAAGAAATTTGTGCAAGCCTAGAGCATGCATCATAAATTAATTGTTGTAAATCATAGCAGAACAACAAATTAATTCTCATTCAATCATGCTACATTCTGCATCATGCAGATGAACATTTAGGAACTGTACAATCTCTCCATGCTGCGGAGAATGAAGTTCTAGTACAATTTATGCTCATTGGAGAGGGAAGAGGAATGATTTTAAAGGTTGATTTGAGTGTTGGGGTTGAGAAAACCCCTACACTGTGCTTATTCAATGGTTGAATTATGCATGAGTGTGCTCTGGTGATTAGACGAGTGAAAGTAGCAATGTGGTGCTTTACTCAGCCCAGATATGTTGGGTATGCAATTGGTTGCGTTGGCAACATAACTGGTCAGAATGCAAATTCAGATAAGTGCATTTTGTATTTTTCTAAATTCATGTGTCAGTATTCAGGTAGTATTGCAGAAATTAGAGTTGGATTCTGTTTATTGATGTGATTCACCATTTAAAGTTAGTTGGAAAGATCTCACCAAATGCAACACAGCAGCACGCATTGGCAACACAGTTTTTTTTTCTGGTATTGGCAATGTATCATGTTCTGTGTCTTGTAGCAGTGATGGTTTATTCCATTTTACTTTTTACCTCGTGCGTGGTCTTGAAGTGAGTTAGATGTGCATGCTTAGTTTGGTATGTACTCAATGTGTGCAGTACCTAAACAATTCATATTGGCAAACACACCATGTTAGAGTTAGTGTCTTCAGGTAAGATTTGTAACAGTTCAGCATTTAATTCAGAATTGGATGCTCACAGAGCTGGTATAAGACTTCCTGATTACAAAAAATTGAGAAAGAAAAAAAAAGACTGTGTCCTAGAAAATCTGTTGACCACATGGAGGAGATTGTCCAATGCAACTGGTTTAATCTTCGTCTATGTTATTTCCTCCTGCCGACCCTCCTTCGCTTTCACTATTATCTATGTTGATCCACTACGGAGCTTGTTCTTCGGGCCCATCTGAGAGGTCTTCATCAGGAAACCCAACGTGTCTCCCAATTTTTTTGAGGAGCCGTTGGGTTCTTTTTGTTCTTCTGTTGACTTTCTGCATGTACATTTGCAGTGCCTCCACCTGACTTCCTAATAGCTCCCTCTGCTTAGTCAGCATCTCATATATTCTGGGTGGCAAAGGTGGTCCAAGTTCCCTGCGTGGTGTTGGTTCCTGTTTCGTAAGTATATGTCGTTCGATATATGTTTTATTGAGTGTTGCTTGCGGAGGAACCTTGGTGCACCCTTCAACGTTGACTCCTTGGCTCTGACATAGGGCAGCTATAAGGCTCGGATATCCGAGGGAGGCCTTTGGTTTGGGGGAAATCTCTTCCATTTCCTGGGCAATGATGGTGCCCAAGTCTAAGGGTTCAAACCATATGATTATCCACACTAAAATAGCCCTCTTCTTGGCTACGTCGTTGGAATGGAGTAGGGGCAGGATAGTGGATTGCACAAAAGTGCACTAAATCTTCGCCATGGGCACCAAATCTGCCTTCCTCAGCGATTTCCCATCCCTTGATTTGTCTTTCTTCTTGTCCCATCGTGCTCCAGGGACGCATAGTACTTGTAGTGAGCCTTCTTTGTCCACCGGATATCCTTCCGCTTTGCTGTGCTTGCAGTATTTTCTGGAGACGTTAACCTCCAGCAGTTCATTAATCACCTGGGACTTGAAGGAGATGGTTTTTCCCCTCACGTATGAGGTGAATCTCGTTTCTGCCCTGGTCAGTACTAAGTTGGCGTACAACTCCTTGGTTATTTCTTCGTAACCTTCTCCCGCCAAGCCACACAACTTGTGCCATTTTCGGTTCTTAATCTCCTCGGTGATTGAGGGAAACTCCCCTGCTTTCAGACTGATCTTCCTGTCCCCTACAACAAAGCTTCCTTTGAGGTTATCATACCACTCCTCATTATCAGCAAATTTGAAATGGTGGGTGTCCTCAACTCTTGATTTTCCTCAGAGGGCTACTGCGGGGGTTGTCTTAATGCGCATGTTCTTTGAAGATGATGCCATTCTGAAAAGGAAGGAAAACCCCAATTAGTGAATATGGTATTTTGTAGCAGTTTTATTACCTTTCACTAGTCCTGTGGAGGTTGTTATGGGTTCGAAAATGGAAACCTTAGATTCTTGTTTATATCACTCGTTAGTCGTTGCAATGTACTCCATTGCTCTGTTTCTCCGAGTCGATTTTTTTCGACATTCCCAACGCATGCATGTCCAAGTCCCCTCATATTATGCAGCGTTGAACTTGCTTCCTTCTACAGGACTGGTCTAGTTTCTATCTATGGAGTTGATAACCATGGAATGGAAGAGTGAGAAGAGAGATAAAAAGAAACTTCATACCTTGATTTTCCTGAAGTTGGGGAAGTGAAGGGACTGTTTTTTTTTTCTGAGTGGGAGATGAGGAGTAAGTTGAGTGAAAGCTCTTAGATGTTTTGGTGAGTGGGAGTTACTTACCTGTTGCCCTTTTATAACCGTTGTGTGGGATACGAAGGGTCTTGTGTTAGGAATAGGTTAGGTCAAACCTTTGGTCTCATTTACCTTGTGATGTTGGGTTGGACATGCGGCAGCACAACACTAGGTCACTCTTTGAAGTTGCACTTGGTAACCCCAAACTTGCTCCCTGCTAGTCATTTATTCTGCTTGTTTAAATTCCACCCCTTTGTGTATATATTTATGTATTTTTATATGAATTTATAAATATATTTTTTTTTTAAAATGGAAGCCTTGTATGCTCTGTGATATAGTGGTCCTTGCTGAGTTAACTGCCTAGCAATGTCCTAGACTTTTTGTGTTGGTAACGTTGTTGGCATAGTGTCCTGTTGGTTTTAGCCAATTGAGCTGCTTTTCATCTGAGTTAGATCACACACCCAACACATCAGGTTAGACTTGGGGTTAGAGTATCCACGTGAATAACACAAAGTTTTATACTCCTGAAATCATAAATATCTTGCAATACAGGCACTAGGGGGAGGAATCAGAAGAAAACTAAATAAAAATCGGAAGAGAAAGATAGAAATTTTTTTTTTGAAACTGGTTGCACTACTGTTAGTGTAGTTAACTAAGAAGAAAAACAAAACTAAGTCCTATCCATGTCTATTGGTCTTCTTCCATCTGGACCACGGTTGCTGGTCCGGCTTTACTCTCAACGTCATCCAAGTCAGCCCACTGCAAAATCATTTCCTGCTCGGCATCAGAGAGCTCTTGCTCAGTTGTACCTATCCTTCATCCGATATTTGTTAATAGCTGTCTGTTGACCTTCGTCCCCAGATGGACTTTCTGTATATTTCTGCGCGTAACCTTGACTTGCTTGCCTAGGTGACACACAAGGGTGTGCAGTTCACCCAGACGCTTGGTCTGCTCGTTGAGGATTTCGTAAATCTTTTGTGGAAGGAGGGCTTCGGGCTGTGCCTTGCGGAGGACGTAACGCCCAATGTAGGCCTCGTCCAAAGTGGAGTGAGATTCCACTCAGGTGCAGCCTTCAATATTGACTCCCTGGGATTCGCACAGAGCCGTGATAAGGCTGGGGTATCCCAGGGGAACGTAGCACTTCCGAGTAGTGCTCTTCATTTCTCGAGCAATTATTTGGGCGATGTCCACCTCGCGAGACGTCATTATCATCCAGAGCAGGACCGCCCGCTTGTTGTTTACTTCATTGGAATGAAGCATTGGCAACAGGTTTGACTGCACGAACGTGTACCAGATTTTGGCCACTGGTTTTAAGTCGTCTTTGTGCAAGGATTTCCCGTCATTGGAGCCATCTTCCTTTAGTTCCCATTTGGCTCCTGGTATATAAAGTACCCTCAGAGATACCGGTTAGTCTATTGGGGTACTTCTGTGACGCTGATACATGCATCCAAATATGGGGGTCTGGCCTTTAGCAGATCCCTTATTACTTGCGGGGCGAAAGAGATCGTCTTCCCACGAACGTAGGACATATAGCAGTCCTCTGCTTGAGTCAATGCCATGTTGGCATAGAACTCGCAAGTAATTTCTTCATATCCTTGGCCAGCCAAGTTGCATAACTTCTCCCACCGTCTGTCTACGATTTCGTTCTCAATTGATGGGAACTCCCGAGTGCGCAGTTTCAGTTTTTCTGTCCCTACTATGGGGTTTCTCTTGAGTGTTTTGAATCTTTCCTCATTCTCCGAGGATTGGAATCTTTGCACATTTGCTGCCATGGCTAGAGTTTTGGAGGGGGAAGCCATTGGAGAGTTGTTGTACTTGTGAAGTATAACAGTAGTCTTTGTGGGAATGTGAGGAGTTACACGAGGAATTCGAATGGAGTTGGTGGAAGTTATGATTAGTGGAGGGCTTTTTATATTCACACATGTGGGATACCAGGAGTCAGGTGGGTGGGTAACGGTTTGGGTAATTAATACTAACTTAACTGCTATAGACTACCTTGACACTTCTGCTGAGTGTCCCACTCTTTTGTCTGTTCTAGTGCTAGTGCGTTCGATACGCGCTCGTATTGACGTTTATCACGTGATTCTTTATTCATTATAGGACTGAATTTTTGTTTTTCACCCGTTATCCGCTTGGTCTCTATTGATCCAATTCTGGGGTTCACCTCTTCAACCTGCAAAAAATTATTAAAATAAGAAAAAGAAAAATTTTATAAAAATAAAAAGGGAAATTTTAAAAACTACTTCCAAGGGTTGCCTCCCTTGCAGCGCTTGTTTAACGTCTCTAGCTTGTCATAGTAATTTTTCAACTTAGGGTCTGAAGATTGCAGGTAGTCTTCTCCCTGCTGATTTCACCTCCATGATAGTGCTTGACACGCTGACCATTGACTTTGAAGCTTCTTTGGGACTCCATATCTTCAAGGGTGATGGCACCATAGTCTAAAACTTCTTTAATCACAAAAGGACCTGACCACTTGGACTTCAACTTTTCTGGAAACAATTCAAACCTGGAGTTGAATAGAAAAACCAGCTGTCCAGGTTCAAAGACTTAGTGTTTGATCAGTTTGTCATGCCATTGCTTGGTCTTTGCCTTGTAGATCTTTGCATTTTTGTAGGCATTGATGCGAAATTCCTCTAGTTCATGCAGTTGTAACAGTCTATTCTCTCTGGCTGCGTTGGCATTGAAATTGAGAAATCTGGTTGCCCAGTACGCCTTATGCTTAAGTTCCATAGGTAAGTGGTAGGCTTTCCCAAAAACCAGCTAGTATGGAGATATACTAATCGGTGTTTTGAAAGTTGTTCTATAGGCCCAGAGTGCGTCATCTAACCTGTTTGCCCAGTCTGTCCTGGAACTGTTCACAGCCTTCTCCAGGATCCTCTTTATTTCTCTATTGGAAACCTCAGCTTGACCATTACTTTGTGGGTGATACACTGTGTTAATTTTGTGCCTAACGCCATATTTGCTCAGAACTGCCTCTAACTGCTTGTTACAGAAATGTGTCCCTCCATCACTAATCAGAATGCATGGGACACCAAATCTGGACAGAATGTGCTTCCTCAGAAATCTTATTACAGATTTAGCATCACACGTGTGTGTAGGGACAACTTCTACCTATTTTGACACATAGTCCACAACTAACAGCATATACTCATTAGAGTAGGAGACAGGGAATGGTCCCATGAAATCTATCCCCCACACGTCAAACAGCTCCACTTCTAAGATGTTAGTGAGGGACATTTCATCTCTCCTTGACAATTTCCGCTGCGTTGGCAGGCATCACACACAACAGTAAAATCTTTAGCATCCTTGAATAATGTAGGCCAAAAGAATCCGCTTTGCAGCACCTTAGCTGTTGTTCTTCTTCCATTGAAGTGGCCTCCATAGGGTGAGCTATGGCAGTGCCATAGGATGTCTCTTTGCTCTTCACGTGGGACACACCTTCGAAGTAATCTATCCCACCTCGTTTGTACAGGAAGGGTTCATCCCACAGGTAAAATTTACTGTCATGGTACAGCTTCTTCCTCTGCTGCCAGAACCATTCATTCGGGATAATTTGCGCAGCTTTGAAATTCGCTATATCCGCGTACCATGGTGCAACAGCAATGGCCAACAGCTTCTCGTCTGGAAAATCCTCGTTGATTAAGACTTTCTCATCTTCTATGATTTGTGTAGGCAACATGGATAAATGATCAGCTACACCATTGTCCTTACCCTTTTTCGATCTTGGATTTCAAAATCGAACTCTTGGAGGAGTAGGATCCACCTTATCAGCCTCGATTTTGCCTCCTGTTTTGACAGCAAATGTTTCAAAGCAGCATGGTCAGTATACACAATTACCTTGGCACCAATTAAATATGACCTGAACTTGTCAAAAGCGTAGACAACGGCCAGCAGCTCCTTTTCAGTTGTGGTGTAGTTCAATTGTGCATTGTTCATCACCTTGCCAGCATAATATATGACATGTAATTTCTTGTCCTTCCGCTGTCCTAACACAGCACCTACAGCAAAATCACTTGCATCACACATGAGTTCAAAGGGGAGGTTCCAATCTGGCGCTGCAAGTATAGGTGCTGTGATTAGTCGTTTCTTAAGTGCATTGAATGCCTTCAGACATGCATCATTGAATCTGAATTCAGCATCTTTCACCAAGAGGTCACACAATGGTTTGGAGATTTTGGAGAAGTCCTTGATGAATCTTCTATAGAATCCGGCATGCCCAAGGAAACTTCTCACTCCTTTCTCATTTACCGGAGGAGGAAGCCTCTCAATGGCTTCAACCTTGGCTTTATCAACTTCTACACCTCTTGATGAGACTTTGTGTCCTAACACGATGCCTTCTTGTACCATAAAGTGGCATTTCTCCAAATTCAGCACTAAGTTGGTCTCCTCATACCTTTTCAGCACGCAAGACAGGTTACTCAAGCAATTGTCATAATCAGAGTCAAATATTGAGAAATCATCCATAAAGACTTCAATAAAATTCTCCACCATGTCAGAGAAAATGGCCAGCATGCACCTTTGAAATGTAGCTTGTGCATTACACAGCCCAAAAGGCATCCGACGATATGCAAATATCCCATAAGGACAAGTGAAGGCAATTTTTTCTTGGTCCTTGGGATCCATCATAATCTGGTTGTAACCGGAATATCCGTCCAGGAAACAGTAGTAGGCATGCCCAGCTAGTCTCTCCAGCATCTGGTCCATGAATGGAAGAAGGAAGTGATTTTTTCTGGTGGACTCATTGAGTCTTCTGTAGTCAATGCACATATGCCAACCAGTCACTGTCCTTGTAGGAATAAGTTCATTCTTCTCATTAGGGATCACTGTTATCCCTCCTTTCTTAGGCACTGAATCAAGGCGACCCAAGAGCTATCGGAGATTGGGTAGATAATACCTGGATCCAATAGCTTAAGGACCTCTTTCTTCATAACCTCTTTCATGGTTGGATTAAGCCTTCTTTAGGGCTGCATTACAGGTTTAAAATCTTCCTCCATTAGGGTCTTGTGCATGTAGAAGGAAGGACTTATTCCTTTTAGATCTGAAATAGTCCATCCAATGGTATACTTGTGAGCTCTTAGAATCCTCAACAATTTCTCCTCTTCTTGTTCATTGAGGGAGTTGCTCACAATTACTGGAAACGTGTTCTTTTCCCCCAAGAATGCATAACAGAGATGAGATGGAAGATGCTTCAGTTCTGTCTGTGGGCTGTCCACTTTTCCTTCTTCCTTTGGCAAACCTTCAGAGGGTTGTGAACTTGACTTCATGGGAGGATTAGCTTCAAGTGTGGCTATGCATTCTTCCACATCTTAGCTCTCTTTGTCTCTCTCCAGGCTCATGCCTTTGGATTACCAGAGTACTCCTTCAAGAATGGACTCACTGTCCTGTTTTTCAAGAGGGACTGACAGTGGCGTTGCCAACGCGGTTACTAGCAGTGTTGCCAATGTGTCCATCCTCATGCAATGTGGCTGTTCAGCAGGATGCTTCATAGCTTCAAACACATTGAACGTTACCTTTGCATCCTGCACTCTCAGCATCAGTTGCCCTTGCTGCACATCAATAAGCGCTCGTCCTGTAGCAAGGAATGGCTTTCCTAGGATCAATGGAATTTCAACATCTTCCTCCATGTCCAACACCACCAAGTCAGCTGGGAATATGAATCTGTCTACCTTGATCAGGAGGTCTTCCACCACACCATATGGATATTTGATTGACCTATCAGCTAGTTGAAGGCACATCATGGTAGGCTTCACCTCCTCTATTTCCAGTTTCTTCATTATGGAAAGAGGCATCAAGTTGATGCTCGCCCCTAAGTCACATAATGCCTTGCCAATATGAAAATTCCCAATGGTGCATGGGATTGCAAAAGAACCTGGATCCTTCAGCTTCTAAGGGAGCTTTCTTTGAATGATGGCACTGAACTCTTCGGTAAGAGCTACGGTTTCATCCTCCTTAAGCTTTCTCTTCTTCGATAACAACTCCTTCATGAATTTCGCGTAGGAGGGCATTTCTTCCAATGCTTCAGCGAGTGGTATGTTGATCTGCAGTTTTCTGAATATATCCAGAAATTTAGAGAACTTCCTCTCTTCCTGCTGTTTCTTCAGCCTTTGAGGAAATGGGACATTTGGCGTGGCCAACGTAGCTTTTTCCCCGTTGGCCACGACCTCCTCAAATAATTTCTTTTTTCTTTTTCTTACTGGCCTGTCATGGAATTCTTTCTTGTGTTCTTCCTTCGCTGCTGGTTGTGGACAGACTGATGGTTCTCCAGGTTGCATTTCTGTTTCAGTTCTAGATGGTGGGTCTGTTGGAGCAGCAGCATCATTAGTTTGTATGATTATGTTTTCTATTGTCTTTGATAATTTGGGTTGCCTCGGTTCTATCATCTTTCCACTCCTTGTTGTGATGACATTGCACTGCTCCTTGGGATTCACAGTTGTGTCATTGGGAAAACTCCCAGTATTTCTTTCTTTGAGTTGTTTGGATAGCTGTACCACTTGATTTTCCAAGTTCTTGATGGATGCTTGAGTGGATTGCATGAACTGGTTGAGTATATTCCCCAAATCTGCAGAGTTGTCTTGTGGTTGGCTTGTCTGCTGTTGAGTGGGATGTTGCTGCGCATACTGTCCGTTCCTCCTAGGATTGTTCTGGTTCCTGAAATAAAATTGTAAGAGTTTAAGTAAGGAGGATACTTAGGCCTTTGTGGCTGACCCATATAGTGCAGTTGCTCTTGGTTGGAGGTTCCTGTTACATCTGTATCACAACATCCGTTTTCATGTTCTCCCCCAAAAAAGTCACATTTAAGGATTTGCGTTGTTTGAGGGGTTCCTACGTTGAAGACCTGCAACTGTTTTGTCAACGCCTCCAGCTATTGTGATATCAACTTATTCTGAGCAAGTATTGCAGTCTGCGTGTCCAACTCTAGCACACCTCTCTTGGGAACACTTTGTCGCAACCGTAATTCCGACGAGACGACGAACTCGCTAAAATTTTAAAAATGAATTTTTGTGATTAAAGTGGATCCGCCACCAAATTTTTATTTAAGGGAAAAAGATTTGGAAAAACCCTGACTCGGAGAAGAGATTTAGGTTCGGGAGTCGGTTACGAGTGGGGAAGGTGTTAGGCACCCCACTCGCCTGTTCCGAAGAACAGTACCCTTAAACTGAGTGTGTGATTATTTGAAAATTTGCTTGATCCATTTAATTAGTGTGAAACTAAATACTTGATGGAGGTTAGCCTAACAGGACTTGATCCTGCTCCTACGTATTCCCTGGTGTAATGGGAAACTCAAGGCTTACATAGTTCTGGTTTTGATTCGAAGGTTTGACCTTCGAAAAGTGTTCATATGAGTGTTTGAAAAGTGCTTGAAGGCTTGACGTCGCGAGCTTGAGTGTGATTCCCAGATTCTTGACTTCCCCCCCCAAAGAAGAAGATCTCATCCTCCTTCTTCTCTTTTCTTGCCAAAAAGTCTCTCTCCCAGCCTCCCCCTTTTTCTGTTTTCAGTCTTAACTAATTCCTTTCCCTTTTTATTTTTCTTTTTCTTTTATATCTTTCATTTAATTTCTATTTTCTATATTTTATTTTTATTTATTTATTTATTTCTTAATTTTTTATTTTGCTTCTTTTTTCATTTTTTGATTTTGATTTTTTATTACTTTTAATTTTTTGTTTTATTTTCTTTATTACTATATCTTTATTTTTTTGTGTTATCATATTATTTTATTTCCTTTTTTTATTTATTTTTTCTTTATTTGTTTTCTACTTTTATTTTTATATTTGGTTTTTTTTACTCATTTTATTTATTATTTTCCTTTTTGCTATATTTTCTTTATATATTTTCCTTTTTCATTTATTTATTATTATTATTTTATTTATATTGTTGATTTTTAATATTTTCAGCTTTTGTTTATTTTTATAATTCAAATTTATTTTTCTATTTAAGAGTTTCAAATTTCGTTTTTATTACTTTTAATTTTCAAAATTCTTTATTTCGTTTTAATTTCAGATTTCTAAATTTAAATTCTTTTCTTTTTCCTTTTCTCTAATATTATATTTTGTAGTTTCTTCTTTTTATACTAATCTTCTTTATTATTTCTTAGACCTTCATTTTTTACTTTTTATTATTATTTATTATTATTTATTTTTTTGTTAAATTAGTTTTTCCGATTATTTTTTTTTGTATTCTTTTGATTTTTCTATTTCTTGCTTTTCTGTTTTTTCGTATTTGTCTAATTTAGCGTTGGCTTTTAGACATTAGGGGCCTCAAACATAATTGGGTGTTTACACACTTCTTTCAGTTGGTGATTAGTACTCATTGGAAGCCATTATTTCAATCAGCTTCATGGTCTCCTCTGCAGTTTTGGTGTTAAGGGATCCTCCTGCTGAGGCATCTATGATGATTCTTGTGGCTGGCTTGACTCCATTGTAGAAAATATGAACTTGATGGACATCGGAGAAGCCATGGTGTGGACACTTTCGCAAAAGCTCCTTGAACCGCTCCCAAGCCTCATAGAGTGACTCGCCTTCCTTCTAACCGAAATAAGAGATCTTTCCTCTCAGCTTGTTGTATTTAGAGGGTGGGAAGTACTTCATGAGAAATTTGGATATCAATTCCTCCCAGGTGGTGATACTTCTTCTTGGTTGGGTTTGAAGCCAATACTTGGCACGATCTTTTAAGGAAAATGGGAATAGTCTCAGTCTGATCGCTTCGTCAGAGACGCCATTCATCTTGATTGGGTCACATATTTGGAGAAAGCTTGAAAGGTGGAGATTCGGGTCTTCCACTTCACATCCTCCAAACTGGTCCTGTTGCACTAGATGGAGTAGTGCCGGTTTAATTTCGAAGTTGTTGGCAACGATCGATGGTCTCACGATATTGGCGCTGCAACCTGCAGAATTTAGGACTGCGTATTCTCCCAACGTAATCCTCCTGTTAAGCTGATGCTCCTCCATGATAGAGTTATGCACATGGTTTTCTTCGCTGGTCCCTTGCAGTATCTGTTGCTCTTGTTACGCCTTTCGTAATCTTGTTTCCCTTCAGTTTCTTCTTGCGAACTTTTCAATCTCAGGTTCAAAGATCAATTTCTATTCTTGTTCATCTCGCATAAACAAGTTAAACAAGATTAAGCTAAAGAAAGAATCAATATGCAAACAGAGTCAAATATAAAACAGAATTCCTCAATCTAGTGTATTCATAGTACTCTTCAATATTGAAAAACAAATCCCCGGCAACAACCAAAAACTTGTTGGTTTGAAAACGTATGAAGGCAAGTGCACCTTATCGTTTTATGGAGTAAAGAATGAGTAAGAGTATCGTCTCCACAGGGATTTGGTCCAAATACTGAATTCCTACTAATCCACTAATTGAACTTAATTATAGGGTCACGTGGGCAATGCGATCTCTCGCGTTAGCGACGCAAACAAAGAAGAACAAGATTCACAGATTCTGTCACTCAATCTGGAACTCTGTTTCGGTTCGCCTAAAACAATAAGGATACGTTCAAAACTATCTAATACTCGATGGACAATCTGAATGGGTAAGAAGGCAATGAATGGAAGGTGTTAGGGTTGGATTTCACCAAAACTTCCCCTATGTAATCCTTGATCATTATGTATACTTAAGATAAATGATATTTGAAGATTGAATTCACAAATTAGTGATTGAAGGTCAATCCCTTGACCCAGCAATCCTTCACAGCAAATTAGGAATCCTAATCCCTTAGAAATTCCTAATTTGTAGTGAGCCTTACGTTCAAGAATTCAAACGATCTCACAAATGTGAACCTCTATCCCTAGAGCCTTCACAATTATGTTATTCAATCCCAGTTCCAATTCTTAAACCAATTTCCCAATTGCGAAGAAGAATTTAGATTCAATTTATTAGTGGCCAAGTCATAAAAGCATTAAGTAAAGAGATGAATAATCAAAGTTAAAGGATAACAATCTTAAATAAATGCATAATCTGGATTACATAAGATCAGTTAAGGATTCATCCTCCCCCAACAGGGACTCAGTTACACATAATGAAGAAGATGAAAACAAGGGAAGAAGAGAAAGTCATGATCATGGCAACACGCTGCAGATGCACTTCGCCCTCCACCCTAGGGTTCTTTCTTCACCCGGAACAGAACCAACGTCTAGGAAAACAACGGCTCCTGCTTCTGGGTTTGTGCTCTGGTGATAGATTTGTGGTTAGAGTGAATGACTGATAGATAGATGCTCTGGTGATAGGTTTGTGCTTCTGGGCTTTTTATAGCTACTGGTTTGTAGCGTTGCATGTCCAACGCAGTGCAGCTGCGTTGCTAACGTGACGCGAATAACAGATTGTTTTTCTCGCTTCAAACCTTCAGGTGCTCCACGTAAGTTCAATCACGTTGCCAACGCAGAACCCTGTAATAAATTCCAGAATATAAACACATCATATTCATGAGAGTTTATCACTTAAAAGGCTCTAAAACTCTATTTTCTAGATTGTGCATGGTTTATTCAGTTGTATGTTATTTTCTCATGTTTTAATGGTGTTTTATGCTTCAATCACTTGCAATTACATTGAATTATGTTCCGAATAAGTGTGTTATTGGACACTTATCACATGCATAACAAGACATGTATCATATATCCTATTGGTTTTTTATTTTCATTCAGTCATCTAGTTTTTTAGTTGGCATTGTCAAAAGTAAATACTTTTTTTCTTCATCTTCATAAACTACTCCAATTCCTTTCTAGTTCCATGGCGTGGAACCAAATTATTGTTTGAAATAGCATAAACAATTCTTCATCATCCTAGACATTATTTCATACTTCATGTGATACTAACGATGATAACTACATTTAGTTGAAAGAATGAGAGATAGGAAGAGGAACGGGGAGCTGAACAGGATAGAGAAGAGACCAAATATCTTGAATATAAGATTGAAGAGAGAGATTATTGGAAATAAAAGAATTCAAGAAAGATAACTCTTTCATCTTGATTTCTTTTAATCTCTAGAATTTTTTTTTTATTTTCCTAATTTATAATGATCGGTATATTAGGCTTTTCATAAAATTATGATTCACTAATTTTTTTAATATTCAATTTATATTTCTATTGATATCCATGTGTTCTTGATTAATTTTTGAATTTGCATAATTCCTGCTTGAGTTTTAGAAATAGCATTCTATGATTTCAAATATTAAGAGAAGAACTCAAAGGTCAATCTTGATATTAGACTCTTTAAAATTGAACTTAGAATTTCAATCACAAAAATAGATTTTACTCCTTCGAAAAAATAAACTAAACAAAAATTAAGGAGTTTAATTGAAGATAAATACCATGAATGTAGGACTTATTTTGATTAATAGAAATAGGCAACCTTATTACTTCAATCATAAATTATAATGAATCTAAATCTTAATTCTTAAGAGTATTCTCATCTTGCATATTTTCTTTTTTTAAATCAATTTATCTATTTAAATTTATGATCAATTTTTCTTAAAAATTAAATTGCTTAGTCTAAATAATTAGATTACAAACTTTTGATATTCAATAGCATAGTTCTTATGGATACAATAACTTTTTTATTGTGCAATACATTGATGGATATGCTTTCTTAAAGGAAAAGAAAGTTATTGCAGATAGGAAAGTATTTAGGGAAGAAGAATGAAAGATTTGAGGAAAGCTCATGAGTGCTCAAAGTACAGAAGATATTCACAGTTAAAAATGCTTGCAAATTCTAAAGTAAATAAGAACATAAATCATTGTCAAGTAAGGTATTTATAAGAGACGAATAGTAGCTCTAGAACGACTTTAATGATGATGAGGCAAGCAGACAACGTGTGCGACATGATTGAGGTCCTGATAGGGGCAGTTAGTAACATGTGCACTCCTTATTAGCCTCTAATATCATACATTTTGACGATGGCTACTAAATTTGCAACCCAAGGGAAACACTGTTGTTATAAGCATCATAGACCTTGTATATCAATTATTAGAGGGAAGTAATGTGTATTTTCCATCTAAAGAAAATTGAAGGATCATATGCTAAATAAGTGCTAAAAATACTAAGTCTACATTTGCTTAGTATTTTTGACAGGGTCTTTGTTTGTATCGAAAAGTGTGATTCAATTTCAACATCTGATGGTTGATTTATCTTTGACTATACCAAGACATGTTATGCTTTCGACAATTGAAGTGATTGAAGTTAGACTCTTCATAATTTGAAGGCAAACTTGTTGGTTGAAAAGGGTCTTTTTTATTCTTAGAGTTCGAGAAAATTTGAAGACTTAATCATTCAAAGTTATGGTTTTTATTCTTAGAGTTCGAGAAAATTTGAAGACTTAATCATCCAACTTAAGGACGAAATTATAAGGTGTGGAAGGAGAGAATTCTCCTTCATTTAGGTTGAATGGACATTGATTAAGTCATTCGTAAGGACAAACCACCTCCGATTATGGAGGCTAGTGAAATGTAGGAATGATCAAATTATCTTTGTGTTATGTTTATAAAGACCAACATTTCTTCAGCCATTTGAGGTTCTGTTGAGCACTATGACAATGTCTGAGTCCTACTGAAGACAATTAATAAGCAATTTGCAACTTCAGATAAAGTCTTAGCGAGCATCTTAATTATGAAATTTTCTAATGTGAAGCTCACCGATATTAAAGGAATGCGTGAACACATTATGCATATAAGAGATATAATAGCCCAACTGAAGGCTCTTGAGATTACTATGTCAGAATCTTTCTCACAAGATCAGAGGTGTTAATTCTCTTTCATTACAACAACAATATAGACCCTTCAAAATTTCTTATAACACACATAAGGACAAATGGTCTATCAATGAACTCATGACCATGTGTGTGCAAAAAGAAGGAAGGTTGCTTATGGAGGGCAGTGAGAGTGTGCATCTAACAAAATCAAGGAAGGAATAGGAATGACCAATTCAAAAAGAAAGGAAAGGAAAAATTGTCTCCTAAAGGATACATAAAGAAAGAATCCAAGTGCTTCTTCTGTAAAAAGAAAGGGCACATCAAGAAGGATTGCCTTAAGTTCCAATCCTAGCTTAAAAAGAAAGGTAACCTACTCTCACTTGTCTGTTATGAGTCTAATATGGTTGATGTTTGTAATAACACATGGTGATTGATTCTGGATCTTCAAACCATATTACAAATATCTTATAGGGTTTGCAAAACCTAAGGGAATCAGTAGAAGTTGATCGATGTATCTATTCAGGAAACAAGATGCAGTCGTATGTGGAAGCTATTGGAACTTCCAAATTAGTACTTAGGAGTGACTTTATTTTAATTTTAGAAAAGACCTTATATATTCCTAGTTTTTCTAGAAATTTGATTTCTATTTCAAGACTTGTTCATTTGGGATATAATTTCAATTTTGTGAACACTGGTTTCAGTTTATATTTTAAATCTGAACATATTGGTAATGAGGTTTTATGTGATAGTCTTTATTCCCTCGATTTACAAAATAATGCCACTCATGATATTTTGCATGTTCAAACTGGTACTAAATGATGTGCTATTAATGAGGATTTAGGGTTTAGGACATATCTCCATTGAGAGAATTAAGCGATTAGTGAATGATGAAGTACTTAGTACTTTAGATTTTATTGATTTAAAGACTTGTATAGATTGCATAAAGGGAAAGCAAACTAACAAGTTTAAGAAAGATGTCAAAAGAAGTTCAATCATATTAGAAAAAATCCATTCTGATATCTGTTTCCCAAATATGGATACTCATGGACAAAAGTACTTCATCACCTTTATAGATGATTACTCACGATACATGTATCTCTACATGCTTCACAACAAAAATGAAGCACTAAAGGCCTTTAAGGTTTTCAAGGCAGAAGTAAAGAAACAATGCGGTAAGCAAATTAAGATTGTGAGAACAGATAGAGGTGACAAGTATTACGGTAGATGCACTGAAGATGGACAAACACCAAGTTCATTTATGAAGTTTCTTCAAGAAAATGGGATAGCTGCCCAATATACCATGCCAAGTTATCCTAATCAAAATGGTGTGGCAGAAAGAAGAAATCAAACTTTAATGGACATGGTTCGTAGTATAATTAGCAATTCTAAATTGTCAAAATCCCTATGGGTTGAAGCTCTTAAAATGGTAGCATATATATTGAATTGAGTTCCAACTAAGGTTGTCTCTAAGACACCATTTGAGTTGTTTAAAGGTTGGAAACCAAGTTTATGACATATGGGCGTACAAGGATGCCCATCTAAAATGAAAGTTTACAACCTACAGGAAAAGAAACTAGATTCAAGGACCATTAGCGGACATTTCATTGGATATGTTGAAAGGTTTAAAGGGTATAATTTTATTGTTCATCTCATAGTACTAGAATTATAGAGTCAAGAAATTCCAAGTTTCTTGAAAATTATTTGATTAGTGGGAGTGTCGGTCGTTAATTATGAAGATCCAGTTGAGCAATCTAACTGCAACCTTCTAAAATAAGTCAATATTTGAGGCGAATTGTTTATCACATTCCTTCAATTTGAGTTCTTATTGAACAACTTGTTCCTGAAGCTTTGCAAATTGCTGATAATGATCCAGGAGATCTTGTTAAAAAAATGTTAGACATTGATGAACATTCAGTTGAATAACATGTTCCTCAAGAAGATGTTGATGCACTATTAAAAATATCTATTATAGTAAGAAAATTAGTTATTCCAAATGACTATGTAGTGTGTCTGCAAGAATGTGAATATAATGTCGGAGTTAAAAATGATCCTGAATCCTTTTCACAAGCCATGAGTTGTAAGGAGTCAGAATTATGGTACAATGTCATGAAGGGAAATATGAACTCTATGAAGAGAAACAATGTTTGGGATCTTATCTTGTTTCTTGAAGGTGTAAAATCCATTGGGTGTAAATGGGTCTATAAAACCAAAAGGAACTCATTAGGCAACATAGAAAGATATAAAGGCTAGACTTGTTGCAAATGGATTCACTCAGCAAGAAGGAATCAATTACACAAAAACTTTTAGTCCTATATCTAAAAGATTCCTTACACATTATGTTGGCATTGGTGGCTCATTTTAATCTTGAGTTGTAGCAAATGGATGTGAAAACAACTTTCTTGAATGAAAATCTGGAAGAGGAGGTTTATATGAAATAACCTAAAGGATTCTCCTCTAGTAGTGGTGAGCAATTAGTATGCAAGTTAAAGAAGTCCATATATGACCTGAAACAAGCATCTCGTCAATGGTATGTGAGATTTAATGATGTTATCTGTTCATTTGGTTTTTGTTAAGAACATCATGGATCAATGTATATGCCAGAAGGTTAGTGGAAGAAAAAATTGTTTCCTTATTCTATATGTGGATGACATTTTGCTTACAATAAATGATAAAGGTATGTTGCATGAGGTGAAATAATTTCTTTCTAATAATTTTGATATGAAGGACATGAGTGATGCATCTTATGTCATTGGCATTAAGATTCATCGTGATAGATATAAACGTGTTCTAGGTCTATCTCAAAAAACCTATATCAACAAAGTCTTATAAAGGTTTTGGATGAAAGATTCTTCACCAAGTGTAACACTTGTTGTTAAAAGTGATAGATTCAATTTGAATCAATGCCCTAAGAATAACCTTGAGTAGGAACAAATAAAGAACATTCCATATGCTTCTGCTTTTGGGAGCCTAATGTATGCTCAGGTCTGCACAAGGCCTAACATTGCATTTATTGTGGGAATGTTAGGAAGATATCAAAGTAATCCAGATATTGATCATTGGAGAGCTGCAAAGAAAGTCATGAGGTATCTTCAAGGGAAAAAGGATTACATGCTTATGTATAGACATTAAGATAATTTGGAGGTGATTGGGTCTCTAACTCTGACTTTGCTGGCTACGTTAATTCACGAAAATCAACATCTAGTTACATTTTTATGTTAATTTGGAGCCATATCTTGGAGGAGTGCCAAATTAGACTATGATCAAGTACCTTACTATGAGAGTTCATTTCATGTTTTAAGGCTTCCTCACATGAAATATGGTTTAACAGTTTTATTTTTAGGCTTAGACTTTTAGATTTCATTTCTAGGCCAATTAAGATATATCGTGACAATTCAGCTATAGTGTTTATGATTAAAAATAATAAAAGTTGAAGTCGAAGTCGAAGTAAGTATATCGACATTAAGTATTTAGCCATTAGGGAACGTGTCAAGGGTATGAAAGTAATCATTGAATACATTAACACTAAGCTAATGTTAGTTGATCTTTTAACTAAAAACATACCACTATACAAATTTAAGAATCATGTGATCACTCTGGGACTTGATCCCACTTTGTAAATTATTGTTATTAGAATAAATATTTATAAACTCTTACTGTCATTTCTTACATCTAGCATATACATTCATTTATTTGAGAAATGTCACTACAATATAAACCTATAATAAACATTGAGTTTATTCATTAAGTAATTTGGATAAGATTTAAAAACAATATATATTATGATACATGGAAGATATTACTTAATTTAAAAGAAAAGATCATCATGATTCATATATTGTGTTTTTAAAGTACATAATACTCTATGAGTATTTATTGAAGGCATACAGACCAAGTGGAAGATTGTTGGTTATATGAGCAAATTGCACGTTAATGGTAACTGTCCATTAAAGGTTATGGAGCAGTTACCTTATCAAAAAAGTGGTTCTATCCTAACCTCTCCTACCCATGAACTCATGATGATATCCACTAAGAACGATTTTTTAATGAAAAGAAACGTTTATAAATACTTCCTTAAGTAAAAGTACTTGAGCACAAAAACATTTAGTACTGATATTTTATTTAAAATGAGTTTTAAATGTTTGAAAGACCCTTAAAAATACTTTGATTTTGCATCTAAACAACTTTAACCTGATTTTTTTATAGACAAACAAATTATATAGCAATAACAAAAAAATATTTGATCTTATTTTTCTATTTTTTATACTTTTTATATATATAATATATCCTATATAGATTAATTAACTTTTGATTATGGTAGCACAAGAGTCGTGCAGATATATGACTAAAATTTGAAATCAATCTATTTATTTTTTTTAAATTTTTTTAACACTTTTTAAAGAAATGGTTCATGAGTCCCATTGCTTTTTATTTCTTACATTTGTGTAATAGGAATAATAAATGCATTGTCGGATCAGTACTCTGTAGAACCATTGTTATTGTTTTCTTGCTTCGTGAATTGTGGTTGAAATGGAAGAATTCAACCATTTTCCTCTGTTGTTGGTACTCGCATTTGTGTGACTACTTTACTGCACTTTGTTCTAAAAATTGAACAAAAATTATATAAACATATAATATCATAAACTATATAATATATAATAATTATTAACAGTCGGATCAGATATCGAAGACATTAATGTCACCTAAATCCAACCGTTTTAATCGATTTTAACCATTTTAATTCACTTGAAATTAAATGATCCCAACCCACCTTACCCATTAACAGGTAAACACAAATTTCCCGCCCCTACTTGAAAGCTTATTCCTTCATGAACTTTGCTTTAATTGAACGAAGATTGTTTTCTAAGCTTTACTGTCTTTGTTCTTTTTTCTTTTTTTTTTTTGTTTTGAGATAGAAACATGGACTCTTTTATCACTTTTTTCTATTTATTAATCTCAATTTTTACCATCATGCATCATGCATTAGACAAAAGAAGAAATGTTCCTTATCTTTAATTTTAATCTAATACCTTTATTTACAATTTTTAATTTTTTAGTATTATATTTATTTTAAATTTCTATAATTATTTTATTTATTTTATAATTTTTAATTAAAATACAATGAACTTATATTTTATTTTCTATAAAAGTAATTTTTCTAATTTTATTTATTTTAACATTTTAAAAATAAAAAAAATCATACCAAAAAAAATTAGATATTCACAATTAATTTAATTCAAAATTTGAATATTGGTACATCATAATAAATTTAAAAATATATTTATTTTGTAGGAAAATCAAATGTTATTATTGCCGTAAAATATTAATTTAAAATAATTTTAAATTTTTAAATTTGACTTATTATATTGATAAAGAGTATATATCAAAATTTTAATAATATATTTTCTTAATTTCGTTCTCAAATTTGATCCCTCTTAAGTTTTTTGATATAGTATAACAGAATACTCATTATTAATATGAATAAAATTACTATTTAGTTTATTTTTATTTATAAGATTTATTTAAAATAAAAAATATCTATAAAAATGAAATATACAAAGAATATGCTAATAAAATATAATTTTTTATTCATAATTTTTTCAAAAATAAATATTTAAATTTATATTTTTACAATGCAAAATTTATTTTTATACTTCTTATAAAAATATTTTATAAACTTTTAGTTATTTTCTAAAATTATTAAACACCACAATGAAAATATTTTTTATTTTTGGAAAGCATAAAAATCAGAAACAGTTTTAAGACAATAAAAATAAAAAACATTTTTTAAAACCAAACACATCCTAATATTTCTATAAAAAAAAGTTTTACAACAAAATTTTCTACAATTCATCTTTTTTTCTTTTTCTCTCTCCATCACATTACCTTTCTAACCAACGCTTGTTTGGTTTTTCGTCTCTTTCCATTTTTCTCATTTGTAACAAAAATTAGAAAAGTATTTGGAAATACAATTTCTATTTAGCAAAAGCGTCAGCAGACATATTCCCTTCCTATGTATATGTTTTAACATTATTAATCTGAAGAGCTTTCTTCACCAGATATGGACAAGGATGAGTCACAATATACCTTTTTAGAGATTAAACTATGCTCATTGGATGAAACTTGTTATCTAAGAAGTATAAATTTAACAAATAGTTTCTATAAGTTAATGATTAAATACTAATGAAAATTAAGAAAGAAAAATGTTCTAACATGGGTAAAAATATCAAATTAATATTTATTTAAGCAAAATAAGTAATTTGTTCAAACAAAATATTTATTACTAATATCTAAAAGAGAAAAAAATTAACACCCACCTCTTAATAAATCATATTGTTGATAAGATTAATAATTATATTATTTATATAAGTGATAAGTTAGAAATAGTATAGACTTGTAATGAAATATGTATTTTTAAATTTTTTATTTGATAATTATTATGTCTTTATTTAATTTTTTATATAATTAGAAGTATTTTACGACAAAATAAATAATTAAACAAATATTATAGATTGGATAGCACATAATTAAACAAATTTCTTTTTGAGTGATATGAAAGGGATAGAGTGAGTAGAAAGGAATAGTTGGAAAGTTCCGAACAAAGACATGGCACTCACAGCAGAGAAGAGAACACAGGGGAGAGGTCATAAGAATGGTGCTAAAACTCATCTCCATTTATTTTTTTTAGTTTCATTTTCTTTCTATTTATCTGTATTTTTTTCATTTCTTACATATTCATTACTCTCAAGTACATTCTGTTTTATTCTTTCTTCGAACTCAAACTATATAATGCTGGAGAGGATCCTGATCCATGGGAATGTGTTGTGTTTGAAACGTTAGAAGAGAGATGAAGTGAAAAAAAACCCAGAATATGTAACTCTTAATTTTTCCTTTATTTCCTTTGATGGATATTTATGTTTTGTACAACCAAAGTTTACTTGGCCGTAGACAGCTACATTAGGAGTTTTTGACCCCCCAATTCCCCAATTAAGATGTAGTTGGCAGCTCATACGAATAATTAAACAAATTTGTTAAAGAAATAATAGATAATTTTGTGATGCTGTGTGCTGAAGGAATGATAGGTATGGTTGGATGCAAACTTTATTTTTTTTTAGAATAATATTATAATCTTCAACTGGAGGTGTATCCTTTTGGTTTTATATTTAAAATTTGCGTAATATGATATACTCTATTATCAATCAAACAAAAGTTGAAAAGTATTTTCTAGAATTAGCAGAAGAAACAGATGAGAAATGGTAAGGAAGTTTCTCCTTACCCTTTGGTACAATATATAAGCTTCCATTTTTGTTTGACTTTCCTGAACTAACACTCTGTCCATATTTCCCAACTGTACCTAACCTTTCTTCTCAGTTCTTATGGATCAGCATCCATCATCCTCTTCCTTCAGCTATGCATTCGCCTACGATGTGTTTCTCAGCTTCAGAGGCTCTGATACTGGCACACACTTTTTACTGCAAAGCTCTTTGTGACAAAGGAATCCATACCTTCATTGATGACGAGGAGCTTCAGAGAGGAGATGAAATCACACCAGCACTTGTCAAAGCCATTCAAGAGTCCAGAATTGCCATCCCTGTCTTCTCTATCGACTATGCTTCTTCTTCCTTTTGCTTAGATGAACTTGTCACCATTATAGACTATATTAAGACAAAGGGTCGGTTGGTTTTGCCGGTTTTCTATAACGTTGATCCTTCTTATGTGCGGCATCAGAGTGGGACTTGTGGAAAAGCACTAGCTAAGCATGAAGCTAGGTTCAAGAATAACAAGGAAAAGTTGAAGGATAACATGAAGAGATTGCAGAAATGGAAGACAGCTCTTACCCAAGCAGCTAACTTGTCTGGCTTCCATTACAAACATGGGTAACATCTAATATGTTGTTACTGTACTTTTCATTTGTCTAATTTTTTCAATTTGAATTGTAATAAGCAAGTATAAAATAAACATGGAATTGATGCATTAATCTGACTTTACACAAACTGTTTTTACTGTGTAGGGATGGATATCAACATAAGTTTATTGGGAAAATTGTTGAAGAGGTATCTAGGAAGATTAATCGTGATCCTTTACATGTTGCTGATTACCCAGTTGGACTGCATTCCCAAGTGCTAATGGTGAATTCGCTTCTAGAACTTGGGTCTGATGATGGAGTGCACATGATAGGGATCCATGGAATTGGTGGAGGAGGAAAAACCACACTTGCTCTGGCAGTTTTCAATTCAATTGCAGATTATTTTGAAGGTATATGTTTTCTTGAAGATGTAAAAGGAAAGTCAAACAAACTAGGGTTAGAACATCTACAAAGCATCATTCTTTCTAAAATAGTTGGAGAAAATGAAATTAAGTTTGCAGGTGTCAGACAAGGAATGTCAATGATAAAGCGTAGGCTCCAAACAAAGAAAGTTTTATTGATTGTAGATGATGTTGACAAGCAAGAGCAGTTACAAGCACTTGTAGGAGGACTTGACTGGTTTGGTCCTGGTAGCAGAATCATCATCACAACTCGAGACAAACAATTGTTAGCATGTAACAATGTTGAAAGAACGTATGAGGTGAAGGTGTTGAATGATGAAGATGCTCATCGATTGCTTAGTTGGAAAGCTTTTAAATCAGAAAGGGTTGATCCGAGTTATGTTAATGTCTTGAATCGTGTAATAATCTATGCTTCAGGCCTTCCATTAGCTTTGGAAGTAATAGGTTCCAACTTGTATGGAAAAAGCATAAAAGCATGGGAATCTGCTATTAATCGGTATGAAAGAATTCCTAATACTGAAATCCAAAAGATACTTAAAATAAGCTTTGATGCTTTGGGTGAAGAAGAAAAGAATGTTTTTCTTGACATTGCTTGTTGCTTCAAAGGATATGACTTGGAAGAGGTCAAAGATATACTTCATGCTCATCAAGGTTACTGTGTGGAACATCACATTGAAGTTTTGGTCGACAAATCTCTCATAAAGATTGGATCATATGATGTAGTGACACTGCATGACTTGATAGAGGACATGGCTAAAGAAATTGTCCGACAAGAATCACCAAAAGAGCCTGGTGAACGCAGTAGATTATGGTTCTATAAAGATATAGTTCAAGTATTAGAGGACAATAAAGTAAGACAGATATCTACTTGTCTGGTTTTTCTTCTCGAACCTTGATTTCTTTTGACTTTTATATGCTCATATCATAGTTGTTTTAACTCCCTTTATAATATGTAAATTTTTGCTTATATATGTGCTGAAGTCTTACATACATACATGTATTGTAATTGATTATTTTTTTTCTTTTGTTCAAGGGAACCGGAAAAATAGAAATCATATATCTACAATTTCCCTTATTAGCTGAGGAAGAAAAAAGAGAAATAGAATGGGATGGAGATGCCTTCAAAGAGATGAAAAATCTCAAAACACTTATTATTAGAAATGGTCGGTTTTTAAAAGGTCCGAAACATCTTCCAAATAGTTTAAGAGTGTTGGAATGGAAGAGATATCCTTTGCAAAATTTACCAGATGATTTTCATCCCAAGAAACTTATTATATTGAAGTTCCCTGAAAGTTGTCTTGCATCGGTGGGCTTAATATTGAGAAAGGCAAGTGTATTTAATCTGTTTCCTTAATCTTTTATATTAACAAGTTCACTTTAAGGTTATTCATTTTGGATTTTCTTTTTTGTTGTATATTAATAAATTTATCTTTAGATTGTTAATTCATTTTCTATTTATTTTTTCTCTGGCAGGAGTTAGTGAATCTGACAAATTTGAATCTTGATTCGTGTGAATATTTAACTGAAATACCAGATGTGTCTTGTCTCCTAAATTTAGAAAAGTTAACATTGAATGAGTGTATCAATTTATCTAGTATTCACCATTCTGTTGGGTTGCTGGATAAACTTAAAATCTTGAGGGTTGACTCTTGCTATGAGCTTATGAGTTTTCCACCCATCAAGTTGACCTCTCTTGAAGAACTCAGTCTTTTTTATTCTGGTCTTGAGAGTTTTCCAGAAGTATTAGGAAAGATGCCAAATCTAAAGGAACTTGATATATGTGGACTTCCCATAAAAAAAATTCCACATTCATTTCAAAATCTTATTGGACTTGAAGCTATAGTGATGAACTTTCCAGTGAAGTTAAGCGACTCTGAAGAATACAATGTCCTTCAGAACATTGTCACAATGCCAAAATTGACTGTGATTAAATCTATGAGCCAGATGGACCACCCATTGCCTAGTGGGTATGTGGATGAAGACAGAGTGAGCTCTTCCAACATCCAAATTGTTGATCTCTTTGGGTGCGAGCTGACAGATGAATACTTTCTGACAGTTGTCAAGTTTTTTGCTAATGTGAAGGAATTAATCCTACCAAGCAATAATTTCATAATTGTTCCCGAATGCATCAAAGAATGTATCTTTTTAAAGAAGCTTGATTTGAGCGATTGTGAGTCTCTTCAAGAAATTAGAGGGATTCCCCCAAACTTGAAATATTTAAACGCAGACGGTTGCATCTCCTTGACTTCATCATGTAGAAGCATGCTTCTGAACCAGGTTTTTTTTTCTTGTTTATGTATTTGAATTATAATTCATACTCTACACTTAATATTGTTAAACTGTGAATTATTTATAACTAACAGGATCTGCATGGGGCTGGAAACACAGTGTTTATTTTGCCACCAACTGAGATTCCAGAATGGTTCGAGCACAGAAGCCTGGGAACACCAATGTCTTTCTGGTTTCGTAACAAGTTGCCTGCATTGGTTCTCTATTTTTGGGCGGCACCAAACTACTCATTTGAATATCTTGAGCCGACCCTGTTCGTCGAAGGCAGAGAACTTACGCTTCTGTCGGAAATATTCACCGTAAACTGTCAGGGGAGTACTCTAGTTATGGATCTGAGAATACGTAAATTTAATGAAGTATATATGGAGAATGAATGGAATCGAGCAGAGGTTAGATATCAAGTTTATGATCACACCCAAACAGCCACTTCAGAAATTGGAATTCAAGTGATCCCAACCCTTAGGGAATTTGGAATTCATGTCCTCAAACATGAATATAGCATGGACGATATTCGATTCACCGATCCTTATGAGAAGAGAAAATTAGAACATGATCTCAACAGTTCAGAGCCTGAAAATAATCGGTTGCTCAAAAAACAAAAATTTGTGGACATGGAAATTTGTAAGACACAATTTGAAATGCGGCAACAACGCATGGGTTTGTTGGCGCGCATGTGGAATTGGGTACATAGTAGTTTTCCATTTCTTCCGGCTCTACCAATTCATTCATTGGATGATAATGTGAATGAGGATTTAAGTTCAATGACATCAACACAGATAAGGGACAACACTGGTGTCGGAGGTAAATTCTCTTGTGCTGTGCTATCACTTCAACTAAAATTAGTTCTCCTATCACTTACTGATATGTTTTTTTTTCTTTACTATGTATGTTTCTTCGCCAAGTTAGGCTTTAAATATTTAATTTTGCTTCGATTTTCATGAAGATAGATTAAGCATTTGAAACTGTTTATATGTTTCACGGAATCAATGTTTATTGTTCTGTATTTTACTTTGTATGCTAAAACCTCTGCTTTTAAATACTAATCTTAACTTTGTCTTTGGTCTAGAGCTTTCCATCAGGTTTCAATCTTTCACTTACAATTGGGAACACTCAAGTCATCATTATTTAATAGAGTTCTTAAACTGAGTTTTTTTTCTTCTACGATGATGGTGGAAAGTCTAAACGATTTGATATGGTCTTCCATGTGGTTTTCATTATTCAGAAGAGGACATGTGTTCCAATGCAAGTTTAATAAAGCCATTCAGAACAGGACATGCATCCTGTCGGTTTTTTATTTTTATTAAGTCATCCAGTTTTTGTGATTCTGATATTGGCATGAAATTTCAATTGGGGTTGTAAAAATACATTTAAGTAAAAGTCAATACCCTTTCCTTCATCTTCCTCTTGCTTTCCATCTTCATAAACTACAATTCCGTTTCAAATCCGTGACGTGCAACCAAATTGTTGTTTGAAATAACATAACAATTATTCAGCATCTTAGACATTCGTTCATACTTCATATGATACCAACGGTGATAACAGTTACTTGTTACCTTCCATACAATCTGTTCTATAAACAGGTAAACATTGTTTTCCATTAATTATTGGGAGTATAATGGTAGATGTTCTAGATCAGGTTATTATTATTTCTTTTTCTGCTTTTGTATTAAGGTTATTTATTTTTCTTAACAAATGATTTGCTATAAAAGGATTTTTTTTAGTGGACGTGAAAATACATACCTTTCATTCCTATAAAAGAAACATTAAATATATATTTCATTGGTAGAATTAATCCTTTGTCTGGGGTATCTGTGTTCCATGATTCATTGCCTGGAAATAAAACACATTGCACTACTGTCCATAAAGCCTTTTAATTTGACATATTCTTTTATGCTCTCCAAAAGGCTGATTATTGAGCCCATCCTCATAATATACAATGTCCTCTTTCAGATAAATAACTAATGGATATGGTATGATTTACACTTCAAATTACAGGAAAAAAAAATTATCACCATGTAATTTTATTTGAAGCAGAATATGAAAATTGAAAAAACTAATGTACATTAACGCATGTGTAGGTGAAGCTGATGGAGAAACGGCAGAAGAAGGGATCCTCGATCATGATAACCGAGTGTAGAAGCTATTGCTTCAAGAATTTGGTTTATTGATGACAAAAGGCTTGAAAAGATGGATGTGTATCCGCATTGATGACTCCTGTCATGTTGAATCTGTTGTCTTTCACCCTGTAGCTATCTTGGATAGCAATGCTAGTCCATGTAAGTGATGGGGTACTGAGTCAAGATGTTTAATTACTTAACGTAAATAGTTAATACTAATGCTCATTACTCTAACATTTGATTTTAGTTGCCAAATTTAATTGACTATTTAGAAGCTTTATATAGAAGGTAAGATATGGAATGTTGATGTTTAGACCACTATTCGACAACTTACTATTTTAAACTAACATGTTGAAATTAACTTGTATGTTTAAATTGTTAATGTGGGATTTTGATGTTATTGTTAGTTTATCTAGTTTACCTATATCTTTAGTCATTAAACTAGCATTTTTAAATTATTTTGCATGTTTAAATAATTTACTGCTAGGAAGTAATATGGTTTTTAAAGTGCTTTCCTAATGGTCATCACTTGGATAAAAGGACTTTGGTGAATGATTCAAATTGTTCTTCAAATAAATTTTTAACCATATTTCAAAGTCTTGTTTAGTGTAACAATTATAACTATAGAATACAATCATAATGGAACACGTATTTATCCCATATATTATAAAAATAGAGAGAAAAAAAAATATATTTTACATCCTAAAGGACAATAAATCAAGAATACATCAAATGTCCTAGATTAGCCAATAATCTTGTTATCAAATTTAGCAGAGATATATGAGCTAGATTGGTTTGCTTGTTTTTCATTTTACTTTTATTGAAAATTAAAAATATAGTAAAAAAGATATGTTCATTTTAATTCTTAAAAAAAATTTCTAGGAAAATCTTAATAAAAATAAATTCAAAACTAAAAATAAGAAAAAAGTTATTTTTATTTTTTTGGTTTCAATATATTGAAAAGATTAAAAATATGTAAGAAAAAAACTTAGAAGATGATGAAGAAATTATAGCTAAAAGATAAGAAAAAATAAAGGTTGATAAAAGAATATTAATTCAATAACAAAAGAGAAAAATAATAAGAAAATTTTACCTTAATAATAAAAAATTAGAAGCAAATAATAATATTTTGTTTCCTCTTATGATGATTATTATTAGTATATATCAATTTTTATATTTATATTTATTTAGTTAAAATAAGTATATTATAAATCAATATATATATATATTATATAATTGTTCTTATTTAATAATAAAATTTAAACGTTGAAAACCTTAATTTTATACGTTATTTAAAGAAACTAACACAAGAATTGATTCTGTTCATTTTTAAACAATATTACTTACTTATATTTATAATTTATTAAAAATAAAATGAAATAAATTATAAAATATTTTAAATAAAAAAATTATGAAAATAATTAAAATTTAATGAAATTCATTTAAATCATTTATAATTATTTTATCTACTTTTTTTTAGGTTATTTTATTAAAACATTCCAAGCTTATTTTGTCAAACTTAAGCTTTTACCCTCAAACTTAACTGATGTTCAGCACATTAGTGAAAAAAAACTTTTAATATTAATTATTTAAAAAATATAGAAACAGAAGATATAAAAAATTTGATATTCTATATCAGTTATTAACCTGATGTAGAAATATCTTTTATATTGGCTACAAACTTAATTGATATAAAAAATTTAGTTTTTACATCAGTTTTAAATTTAACAAAACAATCAATATAATAAATTTAAAAAATAAATAAATAATTTTATGGTTGTTTTAATTGTTAATATTTTTAAAATATATAAAAAAAATAAATATTAAACAAAGATGAAAGGAGATGCAATGTAAAAGAAATCTTTATCCGGAAATCTAAAAATAACATTAAACAGATTCTGTGTTGGTAAAAACCAAATTATTATAAAATCACGTGAACATGAGGGATACATTGAAGGAAGTGAAATTGATAATAATTCACTATCTTGAAAGCCTGCAATCTTTTCAAATGTAGCAATTTTGTTAACAAACCAAAAGCAGAAAAAATCTGAGTAAAGAATAATGAACCAATTCATACATCTTATTTCTTTTTATTTTAATCCTTATATAAGAGTTTGGAAGATAATAAGTCAGTACAAGATAAAAAACCTGTACAAATGTTGAGATCACAAGGCAATCTCAGAAAAGAAAAATAAGTTCCAAAACAGATAAGAAATAAGTGCATAATGACACCTGTATTTATATGTGTGCCCTTAGAAAAATGTATGACGTATATGACTAATATTCCAAACTATCTCCAACAGAAGTATCTAAATATAAGAGATCACCATTTGTGATTCAATCGATATAAGTAAAAAAATGGCATATAATTTAATCAAAATTCTATTTGAGTATAAATAAAAAGGAAAAAGATAAAAGATGATATTAATAAAAAAAATATAAAACTGTATAAAAGTAGAAAATATTAAAGCTTACATTCTTCACAAATCACTAATAAAAAAATATTTTTCCCTCCCAATATAATAAAAAATAAATAAATAAATAAAAAATTTACACGCGACTTCAACGCTTCCTAGTAACATAAGATGAAACCAAAATATAAAGGATGGTTCAATCATAAACAACATTTCCATATTAAATTTTTAAATTTAAAAAAAAAGTTTCACTTAATAGTAATATCATTTATTCATCTTTTTAAGAGACTAATTACCGCATATCTATAACTATTGAGTAGGAAAATACAAAATAAATTAAAAAGAATTTTACCATCTATTTAATTTTTTTAAAAAAAATTATAATTAAAATAAATTCATAGTTCAATACATAAAATTCTAAAGCTAGCAGAATTAGGCTTTTATAGAAAAATTATGCAAGAAAAATAATTTGGAACTCCGTAACTACAAAGAAAAATTGTTTCAATTTTTCTTAAGAAGTTGTAGCATCAAACTTTTAATACTCAGTATTTGTCCAATATCATATTTAGTAAAAACTTTAGAAATGGTAAAATAATAATAATAATAATAATAATAAATAAATAAATAAAAATAATAAATAAAGATGATTCACATTTATTTTTAAAATTTTAAAATTTTATTTTATTATTTAAAGATGGCTCTACTCTAAAGTGCTACTATCACAAAATAAAAGTCTTAAACAAAGTGCTTTTTAGTAAAAAAAGTTATTATCTAATAAAATTAGAGCAAAATTTTAAAATAGTTCATATTTTTGTATTATATATTTTAATCTACACTATTTAAAAATTTTAAATTTGGTAACGTAGAAGAAAAAGGCTTGCATGATCCAAAGAGAAATTTTCTATTAGTTATATATATATATATAATTATATCTTTATATTATTATTAGATTATAGGATTAGGAGTTGTTATTATATATTTTTGAGATAAGTAATCCTATTTTATTAGGATCACAACAATTTGGCATGCTTAACTTTTCATTCATATAAAAGCCTTAAAACATATGCAACATGCTACAAACCAAACAAGAAGCAAGCTAGCAAAATCACACACACTAATGAGAACCAATACAACTAAATAAAACTCAATCACACTTACCAATTGGATTATATCAATGCTCATATTTTCAATATGCTTTTATCATTTGTGTTGATGCTTGTCTGAATGAAAAAACTTCTTAAAAAAATATAATTTATGTAATTATAACATAATGTAAGGATATAGTGGTGGTAGATAATTTTTAATAAATATTTAATTAAGAGAAGATATGAAAGTAAAATTCTGTCCAAATAACTCATTATATGTATCACTCTTCATTTTCTTTGACTTATATTTATTGAAATTGGTTAAATATAAATAAATGATAACCAATGCCATTAAAGTGATATTTTATAAAAACATTTATAATTTCCTCTAGTGAAGATAAAAAATATTAGGATTTAGCAGTGAAAATAAATGCTGATAAACAATTGTTCAAGGATGTAACAAAAAAAGTAGAAGTCAATAATAAAGAGGTGATGCAATATAAGTTTAGTATTAGCATTAGACTAATTTGATATATGATTTTTTTTAATTTCATGAGAAGGTTCCTTAAAAGTGATCCAAAATCATATTAGATATATGAGTCAAGCTTGTAAATCTGGTTAATAGTTCTCGCAAAACTAATTTGTAATTGTAATAAAATGTTTGTCAAAACAAAGTCTTAACTCGAACTACTACCTTAACATATTCCTAAATTTAATATTAAGAAAATTTAACATATTCCTAAATTTAATATTAAGAAAATTTAAAATAACCTAATAATTCATGATGGTAGTTGTTTTACATAAATCAAGTGAAGAAATTTTTTCAAGTAACATAAAAATCATGGTATACAAAATTACCTATTTAACAATAAAAAATTAAAATAGGCTAATTTTATAAGATGTTTTATTCTAGTTATGAAAAATGAATATACCAACCTAAAGTAAAATAGTAATAATATATTAGAACTTAGGTTAATCAAGTAATGAAAGCAAATAAGAATTACTAAGACCAAGTACTTATACATATAAAAGTGAACTAATTAAGAGAATCCATATAGAATTAAGATGTATGCTCATCCATAGGTGCACGTAACTTCTCATGGTGCAAAAATACGATATTATAACAAGATTTTACATCGGTTTTTTAAAAATCGATGTAAATAAAAACGCGGTGGCATTTTTGTAAATAAATGTACACTTTCTACATCGGTTGGAAAAATAACCGATGTAGAAAGTACTTTTTACATCGGTTGTTATGTAACCGATGTAGAAAGTACGTTCTACATCGGTTCTTTTCCCAACCGATGTAGAAAGTGAGTTTTTTTTCAAACTTTCTACATCGGTTACTAAACAAGCGATGTTGAAAGTGCTCATCGGTTGCTGCGGAACCGATGTAGAAAGTCCGATTTTAAAACTTTCTACATCGGTTATTTTCAACCGATGTAGAAATACTTTCTACATCGGTTAAAACAACCGATGTAGAATGTCTTCCTGTCACTTATTTTTCGACGTTTGTTCGTGTTTAACCTCATTTTCCAAAACCCCAGTTTCGTTTCGGCTTGTTCTCTCTATTTTCGTTTAAATCTTAGCCATTGTCGACATCCTTATTGTTCGTGGTTTCACTCCGTGCTTACGTTCGTGGTCGTCGTCGCCGTTGGAACGATTTCTATCGTTCGAAGTCGTCGTCGCGTGCACCGAAAGGTTTCGAACTCGTCTTTGTTGTTATTTATGCATCTCATTCTATTGTTATGGTTGAAATTTACATTTATTTTGGTTGTATTGTGTAATTTTTAAGCTTCTTATTTGGCTATACCGTGCTGTGTCGTCGTTCAACCACCGTTGTGCCTCCATTTGGACACCGCTTGGCCACCGCTCAACCATTTTGTGTTGACTATCAGGTATGTTCTATGCACCTCTACTTTGTGATTGCAGATGTGAAAGTTTGCTTAGGGTTTATGTATGTTATAGTATTGATTTTGAGTTTAAATATGTTGGTTTGTTTTCTTGAGTTCAAATATGAGCATACCCTTAGTTTCCCGTTCAAGGTTGAATATAATGAGTATATTACTAAATAAGTAAATCATTCATTATATTAAATCTTGAATTGTCCAAGTTGGACAGTTTGAGACTAAAGCTTTTTATTCAATGGTTAACAATTTCTTCATAAATCTTGTAAATTGTACTTGATTAAATTTTGGTTTAGTTCATTTTGCATTGTCTCTGGGTACATGCTTCATTATGGTAAATAAAACCATAATGAAGTTATGTAAGGCTGATGCGAAAATGCTTTAAATTTCACCAAGTATGATATTCAAGATTTTAGAAGTATGTTAATCGATGAATAAAAAACTTTTTTCTCGAATGGGATAGGGTCTTACAAATAGTGAGGATAATAAATTAACAACAATGAGTGACAAGGTTAATCCTAAATCATGTGTTGATGATTCTTGTATAGTATGGATCGTAATTGGATAAATGCTAAACGAACGAGCGATGAGTACAAGAATGGGGTTGAAGAGTTTTTGAATTTTATGGGAACAAATCTACGAGAGTAATGGACAATTTCTTGTCATGCGTTAATTGTCTAAATGAGAGACGTTTGGGTGTTGGTCAAATTAGAGAGCATATTCTTTGTGATGGATTTTGCAAAAGTTATACAAAATGGACATGGCATGGTGAGTTATTAGGCATGCCAAATGTGTCACAGACGGTGGAGGTTGATATAAATATGGAAGATTGGGTAGAGGATATGATTCGTGATGTAGGGCATGCGTCATTTGAGCGGGCAAATATGTATGGTAACTTATCTACTGATTCAAAGAAACCTTTGTATCCGGGATGTACTACCTTTACACGATTGTCAGCAGTGTTAAGATTATTCACTCTGAAGGCAAGGAATGGGTGGAGTGATAAAAGTTTCACCGAATTACTTGAACTGTTGGTAGAGATGCTTCCGGAAGGTAACACATTACCAAAGCGTAATTATGAGGCGAAGAAGGTGTTGTGTCCGATGGGTATGCAGTATAAGAAAATACATGCCTGCCCCAATGATTGCATACTATACAGAAATGAGTTTGAAGGATTACATGAATGCCCTGTGTGTCAAGTTTCACGTTATAAACTGAAGGATGGTGATTCTATTTGCAATTACAGCACAAAGCGGCCTCCAGCCAAAGTGTTATGGTATCTTCCAATAATTCCAAGGTTCAAACGATTGTTTTGTAATAAAGATGAAGCAAAGAACCTTAGATGGCATGTAGATGAAAGATTGATTGATGGAAAACTTCGTCATCCAGCTGATGGTTTGCAATGGAAGATGGTTGATCAACTATATCCCGATTTTGGGAATGAGCCAAGAAACCTAAGGCTTGGACTTGCAACAGATGGAATGAATCCGTACGGTAATTTAAGTAGTAAACATAGTTCATGGCCTGTACTTTTGACAATTTACAACCTTTCTCCGGAGTTATGCATGAAACGTAAATACATCATGTTGTCCATGATGATTTCAGGTCCACAACAACCTGGAAATGACATAGACGTTTATCTTTCTCCTTTAATTGAAGACTTGCAAAATCTATGGGAAGAAGGTGTGGAGGTGTTTGATGCGTATGGTAATGAAAATTTCAAGATGCGGGCAATGCTTTTTTGCACTATTAATGACTTTCCAAAGATATGGAAATTTATGTGATACTGGCGTTAAGGGGCACAAAGCATGTCCCATATGTGAAGAAGGCACAAGTTACCATCAACCGCATCATGGAAGGAAGACGGTGTATCTTGGTCATCGAAAATTTCTCAGGGACTAATCACCCTTATCGTAGATTAAGGAAAGCTTTAATGGGTTGCCGAAAAATGATGTTGCTCAAAAGCCTTAATCGGACAACAAGTCTACGATCGGGTTAAAAACATCAAAATTGTTTTTGGAAAGACTCAAAAAAGGTCACGGAGACAAGGATATGGAAGAAAAAGATCAATATTTTTTGATCTTCCATATTGGTGCAAACTTGATGTTAGACATTGTATTGATGTGATGCATGTGGAAAAAAATGTGTGATAGCATCATTGGAACACTTCTCAATATACAGGGCAAGACTAAAGATGGAGTCAATTCTCGACTGGATTTGGTTCACATGGGTATACGACATCAGTTAGCTCCACAGTCTGTAGGAAAGCGAACATATTTGCCCCAGTGTCATACGTTGTCAAAAAAGAAAATTTCTTTTTGTGAGTGCCTACGTGGGGTTAAAGTGCCACAAGGGTATTCTTCAAATTTTAAAAGACTTGTCTCGATGAAAGATTTAAAGTTAGTTGGGTTAAAGTCTCATGATTGTCATGTGTTGATGCAACAACTACTTCCAAAGGGTTATTCGTGACATTTTACCTAAAAAAAGTTAGACATACAATAAGTAGGTTATGCTTATTTTTCAATAAAATATGTAGCAAAGTCATTGACCCTCTAAAATTGGATGAGTTGGAAAATGAAGCTTTCACTATCTTATGCCAATTGGAGATGTATTTTCCTCCATCATTTTTTGACATTATGGTTCACTTGGTTGTTCATATAGTGAGAGAGATCAGATTATGTGATCTAGTTTATTTGAGGTGGATGTATCCAATAGAACGATACATGAAAATATTAAAAGGGTATGTGAAGAATCCACACCGTCCCGAGGCATCTATGATTGAAAGATACATTGCAGAAGAGGCCATTGAGTTTTGTATCTGAGTATTTGTCGAGGTGGAACCCATGGAGTTCCTAAGTCTCGTCATGAGGGAAGACACGGAGGTAAAGGTACACGAGGCATAACTGTGAAAAGCATGGGTCGTGCAGAAGTCCTTCAAGCACATTTGTATATTTTGAATAATACCGATGAGGTTCAACCTTACTTATCTACTCACAAAACTATGATAAGGGAGGAGAATGTTCGAATGAACGAGAAATGGTTGTTGAATGAGCATAACAAAACGTTCTTAAACTGGTTTGATGAAACAATTAAGAAGGATGATGGTGCCTCTGATACATTGAAGTGGCTAGCAAATGGCCCAAACTTTGATGTCATATGTTGGATGGTACGATATTAATCATTTTTCATTTTATACAAAGTCTCGGGGATGATAAAAGTACCATGCAAAATAAGGGGTTATGGTGGTGGCGAGTCGATGCATTTTGCAAGTTCTAAAGATAAAATCCTATAAAGGCTTCCATATCTTACTTTGGAGTGATTGAAGAGATTTGGGAGATTGATTACACCAAATTTAGAGTGCCTGTTTTCAAATGCAGATGGGTTGATAGTAACAGTGGTGTGCAAGTCGATGAATTGGGATTTACATTGGTTGACCTTCAAAAAGTAGCTTACAAGGATGACCCTTTTCTCATGGCCCACCAAGCAAAACAAGTGTTTTATGTCCAAGATCCTTGCTCCAAAAGATGGTCAGTTGTTCTTCAAGGAAAGACAACAATCGCTAGTGATGACACCAATGATCTTTCAAATATTGATATTTCTCAAACTCCCTTATCATCAAGGATATCTAGTATCAATGAAGAAATTGAAATAGATGATGTACATGCTATTCGAGATGATCATCATGAAGGAATATGGGAAAATGTTACTACATGATACAAGTTAGTTATTTATTTAATTATTTCATCATTGTATGTTTATTTTTAACTTATTTTAAAATGTTTATTACGTTTTTTATGTTTAGTAGAGTTTCTAACATCTTTTCTCTTTGCTTTCAACAGGTACATGGCTGATTATTACATTTCTTTTCAACTTTCAATACTTGTTTCATGTAATTTTAAGTTATTTCATTTGTAAATTAAAGTTTGATAATAAATAATGATGTATTTAGTTTAAATATATATATTATGTGAATTCGTATTAATATCTAAAGTGCTTCTCATTAATACTGAATTACGTGTGTATATGCAGGTATGTGAATAAATAATACGGTAGTATACCTAAACAAAATGAACATTAAAAAAAAAGGACTTTCTACCTCGGTTACGACCATAACCGATGTAGAAAGTACACTTTTTACATCG
This sequence comes from Canavalia ensiformis, assembly GCA_026541065.1. Classification (NCBI taxonomy): domain Eukaryota; kingdom Viridiplantae; phylum Streptophyta; class Magnoliopsida; order Fabales; family Fabaceae; genus Canavalia; species Canavalia ensiformis. Next base: position 531,971 of record JAMKYM010000225.1, on the reverse strand, counting down.
GTTGCTGCAAGAACCGATGTAAAAAGTATGATTTTTTACATCGGTTAAAGCTATAACCGATGTAGAAAGTATACTTTTTACATCGGTTATTCCCGCAACCGATGTAAAAAGTATACTTTCTACATCGGTTCTTTGCCCAACCGATGTAGAAAGTCATACTTTTTACGTCGGTTGCAGAACCGATGTAAAAAGTCTTATTTTCTATATCGCCCGCTTCAACACCGCCTGAATAACCGATGTAAAATGTGCTTAACAACCGATGTAAAAAACTTATTTTCCACTAGTGTCTTCTTATATAATAACTGCATGCCGCTCCATAAAGTTAAGGAAGTTAGTTGAGTGAGTTAATATTTAAATAAATGCTTTTATTTAATCAATGATAGGATCTGATACATAAAGATCAAGTAATTATATTGAAAAATATTTAAAATTATATAGTTTATTAGCCATCTAATAAACCTTAACTGAAAAAATATTAAGAGAAAACATGACAAATCAAAATCAACATATAAAACAGAAAAAATGTAAAAGAAACTTGAAGGGGAGAAATAGGCTGATCATAAATCGATAACTATCTTTATTGATGGTCCTAATTCTCCTAAAGTTTGAATGTTGCAAGATAAAACTCCCACAACAACTCCAATTCCTTGCAAGCTTCACATCTGTTAGTCAATGTACACTTCTAGGAAAGAAATAAAAGAAAAAAATAATTAATTTATTTATGATGTATGTTTTATTATGCAAAGACTTAAATGAAAGATTTGTGCTAGAGCTAAATATGTTACCGAACACTTGTTACAATTGGCAGTAAGGATGATTTACACAGGTTTAAACACAGTATTCAGTAAGCTTGTATTGGACAGAAGAGAAAGAGGCCCCCTAAAGTTCATCCTAACGTATTATTAACACATGGACCAGAATTTTGAGTATGTTTTCCACTAAGAACAAGTTAAATAGAGATATAGAAAATACGAACTTTACTTGATAACTAGAGTAAAAGCAATAAAAGGGACACATAACCACACACCACTTGATAAACATGAATTATGATGACTTTAGTATTTGGAAATTTGTTGAATTCCCATTGAAGTAAAGTGATGGTTTTGTCTAGCAATTTTTCTATGCTCCATAGACCATCGGAAACCTCATTGTAAACGATTGTCCCCTTTTGAACTCCTAGTACTGGGTCTCACACTCATTGTTATTCTGCAATGCAACAATCACGAATTCCTCGAACTGGTTTGCTAGCCAGATCGAAATGATGCTGATGGGATCGTGAACGAAGTGAAAATGGTTAAGGAATTGGGGGAGTAAGATTTCGTCGAAGGAATTGAGATAGAAGGGCGAGAGTGCTGGTTTTGATCATCATGAGCAACTTGCACAACCTTTGAATGACATTATTTTGGTGGATGGTGTCTTCTTGGAAAGTCTAAGAGCAGAGCTATATCGGTTAGGCAAAAGCATGAAAGTAAGGTCTAGTAAGGGTGATGGAACTTGTGGAAGAGAATGGGGCAATGCTAGAGGAATCGAAGCACCGGAACGGTAAGTCCGAGGAGCTTTTGCCAATTTGCGATAGACTTCATGGTGAGGAAGCCAGTGGAGAAGCGCTTGATGGCATCCTTGAGGAGATATGCAACCTTGAGATATGTATCCTTATTGATGATATGGTCCAAGCTTCGATTCTTCACCCACTTCAAATGTACCTTCACTATGTTTTATGTTCTGCCATTGAAGCTTCAAACATGAAACAACGTAAAGGAAGAATGTTTTTAACTACGATGTTAGAAAAGAGAAAATGCTTCACACATGACGAAAAATAGAAAGGTGAAGGTTGGAAATGTTTTCATTTACATATTCCTACGAGTAATGGTATAAGCTAAATGAAAATAATAGTTATAACTGATGTAGATTAATTTTATTAAATTGGTTAAATAAATAGCGGAGATAAAATATTTTTTAAAATAGATTATTTTATAATCAATGTGATAAATTTGTTTTCAATTACAAAAATATCATCGTATAAGTTTTTACATTGGTTTTTTTATAATTTATATAAAATTTATTATAAAATTCTTAAGTTGTACCAGTAGCGTGATTATGCTAACCATCTTACACTACAATATTCAAGTTTGCATGATCATGTTGGAAATAGTTATGAATTATACTGTAATTATAACTAATTTTTCATAAATAAATAAACAAAATAGTGGTTAATATTATCAGAAAATCCTTCTAACATCTAAGAAAAATGCAAACTCCAATTCATGACACCTTTCAAGTATTTCAAAAGACGGTGCAAATCATTTAAATATTCATCATTGGAAAATGTGTACAACAACTCAATTTGATCACAACAAATGCAACATTGAGTCTAGTATATAATTCTTTAGAAACATATTACTACTAACAATAATTTTGTATACTCAAATTGAGACACGTTCATATTATGAATTTTTTGTGTAAGTACCTAGTTACATCATATGAAGTTTTAGCATGCACTATGGTTATTAATTTTTTTAACAATTTCTCAATATAATGAAATTGATTTATAAAAAATTATTTTTATTTTTCCTTATTTTTATTCTTAGAATCACATCAACTTCTTTTAAATCTTTTGTTTCAAATTTAAAACATAAAAATTATTTTATTTTATTTATCATATGTAAACATATTCCAAATATCAACATATAATTCACATACAAAAATATTATAATACAATCATTTTTAAATAGTTTTGTATACATAAGAGATGTTCACAAAACTATGCTTTATCACACCAAAACTTTTTATCATTATATTTAATTAATTAATTTCTTTAATCATATTTAAACTAATGATCGAGTCAATAAATTATTTATTCCTCATACTTTGAATATAATATAAAAATATTAGAATTTCAACACTCTAATATGCTTATATAATATTTTTAATAAAAAATTCAAATAATATGTTATTAACAAAGAGTTTATACAACAACATTATCTATTAGATAATATGCTTGAAATAAGCATTTTAATCTCAAATACACAACAATTTTATATGGATAAAATTTTAAAGATATTCATTAAATATGATAATGCAATGTAATTTTTTAATCAAATATATGATACTTTCACTTTTTATTATCCAATAAATTAACATAAACTAAAATATACAATAATTGTAGTATAAATTTTTATAATTATTATTATATCTTACTTATAAGATAATAACAAATAAAATTTTACATACAATTATTAATTTAAGTAAATACAATAATAATATCATCATAACAGGTTAAAAAATTTAATCTCCTACATAATATAATGTTTTAACAAAATAGTTAATGATGGTTCAAAGAATCTCAATAATAATATATAAATGGAGATAAGAGTTTTATTTTTTTATATCATATATTCATATATTTTTATTTTTTAACTTTTCTTCATTATTATTACTAAACAATTATATTAAATTAAAAATATTTATATTATAATTTTTTATCTAGAATGTCATTTATTTTTTTTACAATTTTCAACTACTAATTATTGATGACTTATTAATTAATTATAATTCATTTAGATAATTATAATAAAATATAGTTATTAAAATTAAACTCAAAATCTATTATAAGAAAAGAGCAAATACTTATATCATAAACATCTATTTATTTGTAAATTGAGTTATCTCTAAGTAAGTTTATTTAATTTTGGTATTTATTTTTAAAAAAATTCATAATTTACTTTTTCATGTAATTTTATTGTTCTATTTATCTAATTTTTTTGTTTAATTTAAATTTATGATCATTCTTTCTGAATAAATATAATCTAAACATAAAGAAAAAGTTACATAATAATAATTTTAAATATATTAAAAGTCATAAATTATAAATTTTTTCTTTTATTTATTTTCTCAAAATTTTAATTTTTAATCCCTTAAATTATTATATTACAATTTAATTTGATTAAAAAACGTAACAACGCTTACCAAAAATATATTATTTCTTCTTCGACAATATTAAAATTTGAATATTTTTAAAATTTATTTAATTAAAAAATATTAAATTACTCATTATATTACCTTCTTATATTACAAAAGAATCATTATAAAAATCCTTTTTTAAAATATTAAAAATATAAAAAAATTGTGAATTCTTTTTAATTTTTGTTTTTAAACTGTTAAAAAAATAAAACATACCATTAAAAAAATCATTGCTATAAAATTAAAAATTTCTATCATACTTGATTTTAACTTAAGTCTCGGATATCACCCCATCACCATTCAAAAAGTCATGTAATCAAAATAATATTTTAATAATCTTTTTAACAATTATAAAAATAAAATTGTAATAAATCTTGGGCGATTATATATTCAAGTAACACAGTAAGTAAGTTGTAAATACAATCTATTTATCCAACACTATCCATATCTCTACCCTTCGATCACTCATTGTCAATTTGTCATTTCCGCTGGATCTTTTATTTCTTTAGAACACTTTTCAATCTCTGCGTAGCTTCCTAATTATTTTCTCATGTGACATATCAGTTGATGGAAAAGATTAATTTTATTAAACAATAATAAATATATATCCTATAAATATTTAAATTTTAATATATCTCTCCTTTTCTACCATATTATATCATATTTTATGTATCTAAACTTTTTTCTTTCTTCCTTTTTTCTTATCATCTGCTAACCAAACTATGTGTGAATCATTTTCCAATTTATTCCATCCATAACTTCCTCCTCTTTGCACCTTCTCTCTACCTTCCTATTTCCCGCACTGTCCTCTTCCCCTCACTGTCAGTGTCTTCTTTTTCCCCCTCACATCATAATCACAAGACTTTGATTTTAATCAAAAAGAACGCGCTCTACTACGTAGATCGCGCTTATCATAGACCAACCCACCTCTTAATAAATCACATTGTTAATAAGATTAGTAATTACAGTATTTGTATAATTAAAAAATTAATAAAATAGTATAAAATATCAATTAATATTGATAAAGGATTTGATAATTAATCTATATTTTATCATGCACAATTAAGTTATAAATTACATTGTCAAAAATAATATAATTACAAAAGTTGAAAAAATTTATTATTAAGGAAGGTGAGAAAACATCTACACTACATTAAAAATGTAATTTACAATAAAACGTTTAATAAACTATATAATATATTTTTTTAAAAAAAATCACGCTAAAACAGTTGACAATCCATATTAATAATCTTTATATAAATTACATTATTCACAATAAATAAGTTATTATAATTATAAATTAATAAAAAGTAATTTTAACATATTTTCCATATCCAACATTCCATTCATACTTCCCAACTGTAGTTAACCTTTCTCCTCAGTTCTTATGGATCTGCATCCATCATCCTCTTCCTTCAGCTATGCATTCACCTACGATGTGTTTCTCAGCTTCAGAGGCTCTGATACTCGTCACACTTTTACTGGTTATCTTCACAAAGCTCTTTGTGACAAAGGAATCCGTACCTTCATTGATGACGAGGAGCTTCAGAGAGGAGATGAAATCACACCAGCACTTGTCAAAGCCATTCAAGAGTCCAGAATTGCCATCCCTGTCTTCTCTATCAACTATGCTTCTTCTTCCTTTTGCGTAGATGAACTTGTCACCATTATAGACTATATTAAGACAAAGGGTCGGTTGGTTTTGCCGGTTTTCTATAATGTTGATCCTTCTCACGTGCGGCATCAGACTGGGACTTATGGCAAAGCACTGGCTGAGCATGAAGGCTGGTTCAAGAACAACAAGGAAAAGTTGGAGGATAACATGAAGAGATTGCAGAAGTGGAAGACAGCTCTTACCCAAGTAGCTAACTTGTCTGGCTACCATTACAAACTTGGGTACCATCTAATATTTTGTTACTATACTTTTCATTTGTCTGATTTTTACAATTTGAATTGTAACAAGCAAGTATAAATAAACACTGGAATTGATGCACTAATCTGACTTTACACAAACTTTTTTTATTGTGTAGGGATGGATACGAACACGAATTTATTGGGAATATTGTTGAAGAGGTATCTAGGAAGGTTAGTCGTGCTCTTTTACCTGTTGCTGATTATTCGGTTGGACTAGATGCCCAAGTGCTAGAAGTGAAATCGCTTCTAGATGTTGGGTCTGATGATGGAGTGCACATGATAGGGATCCATGGAATTGGAGGAGGAGGCAAAACAACACTGGCTCTAGCAATTTACAATTCAATTGCAGATTATTTTGAAGGTTTATGTTTTCTTGAAAATGTAAGAGAAAATTCAAACAAACTGGGGTTACAACATCTGCAAAGCATCATTCTTTCTGAAATAGTTGGAGAAAACAAAAGTAAGTTAACAGGTGTCAAACAAGGAATGTCAATGATAAAGCATAGGCTCCAAACAAAGAAAGTTTTATTGATTGTGGATGATGTTGACAAGCAAGAGCAGTTACAAGCACTTTTAGGAGGACTTGACTGGTTTGGTCCTGGTAGCAGAATCATCATCACAACTCGAGACAAACAATTGTTAGCATGTAACAATGTTGAAAGAACGTATGAGGTGAAGGTGTTGAACGATGAAGATGCTCTTCGATTGCTTAGTTGGAATGCTTTTAAATCAGAAAAGGTTGATCCAAGTTATGTTAATGTCTTGAATCGTGTAATAATCTATGCTTCAGGCCTTCCATTAGCTTTGGAAGTAATAGGTTCCAACTTGTATGGAAAAAGCATAAAAGCATGGGAATCTGCTATTAATCGATATGAAAGAATTCCTAATACTGAAATCCAAAAGATACTTAAAATAAGCTTTGATGCTTTGGGTGAAGAAGAAAAGAATGTTTTTCTTGACATTGCTTGTTGCTTCAAAGGATATGACTTGGAAGAGGTCAAAGATATACTTCATGCTCATCAAGGTTACTGTGTGGAACATCACATTGAAGTTTTGGTCGACAAATCTCTCATAAAGATTGGATCATATGATGTAGTGACACTGCATGACTTGATAGAGGACATGGCTAAAGAAATTGTCCGACAAGAATCACCAAAAGAGCCTGGTGAACGCAGTAGATTATGGTTCTATAAAGATTTAGTTCAAGTATTAGAGGACAATAAAGTGAGTAAGACAGATATCTACTTGTTTGGTTTTTCATCTCGAACCTTGATTTCTTTTGACTTTTATATGCTCATATCATAGTTGTTTTAACTCCCTTTATAATATGTAAATTTTTGCTTATATATGTGCTAAAGTCTTACATACATACATGTATTGTAAATGATTATTTTTTTTCTTTTGTTCAAGGGAACCAGAAAAATAGAAATCATATATCTACAATTTCCCTTATTATCTGAGGAAGAAAAAAGAGAAATAGAATGGGATGGAGATGCCTTCAAAGAGATGAAAAATCTCAAAACACTTATTATTAGAAATGGTCGGTTTTTAAAAGGTCCGAAACATCTTCCAAATAGTTTAAGAGTATTGGAATGGAAGAGATATCCTTCACAAAATTTACCAGATGATTTTCATCCCAAGAAACTTGTTATATGGAAGTTCCCCTTTAGTTGTCTTGTATCGAAGGGCTTAATATTGAGAAAGGCAAGTGTATTTAATTTGTTTCCTTAATCTTTTATATTAACAAGTTAGCTTTAAGGTTATTCATTTTGGATTTTCTTTTTGCTGTATATTAATAAATTCACCTTTAGATTATTAATTCATTTTCTATTTATTTTTTATCTGGCAGGAGTTAGCGAGTCTGACAAATTTGAATTTTGATTCGTGTGAATATTTAACTGAAATACCAGATGTGTCTTGTCTCCTAAATTTAGAAAAGTTAACATTGAATGAGTGTATCAATTTATCTAGCATTCACCATTCTGTTGGGTTGCTAGATAAACTTAAAATCTTGAGGGTTGACTCTTGCTATGAGCTTACGAGTTTTCCACCCATGAAGTTGACCTCTCTTGAAGAACTCAGTCTTTTTTATTCTGGTCTCGAGAGTTTTCCAGAAGTATTAGGAAAGATGCCAAATCTAAAGGAACTTGATATATGTGGACTTCCCATAAAAAAAATTCCACATTCATTTCAAAATCTTATTGGACTTGAAGCTACAATGATGAACTTTCCAGTGAAGTTAAGCGACTCTGAAGAATACAATGTCCTTCAGAACATTGTCACAATGCCAAAATTGACTGTGATTAAATCTATGAGCCAGATGGACCACCCATTGCCTAGTGGGTATGTGGATGAAGACAGAGTGAGCTCTTCCAACATCCAAATTGTTGATCTCTTTGGGTGCGAGCTGACAGATGAATACTTTCTGACAGTTGTCAAGTTTTTTGCTAATGTGAAGGAATTAATCCTACCACGCAATAATTTCATAATTGTTCCCGAATGCATCAAAGAATGTATCTTTTTAAACAAGCTTGACTTGAGCTATTGTAAATATCTTCAAGAAATTAGAGGGATTCCCCCAAACTTGAAATATTTCAAGGCAAAAGGTTGCAATTCCTTGACTTCGTCATGTAGAAGCATGCTTCTGAACCAGGTTTTTGTCTTGTTTATGTATTTGAATTATAATTCATACTCTACACTTAATATTGTTAAACTGTGAATTATTTATAACAAACAGGATCTGCATGAGGCCGGAAACACAGTGTTTATATTGCCACCAACCGAAATTCCAGAATGGTTCGAGCACCCAAGCAAGGGAACACCAATATCTTTCTGGTTTCGTAACAAGTTGCCTCCATTGGTTCTCTATTTTCGGGTGGAACCAAACTACCCATTTGAAGATTTTATGCCGACCCTGTTCGTCAAGGGCAGAGAACTTTGGCTTTTTTCGGAAATATTCATCGGAGAACGTCACAGGAGTACTCTGGTTATGGATCTGAGAATGTATAATTTTAATGAAGTATATCTGGAAAATGATTGGAATCGAGCAGAGGTTAGATATCAAGTTTATTATCCCACCTCAACAACCTCTTTCGAAATTGAAATTCAAGTGATCCCAACCCATAGGGAATTTGGAATTCATGTACTCAAACAGGAATATAGCATGGAGGATATTCGATTCACCGATCCTTATAAAAATAAGAGAAAATTAGAACATGATCTCAACAGTTCAGAGCCTGAACACAATCGGTTGCTTAAAAAACAAAAATTTATGTACATGAAAATTTGTAAGACACAATTTGAAATGCAGCAACAACGCATGGGTTTGTTGTCGCACATGTGGAATTGGGTATGTAGTTGTTTTTCCATTTCTTCTGGCTCTACCAATGCATTCATTGGATGATAATGTGAATGACGATTTAAGTTCAATGGCATCAACACAGATAAGGGACAACACTGGTGTCAGAGGTAAATTCAATTGTGCTGAGCTATCATTTCAACTAAAATTAGTTGTCCTATCACTTACTGATACATGTTTTTGATTTTCATGAAGATAGATTAAGCATTTGAAACTGTTTATGTGTTTCACTGAATCAATGTTTATTGTTCTATATTTTACTTTGTATGCTAAAATCTCTGCTTTTAAATACTAATTTTAACTTTGTCTTTGGTTTAGAGCTTTCCATCAGGTTTCACTCTTTCACTTAAAATTGGGAACACTCGATAATTCATCTTCCTCAAGTCATCATTATTTAAGAGAGTTCTTAAACTGAGTTTTTTTTTCTTCTACGATGATGGTGGAAAGTCTAAACGATATGATATGGTCTTCCATGTGTTTTTCATTATTCAGAAGAGGACATGTATTCCAATACAAGTTTTATGCTCCAAAAGGCTGACTATTGAGCCCATCCTCATAATATAGAATGTCCTCTTTCAGATAAATAACTAATGGATATCGTATGATTTACACTTCAAATTCAAATTACAGGAAAAAAACATTATCACCATGTGATTTTATTTGAAGCAGAATATGAAAATTGAAGAAACTAATGTACATTAACGCTTGTGTAGGTGAAGCTGATGGAGAAACGACTGAAGAAGGTATCCTCGATCATGATAACCGAGTGTAGAAGCTATTGCTTCAAGAATTTGGTTTATTGATGACAAAAGGCTTGAAAAGATGGATGTGTGCTTCGTGTGAGAGAGGGAAGAGAAGAGGACCTTAGATAATGACCATATAAACTGCTTGCCAATTTTTAGTTATTGTATCTGCACTGATGACAATAACCATGTTTGGTTATTGTATCTGCACTGATGACTTCTGTCATGTTGAATCTGATGTCTTTGAACCCCGGGCTATCTTGGATAGCAATGCTAGTCCATGTATGTATGTGATGGGGTACTCTAACATTTGATTTTAGTTTGCAAATTTAATTGATTATTTTGAAGCTTAATATAAAATGTAAGATATGGAATTTTGATTTTTAAACTAACATTCGACCACTTACTATTTTAGACTAACATGTTTAAACTATCTTGCATGTTTAAATTGTTAATATGGGATTTTGATGTTGCTGTTAATTTATCTCAATTTACCTGTATATTTAGTCATTAAACTAACATGTTTAAATTATCTTGCATGTTTACACAATTTTAACTGCTAGAAAGTAACATGGTTTTTAAACTGCATTCCAAGTGGTCACCACTTGGATAAAAGGACTTTGGTGCATGGTTCAAATTGTTCAAATACATTTTTAACCATATTTCAAAAAGTCTTGTTTAGTGTAATAATTATAACCATAGAATGGGAATACATATTTATCCCATATAGAGAAAAAATATATATATGTTTTACATTTTAATGGACTATAAATCATCTAGGTTGACCAATAATCTTGTCACCATATTTAGCAAAGATATATGAGCTAAATTGGTTTGCTTATTTTTTATTTTACTTTTATTAAAAATTAAAAATATAATAAAAAAGATTGTTCATTTCAATTCTTGAAAAATTTTTAAAAAATAAATTCAAAACTAAAAAATAAGAAAAGGCTAATTTTAGTCTTTTGATTTCAATATATTAAAAAGATTAAAAATATTAAAAAAAATAAAAAAATGATAAAAAAGTATACCTATAAAATAAAATAAAAATAAAACTTGATAAAAAAATATTAATTCAATAATAGAAGAAAAAAATAATAATAAAAATTTACCTTAATGATAAAAAGTTAGAAACAAATAATAATATTTTGTTTCATGATTATTATTAATATATATTAATCTTTATATTTATATTTGTTTATTAAAAATAAATATTTATAAATCAATATATATGTATATATATTAACATTTAATCGTTTTTATATAATAAAAATATAGTATGATAATAAATAAATATATAAAAATTATATCAATCTATATATATATATATATATATGAAGAGGAATAAGTTATTTCGGAAATAATTTTAGTTAGAGTTATTCCGTTTAATAACTCTAATAAATAATTAAATTCATCAATTTAATTGTTAAATTAAAAAATTATATTATAGATATTTTTACAAAATTTTATAAAATTTAAAAAAGATTTGATATTTTTTTAGATATTTTAAATTAACGAATATTTTAATATGTATATTATCCGTTAATTTAAATTTATTTTTTGAAATATTAAATCTTTTTTAAATTTTATAAAATTTAATAAGAATAATCTATATAATATAATTTATTAATTTAACGATTGAATTGATGAAATTTAATTGTTTATAAGAATTATTAAGTGAAATAACTCTATCTAATATTAATCTAGAGTATATTGATCTATATATATATATATATATATATTAGAATCCTTAGCCTTAAATGTTAATATTTTAAAAAATTTTCTTTATTTTCATTTTATGCTACACTGCTTTTACTTTAAAAATTAAAAAAAATTAGTTATAATGTTTATTTGTTTCAAATTAAATATTAAAATCACATTAGAAGGATTGACAAAACTATAATGCTAGTAAGACTAACAATAGAACACTGTGACTCATATTAAAAAAGTGTTTTTGCCTTTAAAATTTTATGGGAAAATACTAGAAGAATGATGCATATTGGAATGACGAGGTGTAAAGAGGGATGAAGTAAAGCATATATGGTGTGTTTTCTTCTCATGCCTAGCCTTCTTTCTTATACGCTTGAATTAGACTTTTTCGATTGCAAACCAGGTTGAGGCATCATTAAGGTTGACCTAGGTCATCTTTCGTATCATTTAAGGTTGGCACAATCTTATTCATGTATACATGGACATGTTGGAAACCAAAACATGTTGCAAGGTTATGCTAACATTCAGCCAAGTAGCATTAACCATCCAACATAGTTGTGCTTAGATCTACATAGCAATGTAGGAACTCCATGGTGGTTTCAAGGGCGTGCTTCAGTTCCATCATGGCCATGTTAGCTTTCTTTAAGGATATTTTTATCCTTCCATTGATCCTTTTTTCCTTTTTCTAGATTAAAATATGTCTTGTTTCAAATTCTCTACTTGCATCACCATTTATGAAAGAAATAAAAAATAATAATTAAAATTTAATAAAAAATATTAATTATATCATAATTATAACTAATTTATTCAAAATAAATTAATAGAATAATGGTTTATCAACATCTTTATACTTAAATATTTCTTGCCACAAATCAATAATCCTAGAAATAGGAATGTAAGAAGTATAGAATCTAAAAATCTCGTATATTAAACATGCAACTGACAAGTACCATTACCATTTGAAACAATCAACAATAATCTAAGTAGAGCTTAGTTCCATGAAATCAAATTTTATAAGTAGAGAAGATCACTCTTCTTCCCATCTCCCAAGTATATGAGGATATAGATCATTACCGCTTTACTTCTCACAGTTGCGCACTACCATAGACTTGCCCAAAAATTCCAAATCTTCACTAAAAGTAAGATCACACATAAGAATCAAAAGGTCTTCGTTAAAGTTGTAATACGACCAAGGAATTTACACAATTAGATAACATATAATAAGGAAAAGAAACATAAATGGTTCCTTCATTATTTTTATCCTTAATAATCATAAGTCCTTGGAATATTAGCATATTTTCTTAGGTTTCATGAATTTATTTTTTTAAGCTTTTTCACATTTTTTCTTTTTCTTTCTTCTTTCTCTTTTCTTTTTATTAATTATTTTTTTTCTTATTTCTCTTTGATCAATTATATATTCCTAAGAATTTACCTTACTATTTATAATCTAAAGGTACCTAAAATTATCATAAGTACTTGAGGTATCAAAGAATGTAACTTTTGATCTTTTAAGCTCAACTAAGGATACTAAATGATATTCTAACCCTAAATCTAATCAAAGAAACTTAATTCTCCTTTATCATCTTCTTTTTTATGTAACCAAGACAAGGTTACAAGACAAAATCTAGATAGAAAAAATTAACTAAAAATTAATTATCAAGATAGAAAAATTGATTTGAAAGGAGAAAAACTTCCTCTTCAAACTTAAACTCTTACCCATTCTCCAATATATGTTAAAATGAAGAATAAAATAGAACTTCCCTAAAAAGTTGTGGTTAAAAAAAAGATATCTCTTTTATAATTTAGAGCATAATATTATCATCAATATATTTTCTATTAGGTGCCAATAATTAAAAATATATATATTTTTTTTACTAAATTAGCTTACATCCTAAAAAACTATAAATTAAGAACAACATCATAGCTTAGCTTCTAAATGACTATAAATCAAGAATATCATCAAATGTTATAGGTTGGGCTATAATTTTGTCACCATATTTAGTAAAGGAATATGAGCTAGATTAGTTTGTTTGTTTTTTTATTTTATTTTTATTGAAAATTAAAAATACAATAAAAAAGATGCGTTGATTACAATTTTTGAAAAAACATTTGTAGGAAAATTTTTTAAAAATAAATTCAAAACTAAAAATAAGAAAAGACTATTTTTAGCTTTTTGATTTAAATACATTAAAAAGATTGAAAGAAAAAAAAAAGTTGATGAAAATATTATAGCTAAAAGATAAGAAAAAATAGAAGTTGATAAAAGAATATTAATTCAATAACAGAAGTGAAAAATAAAAAAAAAATTATCTTAATAATAAAAAATTAGAAACAAATAATAATACTTTATTTTTTTATATGATGATTATTATTAATATACATATAAATATTTATATTTATATTTATTTTATTAAAATAAATATATTATAAATCACTATTTATATATTAACATATCAGTGTTCTTATATAATAAATACATAGCATTATAATAAATAAATATATAAAAATTATACCTATCTTCATAATTTTATTTATTTATATATAAATATAAAGCTTGCTATAATATAAAATATACATTTTTAAATTAGAATTATTATTCTTAAATGTTAATATTTTTAAAAGTTTTCTTTATTTTCATTTTATACTCCACTACTCTTATATTTATAATTTAAATTTTTTTTAGTTACAAGTTTTATTTATTTTAAATTAAATATTAATATTACAACTAAGATCATAATGATATGATAGATAAAAGAATAATAAAATAGAGGAACCATTATCAAATTTTATTTAAAAAAATTTAAAAGTAAATCTTCGAATTCAATTTTGATTCAAAAACATTTACCATGCAGGGAAGATATGAAAATCTTATTATGTTTCTTAAAAAATAGTTAATTTCTAATTGGCTTTGCAATAAAATAATTAACAGTAAAAATATTTATTTTATTAACAAAACTTATTCATTTTTTTATTGGATTGAAATTAATGAAAGAAGTTATTTATAAGAAGTTTTGAATTTTTTATATTTTGATGTACATAAAATAAATATAAAATTTTATTTAGGTTCGATTTTTGTATATATTTTTATTTTAAGGAAAAAATAGATTTGGTAAAATTTTAAATTTTTTAAAATTTTTTTTAAAGTTTTAAAGTTTTCTATTTCTTTTAAAAGATTGAAATTTCATGTGAGAACTTGAAAATAAATTTTTATTTTGAAAGAAACTATGAATTTATTTATTTTAAGGTATTTATTTGAAATTCTGTGAGAAAATTATTTTTGGATTATTTTAGTGTTTTTTTTAAAAAAAGTTTTTATTATTTATTTTTTTTGGAATGATTAGTCTAAAGAAAAATAAGTCCATTTTCTTTTACAAGATTTCTAGCTTGTAAATGATTATTAGAATTTAGGATTTAGGTTTAACCCTAAATTATTATTCAACAAATATTTAGCATCTAGTAACATTAATTCAGTTTATTAAACGACGCACCCGGGAATGAAGTCAGTTTTCAATTAACGATCCACACAAATATTCCCTTATCTTATATTTGGGTGAGCGTGGAGAAAAATAATTTTTAAAAATTTTAAATATTAAAATATTTTATTTAGATATTTTCAAAAAAATAAAAATATTTAAAATTGAAAATTTATTAAATCTTTTAAATTATTAAATCCAAAAAGAAGGTTAAAGAATACCACTCGATTTATCAAGAAATTTCAAATGTAAAAATCATAGATAGTGAAAGTAATTATCTAAATCCTTGTATAATATTCTTATTTTATTTATATTAATTTTTCTATTTCAACTACATCTAAGGAGTCAATTATACATTTTCTAGTATTTGTATGACTTTTTAACCTATGCATGAGTTTAAAAGGGTTAATTATACTTTTATTGAATGCCTCTCTTTAAAGCAGGGTCGGTATTATTTCAGACCATAAAATCTAGAATCGCTGAAAAATCTATGTCAAAGATAACTAAAATCATTTCCAATCGAAAAAAAATGACGACTTATTTGATTTTCGATTTGCGGTAGTAACATATTATTTAGGTGGGTATTTTTAGTTTTAGAAGCAGCACAGCTAAGAAGGAGAAGGAGAGAGAATTGGAGAGGAAAAAGAAGAATCATATGGGAAAATGAAGACATAGAAAAAGAAAGCAAACAGAGGAAGGTTGAAGAAGCTTTGTAAAAAGATGAACAAAAAAAGTTATAATAGATGAATGGAGAAAGCAATAAATCATGTGTAACCATCCATCTTTACGGGTACTATTGGAGGTTGTAGGTGATCCATCTATTAACATTGAATGTGTGTCAATCTTCCTCGACTTCAAGCAATGATGGAAGTTTGCCAACCCCTACTTTGAAGTAAAGCAAATAAGACAAATAGTATGTACTAGATTGCTCAATGACCATAATAGTCTTTAAATAAACTTATCTTTTCTTATTTTGATTTAAATATTTTTTATTTATTTTAATTTAGTTTTGAGTTTACTTTTAAAATTTAATAAATTTTAATTTTTTATGATTTTTTTACATAAAATTTTATAATTATTATTTTTCTTTTTAAAATCTCTACAAAATAAATTGGTTAGAATTATCTTTTATTCAAAATTTATTAATAAAAGTATTAAATTTCATCCAAATTGAAACTCATCAACCTGTCATTGTGTTCTGAGTTTAAGTTTTTCAATTTAGAAAATAAATGGTGTTTAAAAAGATAAATAAAATAGTTATAGAGTTGAATATATATTTAGTTCTTTTAAAATTATAAAATTTTAGTTTTAATTTTTATTTATAAAATGATTAATTTTAGTTTCTATTTTTTAAAATAAATAATTTTGAGTTTTTTAATACTGATGTGTTAAATATTGATATTTGTTACATATTAAATATTAGTTATTTTTAGGACTAAAAAAATAGTTTATTATAAAAATAAAGGATTAAAACCAATTATTTTAAAAATAAAGAGATAATTAATTAAAATAAAAAAATAAAAAAATATTTAAACTAAAATTATAACTTTTTTCTAGCTTTCAATATGCTCATATATTATCATATACTTAGTAATGGATTTATATTTTATGATATGGTAGAAATTCTGACCTATCATGATTTACTATTATGTTGTCTTTTTGTAATCTGAACTTCAAAATCTATCCTTTATATACATAAATTCAGTGGACTATGTTAAAGTGAAGAGAAAAGTAGTAGATTTATAGAAAGATCACGATAAAGAATCTCTGGAATAATTCTACTCTATCTATCTTATATGGTGTTCGAAAGGACAAGTAGAACAATTATAACTTATTACTAGCTTTCTATATGTTCATTTAAAATTATATAAGTATTAATATATCTAAATTTCATTATATGATTGGAATTTTAATCTATCATACTTCATTGTTATGTTTTTGTTACCGTTCGAAGATGAAAATCTATGATTTATGTACATAAATGCAATTGAATGTTAAACCTCGTTTAAGATAGTTGAAAGTTTTTAGTTTTTAAATTAATTTAATATATATATATATATTAAAAAATATTTTTGAATTGGATTTTAATATTTATAAAGTAGTTTTAATTTAAATTTTAAAATAAAAAAAGAGGGTTTTTTATTTTTATTTTTAATTTTGAAATATTTTTCTTCTCAATTCTATCAAATCACATTACCATTGTAGTTACCAACATCAAACCATTGTTCCTACAACCATCATCATCTCAAACCATTACCTCCATCACTGGAACACCATAATTTTTAATGATAAACTTTTTAAGTTACAAATCTTTTTTAGCATGAAGTAAAATGATGAAAACGTTCTTGTGTTGGGATGACAACAAATAAATATGCAGGTAATTTAAAATAAAAACTAAAAGACATTCTAAAGACTTGGAACACATCAATTATGGTTAGAAAGTTACAAAAAAATATTAGAAATGAAGAGAGAGTGAAAATGCCACAAAAAATGTTTTTAGAGAGTTTTGTCTCCTATAAAGGCTAAATTGTTCTTAGAAAAATAGTAAATAATATAAGAACAATTTGAAAACGAACTAATAAGTGTTAGAAATATCAGGAGAACGGTTTGAAAACTTTATAAAAAATTCTTAGAAAATTACTAAAATGCTCTAGGAAGGCCAAAAAGGTTAGAAACTATGAAATAGAGACTCAGAACTTGAGGCTTATCCTCATGCACGAGATTAACATATGATAAATGAGTGGATGATTCACCAATGAGCCATCATGTCATTAATGCCATATAAGACAAAAACATTTATATGAAGAAATAAAATTAACCATGGTTAAATCAAAATAACCTTGATTAAGTTAAAATTAACCATGCTTAAGATAAATTAACCTTAATTAGAAATAAATTAATCATAATTAAGGATTAAAGGATAATTTCTAACATTTATATTTAATTTTTAAAATGGAAATTACATGTAAATGAACCAAAATGTCTTTAAGTGAGAATTTAATTTCTAAATTAACCCTAAGTGGTTGAATTGTATCTTAAAAGGAAAGCTCATTTGCTTCATTAACACACTTCTAAACACTTGTGCAATCTCACTAACTTCGCTTCAAACTCTAAATCCTCTTAAGACCTATAAATCTACACTAAGCTTAAACCTTCACCTTTGAGGTTTAAGTAGGGATGAAAGTGAACAAGGTCGTTTAATAGAGGCCTACGACTCAGCTCATTTAAAGCCTAACTTGGGTCAGCTCATTTAATAAATAGATAGGCTCAGACTTGTTAAAAAGTCTTTTTAAATAAACAATTTAGGCCGAGACCTATAAAAAAACCTATTTAATCTATTCAGGAGTCTATTTAAATTTATATATTATATATTTAAATTTATTTTAATATATTATATTTGTATAATATTTATTTTATATTTTATTTACATAATATTAATATAAATATGTTTTAGGCCTATTTAATGGCCTTTTTATCTAGTAGACTTTAAGTTTGCAAGTCTTTTTAATTGATTATTTATATAAGTTTTAAGTCTATTTATGGATTTTTTTTGTTATATAGACTTTTAAACAGGTTTGCAGGCCTTGTATGCTTTAAATCAGGTCAGACGTTGACAAAAATAAACTTTAACAATTAACAGACCCAGACTCAGGCCTCAAAATTTTTAAACAGGACAAACTTGAACACTTAAAGTCTAACTCTGTTCGGCCTACTTCCATCATGAGGTTTAAGCCATAGTAAGACAAAAAAAAAAAACAAAGCCCACCATCATTATTGAGGAATTTGTATGGATAACAGGGAGGGGAAGTCCATTTCAAAGACCCACCAAATCCTTTTCTAAGTTTTCAACAAATAGGGTTTCTATCTTACATTTTTTCCAAGCCCTTATTTATGTTCTTTTGGACTTGTTTTTCTTCTCTTTATGGTGGATCCTCTCTAAACTATATGGATCCAACCCTTTTAAGCATATTTTATGTTCAAAACTTCCATTGTTTGTTGAATATAAGTATCATTGTCGTAACCAAAATTATAACGAAAGGATGAACTCGACAAAATTTTAGAAGGAATTGATTGATTGTGGAGTAGCCACCAAATTTTTATTTTAAAGGAAATATATTTGGAAAAAAAAAATCCTAACAAAAAAAGAGTTATAAGTTTGGGAGTTGATTATGAATAGAGAAGGTATTAGCACCTTACTTGCCCGTTTTGAAGAACAGTACCTTAAATTGAGTATGATTTTGATAGTTTGAAAATTGTTTGATCCCTTGAATAGAATAAAAATAAGTAGGTTTATGGAAAATAGTCTGACAAAATTTGATCCTACTCCTACATATTCCCTAGTGCAATGAAAAACTCAAGATTATATATTTCTAGTTAAAAACAGACATGATTTTATATAGCAATGATTTAGATTCAATTTTTCTAAAGTTTGCGTGTACAAAAAGTCCAAGTTGAACGTAAGCCACGCTTAAACCTGCACGAATTAAAATATGAAACGGTAGAGAATACTACCCGTTCATATTAGAATTTATCACGTGAATTTCGAAAAATAATAAAAAACAGATATTTTTAGGTGAATTGTATTATTTTTTATTCACATGCATACAGAGTTTAAGCAGAACATAAGTTACACTTGAACCTATACAAATTAAAACATAGAACGCTAAAGAACGATATCCGTTCGCATTAAAATTCGTCATGCAAATTTCAGAAAATTATAAAGCGAATATTCTAGGAGAAATTAATTAACACTATAATTTTCTAAAAATTCACATATACAGAGTTCAAGCCAAATGTAAGATGCACTTGAACTTGTACTACTTCAGACACAAAATGGTAGAGAACATTACCCGTTCGCATTAGAATTCGTCATGTGAATTTCAGAAAATTAAAAAACGGATATTTTTAGATGGAATTGACTAAAACTGTAATTTTCTAAGAATTTAGGTATAAACAGAGTTCAAGCCAAACGTAAGTTGTACTTCTTGAACTTGTACGAATTAAAACAGAGTGATAGAGAACGTTATCCGTTCACATTAGAATTTGTCACGTGAATTTCAGAAAATTAAAAAGTGGATATTTTTAAGAAAAATTGGCTAAAACTGTAATTTTCTAAGAATCCACATGTACACAAAATTCAAGTCAGATGTAAGCTGCACTTGAACATGTCCGAATGAAAACATAAAATAGTAGCTAACGTTACCAGTTCGTACTAGAATTCGTTGTGCAAATTTTAAAAAATAAAAAAAGCAAATACTTTTAGGAAAAATTAATTAAAATTGTAACTTCCTAAAAATAATATGTCCACCGAGTTAAAACCAAAAGTAAGTTATACTTAAATTTATACAAATTAAAATATAGAGAAGTAGAGTGGAAAGCCTTACTTGTTTCCATTAAACTTTGTCACGCGAATTTAAGAAAAAAATAAAAATTGGGTCTTGTAGGTCGAATCGTAAAACTGAAATTTTTTTAGGGAACTATCAGGGATATGCTGAATGCAAGTAAAGGTTCTTAAGCGGAGTCAATTTGTACCCTATGACTCCTTTTACACTAAAGAACCCAAATGCCCCAACATAGGGCCCATAACATTTGCCGCTGTATAAACCAAAATCGTATACTATGAAGGACATCAACAATACCCTGGAGGTTGAATTTCATTCCTTATAATATAGTGAAAGGGGTAGTATTATATGTGCACCCTAGCAGAATGCATATGAACTAACAACAGCAAGAGAAGTCAAAACCACACCAACAAAGACATAAAATATCAGACTTTAATCTTCCACAAAACAATGGACAAAATACCAAGAGCTGCAATCACAAGATTCCCTCTAAACCTGTCACTAGTAGGAACAGTGCAGAATTAATAGCAATAGATGCAATTAAACTCCCTTTATTTTCTAATGCTCGTTGGCCTATGTTAGGGAAAGTCCTAATATCAGGGTTCATATCCCTGCAGCTTTTCACCAAGGTGCCAATGTAACTGCAAGCAAAAGCAACCACAAATGGCAGTGATATGCATAAACATTCCCCTGATGCCATAGCTTGAAGTGTGGATGTAGTATCAACCCTTGAAGAGGCCTTAATCAGATGGAAACAAGTCTTAATCAAAGAAGGTCTACCTTTGCATACTAGCCTTTTGGTGACTAGTTTGCCTCTATAAAAACCGATAAGAACATAATATTCAGGGTGGTAGGGAGGCATGGTTTTAATTTGCTTCCCACTATGTTTGTTCTGAGTTCTTCCAAAATGCCATTGTGCAACAGGTTCACTACTGCCTGACCAATGCAAACAATAAATTCCGATGATGAAAACGGTGGATGCATAGCTCTTTCTTTTTCTGCAAAAGGATCAAGCCAGCTAATAGTTTGATGGCTAGGCCTAGCCAAAAAAATTTAAAAATTTTGTGATCTTATAAGATTATTTTTTTAAAATTTTCAAAAACTGATATATATATTTTATAAATTCTAATTCTATAATTTTTTAAGGTTTAAATTTTATACCATGGAGTGTATCTAGTTTTTTTCTAAAATTGATTATGCGATCTTGTAATTTTATTTTTTTTAATTTAAAAAAATGATCTAATGATGCATTTCTTTTTTAATTTTATAATTTATTTTGTAATCTTATATTCTCATAAATAATTCTGTAATTTTATATTTTTTATTTTAACTTTTAAACATAAATATGTTATTTGCATATTTTTTATTTATAATTTAGATTTTTTGATATAATAATTTTAGTTTTTAAAATTTAAAATTTTCATCTGTTACTAAAATAATATGAAATAAATTTTAAATTTGATTTTTTTCCATTTAAAGTAATCATTAAATTAAATATAACATTAATTTTTAAATCTTATTATATAGTTAAATAACATTAAAAAATATTATAAATAATAAAAAATTTTAAATATAAATGTAGGTAGGTAGTTTATCAAGACTTCTTCATTTAGTCAGTATAAAGCAGTCTGACCATAATTTTTTTTTTTTCTCAAACCCATCAACAACCGTCACTGGTATTATGTTTAGATAATCAAGATTTTACACCTATATCTACAACCTATTATATATTATACATAGATAAAAATTTTCAATAAAATTCTTTATTATCATTTTTAATTTGACAATGATAAATTTTTAATTTTACTAAATATTTTTTAATTTTTTTTAATATAAATTTTTAATTCACCTTTATTGTAACCGGAGACGGCTATATGTTGATACTGGTAAAATAAAAAAAATTGATGCATCGCTATCAATTTATGAATTAATTTTATTAAAATATTTTCATTTCTGTTACTAATTTAATTGTAAGTTTCTGTTGTAAAATTTTGTTTCCTTTCCTTTCATGCGGTTTAATTAACTTTTATTATGAAAAATATTATTTTAAATTTATATTTATTATCAATATATTTATATTTAAGTTTGTGTCATATTTATAATTTATGAGGATAAACTTTGATGTTTTAAAATTGGTATGAATTATTGATGATTGATCAAATCATAATTATAAGTTATTGATCATTAAAATCTGAGAGTTATAATAAATTTTTTTAAGTTAAATTGTTTTACCACATAATTAAACAAAATTTTATTAACATATTGTGTTGTATTTATCTTAGAAATTTGATATCTTAACCAAAAGTTTGTATGCTAAAAAAATCCAAAAAGAGTTCAGATCCGATTTAACCCATCTGCCTATGATATTTAATCAAAACCTGACACTCGAAAAATTCAGTATGTTAAACCGTCAGAATTGAATGGTATAATAATCTGTCTCAATTAATCTCAGTTCTACATTTAATAAATCGAATCCAACTAAAGCTAACTAGTGATCAATCCTAATTCAAACATTAAAAAAAAATATATGATCAATAATTTTAAATAAATTAAATAGGGTTAAATATGTTTTTAGTCTCTCTAAAATATTCAAATTTTAGTTTTGTTCCCTTAAATTTAAAACATTTGGTTTAGGTCCTTTATTTTTTAAAATACATTAATTATAATCCCTATATTAACTTAAGTTATATTAAACCAAAATTTAAATATTTTAAAGGGACTAAAAACTTATTTAACTCTTTATTTTATTATATAAAAAAATATATAAAAGATTGCAATACAACTAATTTAGAATACTAACATAATTTAATATTAATTTATTTTTATTATTTTTAAAGTTAATTTATATTTAAATTGATTATAAAATTTAATAATTCAGTTTAATTTTGACTAATTTAAATTTATAATAAAGCTTAAAATTTTTTATATATTAAATTTAATATCTAATAATATACTTTTATGAATTCTTTTGATTTATTTAACATTTAATTTAACATAAAATAATTAGAAATTATTAGAATTTAGAAAATATGTAATGTTTTTATATAAAAAATTATTTTCACTAATTAAAATTTATGATATACATAATTTAATATTAAAAATTTTAAAAACCTAAAATTAATTATACAATAATGTTAAAATATTTAAATTTTATCTCATATAATTAAGATTATGGTGTTAATTTTAAATTGAAAACAATAGAATAAATTTTTGTTACTAAAATAATAAAAGAGTCATTCTAAAATTAATATCATTTAAAATTTATAAATAATTATTTAGATAATAATAATTATTAAAAAATTAATTTATAAATTATAATTTTAGATGATTCTTAAAAATAAATATATCAAAATATGGAATGTTCTTATTATATTAATTATATTTTAACAATATTAATTATAAATATAATATTTAATTTAAATATATTAAACAGTATAATATATGGAATGTCTTGATTATAATTCTCAAATCATGATTAATATATTTTGATTTAATATAACTTAAGTTAATATAAAGACTATAATCAATGTATTTTAAAAAATAAAGGACCTAAACCAAAGATTTTAAATATAAGAGACCAAAACCAAAATTTGAACATTTTAGAAGGATTGAAAATATATTTAACCCAATTAAATAGCATATTACAACTTTTCTTTTATTAAAATTCTTTAAATTTTAATTTTTAATTCCTTAAATTATCATGTAATCATTTGATTTAATTAAAAGATATAAAAATATTCACCAAAAATTTATTCTTTCTTCACAAGGAATATCAAAATTTGAATAATTTTCAAACTGTATTTAATTAAAGAACATTAAATTACCTTCTATCACTGCAAAAGAGCCATCAAATAAAACTTCTTTTTAAATTATTAAAAATAGAGGTAGAAATTTACGAAGAAAAAAAGTTACTTTTTTCTTTCAAATTGAAAAAAGAAAGATGTTATATCATAAAAGAAACACTGTATTAAAAATAAAAAATTTGCAAACCTTTAATAAAATCATGCATTTACAACTTACAGATGCTAGTTTTAAATAAAAATACTAAAAAAAATTTAAAGAATAAAAATTTTTGTTCTATATTTAAATTGCTTGAACTAGATAGTATTTATTATATGCGAATCATTTTCCAATTTATTTACACTCCATCCAAAATTTCCTCTTTGCACCTCTACCTTCCTATTTCCCTGATGGTGATGTTATTTTTACCCGTCACGACAATGTCACAAGACTCGTTGATTTTAATCAACAAAAAGGCACTCTAGTCTGTAGAAAAAAACTAACACCCATCTCGTAATAAATCACATTGTTCGTAAGAATAATAATTACAGTATTTATATTTGTTTTTAATAGAAATATATATAAATAAATAATTTAAAAATAATATTTTTATTTTTAATATAATAATTTAAATAATAAATATTAAAATTTATAATTAATAAAATTGTAATATACAATTTATTATTTTACGTGCAAGAAGAGAGATTAAAAGTAGAGAAGGAGGTCAGAATAGAGTGAAGAGTCTTGGATGTGGGTGTCTGTTTTTTACTTTACCATTATATGCTTAGCTTTATATTTAAATAAAATTTGCATGACATGGTATAGTCTGTTTTTAATTTACAGAATTACCAAGAAGAAACGTAGATGAGAAATAGGAAGGAAGTTTCTCCTTACACTTTCTATTTCTACAATATATATCCTTTCATTTTTGTTTGATTTTCCAGATCCAACATTCCATTCGTACTTCTCAGCTGTAGCTAACCTTTCTTCTCAGTTCTTATGGATCTGCATCCATCATCCTCTTCCTTCAGCTATGCATTCACCTACGATGTGTTTCTCAGCTTCAGAGGCTCTGATACTCGTCACACTTTTACTGGTTATCTTTATGGAGCTCTTCGTGACAAAGGAATCCGTACCTTCATTGATGATGAGAAGCTTAAGAAAGGAGATGAAATAACAGAAGCACTTGTCGAGGCCATTCAAGAGTCCAGGATTGCCATCCCTGTCTTCTCTATCAACTATGCTTCTTCTTCCTTTTGCTTAGATGAACTTGTCACCATTATAGACTATATTAAGACAAAGGGTCGGTTGGTTTTGCCGGTTTTCTATAACGTTGATCCTTCTTATGTGCGGTATCATCAGAGTGGGACTTATGGCAAAGCACTAGCTAAGCATGAAGCAAGGTTCAAGAATAACAAGGAAAAGTTGAAGGATAACATGAAGAGATTGCAGAAATGGAAGACAGCTCTTACCCAGGCAGCTAACTTGTCTGGCTTCCATTACAAACTTGGGTACCATCTAATATTTTTTATTTGTCTAATTTTTTCAATTTGAATTGTAATAAGCAAGAATAAATAAACATGGAATTGATGCATTAATCTGACTTTACACAAACTTTTCTTACTGTGTAGGGATGGATATGAACATGAGTTTATTGGGAAAATTGTTGAAGAGGTATCTAGGAAGATTAATCGTGTTCCTTTACATGTTGCTGATTACCCAGTTGGACTGCATTCCCAAGTGCTAACAGTGAATTCGCTTCTAGAAGTTGGGTCTGATGATGGAGTGCACATGATAGGGATCCATGGAATTGGTGGAGGAGGAAAAACCACACTTGCTCTGGCAGTTTACAATTCAATTGCAGATTATTTTGAAGGTATATGCTTTCTTGAAGATGTAAAAGGAAAGTCAAACAAACTAGGGTTAGAACATCTACAAAGCATCATTCTTTCTCAAATAGTTAGAGAAAACGAAATTAAGTTTGCAGGTGTCAAACTAGGAATGTCAATGATAAAGCATAGGCTCCAAACAAAGAAAGTTTTATTGATTTTGGATGATGTTGACAAGAAAGAGCAATTACAAGCACTCGTAGGAGGACTTGATTGGTTTGGTCCTGGTAGCAGAATCATCATCACAACTCGAGACCAACAATTGTTAGCACGTAACAATGTTAAAAGAACATATGAGGTGAAGTTGTTGAATGAGGAAGATGCTCTTCAATTGCTTAGTTGGAATGCTTTTAAATCAGAAAGGGTTGATCCAAGTTATGTGAATGTCTTGAATCGTGTAATAACCTATGCTTCAGGTCTTCCATTAGCTTTGGAAGTAATAGGTTCCAACTTGTATGGAAAAAGCATAAAAGAATGGGAATCTGCTATAAATCAATATGAAAGAATTCAAGATCATGAAATCCAAAAGATACTTAAAATAAGCTTTGATGCTTTGCATGAAGAAGAAAAGAATGTTTTTCTTGACATTGCTGGTTGCTTCAAAGGGTATGACTTGGAAGAGGTCAAAGGTATACTTCATGCTCATCAAGGTTACTGTGTGGAACATCACATTGGAGTTTTGGTCGACAAATCTCTCATAAAGATTGGATCATATGATGTAGTGACACTGCATGACTTGATAGAGGACATGGCTAAAGAAATTATCCGACAAGAATCACCAAAAGAACCTGGTAAACGCAGTAGATTATGGTTCTATGAGGATATAGTTCAAGTTTTAGAGGACAATAAAGTGAGTAAGACGTATATGAACTTGTTTGGCTTTTCATCTCGAACCTTGATTTCTTTTGACTTTTATATGCTCACATCATAGCTGTTTTAATTCCCTTTATAATATGTAAATTTTTCATTATGTATGTGCTGAAGTCTTACATATATACATGTATTGTAATTGATACATTTTTTTTTTCTTTTGTTCAAGGGAACTGGAAAAATAGAAATCATATATCTACAATTTCCCTATTTTGAGGCGGAAGAAGGAGAAATAGAATGGGACGGAGATGCCTTGAAAAAGATGAAAAATCTCAAAACACTTATTATTAGAAATGGTCGTTTTTTAAAAGGTCCGAAACATCTTCCAAATAGTTTAAGAGTGTTGGAATGGGACAGATATCCTTTGCAAAATTTTCCAGATGATTTTCATCCCAAGAAACTTACTATATGTAAGTTCCCTCATAGCTGTCTTAGATCGGCCAACTTAATATTGAGAAAGGCAAGTGTGTTTAATTTATTTCCTTAATCTTGTATATTAAGAAGCTCCCCTTTAAGGTTATTCATTTTGTTTTTTCTTTTACGTTATCTATTAATTAAGTCACCTTTAGATTATTAATTCGATTTCTATTTACTTTTGTTCTGGTGGCAGGAGTTTGCGAGTCTGACAAATTTGAATTTTGATTCTTGTGCATATTTAAAGGAAATACCAGATGTGTCTTGTTTGCCAAATTTAGAAAACTTATCATTTAATCATTGTGTGACTTTATCCACGATTCACCATTCGGTTGGGTTGCTAGATAAACTTAAAACCTTGAAAGGGGATTTATGCACCAGTCTTAATAGTTTTCCACCCATTAAGTTGACCTCTCTTGAAGTATTCAGTCTTGGTGGTTCTTCCATTGATAGTTTTCCAGAAGTGTTGGGAAAGATGCAAAATATAAAGCGACTTCTGTTGGGTGGAGTTCCCATAAAAAGAATCCCACATTCTTTTCGAAATCTTATTGGACTTGAAAGTTTAGTAATGAATTTTCCTGGGAAGTTAAGCGACTCTGAAGCAGACAGTTTCCTTCAGAGCATTGAAACAATGCCAAAATTGACTGTGATGTCTTCGACATTTCCCCATTCATTGCGTAGTGGATATGAGGATGAAGACAAAGTGAGCTCTTCCAACATCCGAATTATTGATCTCCATGAGTGCAATCTGACAGATGAATTCTTTCCGATAGTGGTCAAGTTTTTTGCTAATGTGAAGGAATTAATCCTACCGGGCAATGATTTCATAATTGTTCCCGAATGCATCAAAGAATGTATCTTTCTAGAGACTCTTGATTTGCGCAATTGTGAGTCTCTTGAAGAAATTAGAGGGATTCCCCCAAACTTGAAATATTTGAACGCACAATGTTGCAATTCCTTGACTTTGTCAAGCAGAAGCATGCTTCTGAATCAGGTATTTGTCTTGTTTATGTATTTGACTTACAATTCATGCTTTACACTTGATATTGTTAAACTATGAATTATTTATGACTAACAGGATCTGCATGAGGCTGGAAACAAAGAGTTTCTATTGCCACCAGTAGGTATTCCAGAATGGTTCGAGCACCGAAGTAGGGGAACACCAATATCTTTCTGGTTTCGTAATAAGTTGCCTACATTGGTTCTCTATTTTGCGATGGCAGTAAGCTACTCAACAAACGATTTTAGTACGACCATGTTCATCAATGGCAGAGAATATTTGCTTTGTCCGAGAACATTCATCAGACAAAGTAACGGGTTTACTTGGGTTACTGATCTGAGAATGTGTAGTCATGATGAAGTACAACTGGAAAATGGATGGAATAGAGCCGATGTTATATGTGAAGATTATCTGTGCTTCCCAACGGGAATTGGAATTCATGTACTCAAGCAGGAAAATAGCATGGAGGATGTTCGATTCACCGATCCTTATCAGAAGAGAAAATTAGAAGATGATCTCAACAGTTCAGAGCCTGAAAATAATCGGTTGCTTGAAAAACAAAAATTTGTGGACATGGAAATTTGTAACACACAATTCGAAATGCAGCAACAACGCATGGGTTTGTTGTCGCGCATGTGGAATTGGGTACGTAGTTTTCCATTTGTTCCAGCTCTACCGATGCATTCATTGGATGATAATGTGAATGAGGATTTAAGTTCGATGACATCAACACAGATAAGTGACAACACTGGTGACACAGGTAAGTTCTATTGTGCTGTGCTATCACTTTAACTAAAATTAATTGTCCCCTCACTTAGTGATATATGTTTTTTTCTTTACTGATGTATGTTTCTTCACCAAGTTAGGCTTTAGATATTTAATTTTGCTTTGATTTTCATGAAGATAGATTAAGCATTTGAAACTGTTTATATGTTTCACCGAATCAATGTTTACTGTTCTGTATTTTACTTTGTATGCTAAAATCTCTGCTTTTAAATACTAATCTTAACTTTGTCTTTGGTCTAGAGCTTTCCATCAGGTTTCAATCTTTCACTTAGAATTGTGAGCACTTGATAATTCATCTTCCTCAAGTCATCGTTATTTAAGAGAGTTCTTAAACTCAGTTTTTTCTCTTCTACCATGATGGTGGAAAGTCTAAACGATATGATATGGTCTTCCATGTTTTTTTCATTATTCAGAAGACGACATGTATCCTATTGGTTTTTTATTTTTGTTAAGTCAACCAGTTTTTGTGATTCTGATATCAGCATGAAATGTCAATTGTATTTGTCAAAAACACATTTAAGGAAAAGTCAATACCCTTTCCCTCGTCTTCCTCTTGCTTTCCATCTTCATAAACTACAATTCCGCTATAGATCCGTAACATGCAACCAAATTGTTGTTTGAAATAACATAACAATTATTCAGCACCCTAGACATTCTTTCATACTTCATAGGATACCATCGGTGATAGTAGTTACTTGGAACCTACCATACAATCTGGTATATAAATAGGTCTTTTCCATTATGAATAGCAATGGAATGGCTAAGAATTATGAATATAATGGTAGATGTTCTTCATCAAGATATTATTATTTCTTTTTCTGCTTTTGTATTAAGGTTATTTATTTTTCTTAACAAATGATTTGCTATAAAAGGATTTTTTTTTAGTGGACGTGAAAGCACATACTTTTCTTCTTAGGTTGTAATCCATGAAGGGAAAATTATTGAGTAAGTATCGAATACTTTTCATTCCTATCAAAGAAACATTAAATTTATATTTCATCCTTTCTCTAGGGTATCTGTGTTCCATGATTCATTGCCTAGAAATAAAACACATTGCACTGCCGATAAAGCCTTTTAATTTGACATATTCTTTTATGCTCCAAAAGGCTGATTATTGAGCCCATCCTCATAACATATAATGTCCTCTTTCAGATAAATAACTAATGGATATGGTAAGATTTACACTTCAAATTACAGGAAGAAAACATTATCACCATGTGATTTTATTTGAAGCAGAATATGAAAGTTGAAGAAACTAATGTACATTAACGCGTGTGTTGGTGAAGCTGATGGAGAAACGACTGAAGAAGGGATCCTCGATCCTGATAACCGAGTGTAGAAACTATTGTTTCAAGAATTTGGTTATTGTATCTGCACTGATGACTTCTGTCATGTTGAATCTGATGTCTTCACCCCGTAGCTATTTTGGATAGCAATGCTAGTCCATGTAAGTATGTTTAATTGCTTAACGTAAATAGCTATTCCTAATGCTCATTACTTTAACATTTGATTTTAGTTGCCAAATTTAAATGATTATTTAGAAGCTTTATATAGAATGTAAGATATGGAATTTCGATGTTAAACTAACATTCGACCACTTACCATTTTAAAGTAACATGTTTAAATTATCTTTCATGTTTAAATTGTTTATGTGAAATTTTGATGTTGTTGGTAGTTTATCTCAGTTTACCTATATATTTAGTCAACAAACTAACATGTTTAAATTATCTTGCATGTTTAAATAATTTTAACTAATAGAAAGTAATATGATTTTTAAACTGCATTCCGAGTGGTCATCAGTTGGATAAAAGGACTTTGGTGCATGGTTCAAATTATTCTTCAAATAAATTTTTAACCACATTTCAAAGTCTTATTTAGTGTAATAATTATAACCATAGAATACAACATGGGAATACATATTTATCTCATATATTATAAAGATAGAGAAGATTATATATATATATATATATATATATATATATATATATATTACATCCTAAAGGACTATAGTATAAAAGATATGCTCATTTCAATTTTTGAAAAATTTTAAAAAAATAAATTCAAAACTAAAAATAAGAAAAGATTATTTTTAGTCTTTTGGTTTCAATATATTGAAAAGATTAAAAATATGAAAGAAAAAAAATTATAGCTAAAAGATTAGAAAAAATAGAAGTTGATAAAAGAATATTAATTCAATAACAAAAGAGAACAAAAAAACTTTATCTTATTGACAAAAAATTAGAAGCAAATAATAATATTTTGTTTCTTGATGTTATTATTAATATATATCAATCTATATATTTATATTTATTTGGCTAAAATAAATATATTATAAATCAATATTTATATATTAACATATAATTATTCTTATATAATAAATATATAGTATTCTAATAAATAAATATATAAAAATTATATCTATCCTCGTACTCTTCATATATATATATATATATATAAATAAGACATGCTATAATATCAAAATATATATTTTTAAATTAGAATGCTTATTCTTAAATGTAAATGTTTTTAAAAGTTTCTTTTATTCTCATTTTATGCTGCAGTACTCTTACAGTAATAATTTAAAATTCTTTTTACAATGTTTATCTCATTCAAATTAAATATTAATATCAATTATAATAATATGACAAATGAAAAAAATAATAAAATAGAAGAATTGTTATCAAACTTTATTTGAGAAAAATTTTAATAAATTTAAAAATTGATTTTCATAATAAATTCAAATTCAAAAGTCGTTTACCATGTCAGGAAGATATTAAAATCTTATTATCTTGCTTAAAAAATAATTAGCTTCTAATTGGCTATGCAAGAAAAATTATTAATTTTAAAAATATTTATTTTACTAAAAAAATAATTTTTAATAATTCTTTATTTAATTGAAATTGATGAAAAAAATTATTTATAAGAAGTTTTAATTTTTTTTTTATTTTAAAATACGTAAAAAAGAGCATGAAGTTTCATTTAGTTCAATGAGTTCGATTTCTAGTGATACATATCCTTACTTAGTTCTTGAGAAAAGAGATTCCGTAAAATTTTAAATTTTTGAAAAAAAACATTTAAAATCTTTTATTTTTTAAAAGAGTTAAATTTAACGTGAGAATTTGAAAATAATAATTTTAATTTTAAAAGAAACTATGTATTTATTTATTTTAAGACATATATTTGAAATTCTGAGAGAAAATTATTTTTGGATCTTTTAGAATTTTTGAAAAAGTGGTTTTATATTTTTTAGATGATTAATCTGAAAAAAAAATCTATTTTTTCACAAGATTTCTATTTTACAAATGATTATTCAACAAACATTTAGAATATAGTAGTATCAAAGAGATATTTACGATTTAATTAACCTTATTTAACTACTACACACATGAAATAATTTTTAAAGTATTTAAAAATTGTTAATTTTTAGAAAAAAAATATATTTATATTTTTTAAAAATATTAATTTTAAAAGAAATAAATCAACTTTTCGCAAAGTTTAAATTATAAGTAATTATCCAATAATTTTTATAAACTAAATAATGATAAAGATGAATTAACTATTCAATTGATTTTATTTGACTATCATATAAATTTAAAATAATTTTAAATATTTTTATAAAAATTATTTTAAATTTTTTGAAGAAAAATATATGTAACTTTTATTTTAAAAAAATTGATAAATCTTAAAAAATTAAATCTATACATACACAAAATTAAGGTAATAAAGTTTTATTCAACTACGAAATGATGTTAAAATAAATCAACCTCTGAAATAACATTAAATAATTATTACATGATTTCAAAACAATAAATTTAAATAGTATTTTAAAAATTAATTTTTGAATTTTTTTAATTTTAAGCTAATATATACATGACACGCCATATTATATATATATATATAACCTTTAAAATTTGATTTTTATAAACTTTTAATTGATACTTTATATTTAGAATTAATTGTTATTTTTTAACGAAAAATAAAAAAAATTAGAAATTAATAAAAAAAGAAATATAAAGAAGTAGGTTATATTAATATAATTAATATATTTTATAATATTTTATATAAATTTTAATACTAAAAAAAAATTAAAACTTATTTATTGGATGATTTTACATACATTTAGGATAAAAGAAAAATAAAATTTTTATAAACAAAAGTAGAGAGAATTTAAAGTAATTTTTTTAAAAAAAATTACTTTGATTAATTTTTAGAAATTTTGTATAAATTTTTTTTTTTAGAAAAGAATACCTTGAAAATTTTCCATTCAAATTCAATTAGAATTTATAAATAAAGGTTGATGAAGATTTTGTAGAAAATATGTTAGAAAAATTATGAAATAATTTGTATGGCATGGAAATAATTTAAAATTAATAAAAATAATTTTTTTAATTTATTTTATAATATTTTAATTTTTTTAAAATAAAAAATTTAATTGAACTTGAAATGCATGTAAGTTTTATTTTTTTTTAGATTATTTTTTAAATAAATTTTTATAAAATTTATTCATCTTAAATAATTTATTAATATTTTAAAATAATTTAAACTTTTTTTAATTTTTCAAACATACATATTTGATAAAACCAAACACAAAATAGGTTAAAATAATATATTATATTATAATATAATTATATATATATATATATAATAAAATATAATGTATTAATAAGGAGAAGAAACTTCTTCTCTGATGTTCACGACGTGGAGAAGCGAGGGTATCAACATATTTAAAAATTTAAAAACACAAATTATTTTCAATCTGTCTTATTATTTTAAAATTTGATTTAGGGGTTTACTTTGTCCAGGAATATTTAGTCACTAATTTTTGATAAAAAATTTTATATATATAATTTTTTTGTTGAATCAAAACTTGCATGTAAAAGAAAAATTAAATTTTTTTTAATTCTAGCTAGTTGAATGCTAACTTATGATAGTTATTTTTATTATTATTATTTAAGAAGTATTCTTAAAAATGATTTTCGGATTTTTTTTTTTTCACATCTTACGTACTTCGATTTAATGAAAAAGACAGAGAGGAGAAAAATTTATTCATATACTTATGGAATTTAAGAGTAAAATTTGAGTTCTTCTAATTCAATTTAAGTTATTCAATTGAAATTGATCAAAATCTTAGGAGAAGGTACTTTGGAAGTAAAATTTGGTTATCCATTTTTATTTTAGTATTTAATTATTAAATTAATTATGTTAAATAGTTCTTAACAATGATTTAATTATTAAATTAATTATATTAGATAGTTCTGGATGATGTTACGATGATTTTGAGTTATAAGAATTATGTAAAAAATTAGGTATTTAGCTACTTTCGTTAATAGTTATAATCAATGTAAATTAATTTTAATAAATTAGTCAAATAGATAACTAAGATAAAATATTTTGTACAATCAATTATTTTATAACCAACATAATAAATTTATTTTTTTAATTACAAAAATACCACCATAAGTTTTTATTTGGTTCCTTAATAATCCATGTAAAAATTTAATATAAAATCCTTAATTTGTACTAGGGGCGTGACCATGCTAACTATTTGACATGAACATGCTCAAGTCTACATGACAATATTAAAAATAAATATTAATTATATTATAATTATAATTAAATTTTTTAGATAAATAATTAAAATAATGGTTAACATTATCATAAAATCATTCTAACATTTAAAAAAATTTAGAAAAATGTAAACTCCAATTCATAATACCCTTCAAGTATTTCAAAAA
Source organism: Canavalia ensiformis (assembly GCA_026541065.1). Lineage (NCBI taxonomy): Eukaryota > Viridiplantae > Streptophyta > Magnoliopsida > Fabales > Fabaceae > Canavalia > Canavalia ensiformis. The sequence goes on along the minus strand of JAMKYM010000225.1, from coordinate 496,997 downwards.
ACGATGCAAATCATTTAAATGTTCATTGCTAGAATTATAAGTACAACAATTCAATTTGATCACAACATATGTAATATCAAGTCTAGTATATAGTTCTTTAAAAATATATTACTACCAATAATTTTGTATACTGAAATTGAGACACGTTCATATTATTAATTCTTTTTTGTAAGCACATATTTACATCATATGAAATTTTAACATGTACTATGGTTATTAATATTTTTTAACAATTTTTTAATATAATAAAATTAATTTATAAAAAATTATTTTCATTTTTTCTTATTTTATTCTTAGAATTAGATCAACTTATTTTGATTTTTTTAAAATTTAAAACATAAAAGTTATTTTATTTTATTGTCATATTACAACACAATCATTTTTAAATAATTTTGCATACATGTATGTGTAAGAGATGTTCACAAAACTATGCCTTATCACATCAAAATTTTTCATTATTATATTTAGTTAAAATTTCTTTAATCATATGAAGTAATGATCAAGTCAATAAGTTATTTATTCCTCATACTTCCTATGTAATATGAAAATACTAGAATTCAAGCACTCTAGTATTCATATAATATTTTTAATAAAAAATTCAAGTCATATATTATTAACAAAGAGTTCATACAACTACATCATCCATTAGATAATATGCTTGAAGCAAGCATTTTAATCTCAAATACACGACAATCCTGTGTAGATAAAATTTCAAAACAATATCATGCGTCAAATATAATATTATGCTTAATGCAATGTAATTTCTTTAATCAAATATATGATACTCTCATTTTCTATTACACAATAAATTAGCATAAATCAAATATAAAATAATCATATTATAAATTTTTATAATTTATTATCATATCTCATTTATAAGATAATAAAAAATAATATTTTGTATATAATTATTAATTCAAGTAAATATATCAATAATATCACCATAATATGTTAAGAAATTTAATCTCTCACATGATATATGATGTTTTAGAGTTTTAGAAAAATAGTTAATAATGGCTAAAAGAATCTCAATAATAATATAGATCAAGATAAGAATTTTATTCTTTTAAATGGCATATTCATACATTTTTACTTTTGTTTATTCTTACTATTAAATGTAATATTTATAATAATAATAAAAAATTTCGGTGGCAGCTGCCTTCTGGTGGACAAAACCACCACACACAAATATTATAAAAAGGAACAATTGCAATTGTAAAATCCTTTTATATATATGTATATTTGATTTTTATTATCTTTCTCACTTGATTGATTCTCTTTTATCATAATTTTTTATTATTTTTATATTATTTATTTTATTACCATTATTTGCACAAATACTGTTATTAAGATTTTTCATTATCACTGTTTATTAGACTTATACTCTTCAAATTTATTGTATTAGAAGTTATCCATGTTTTTTTCTTTCATTATTAGCTAATTAATATCCTTTTATTATGCATCATATTTTGATTAACTATCTTATTATTTTTACTAATGTTACTGTCTTTCTATGTTATATTTAACGTTTAGATATAATGTTTAATTTTATTCTTTTGTTATATAGTTATCATTATTATCCTTTTTTGTTTGAATTTATTTTATTATTGTTATTATTCTTTATTTTGCTATTTATCATGTTCGTGCTTTATTATAAATTTTGGTAAGTTTCAACTTCAATAAAAAAAATAATGAAAAATAATATCAAAATATATACACAATTTAATTGTGGTTTAATTTTGCATAAAAGGGATAACTTAGATGAGACATTTTATTGATCATTTGTTTTAACGAGGGACACATGAGTTGTGACTGCTTGATGATCCTTAATTCAACTTTTTTTATAAATAGTTTAATTTAATTTCACGTTAAAAAAAGGTAATTTAAATAAGATATTCTGTTAATCTTATTTTTAACTAGGAACATATGAGTTATGACAGCTTGATGATCCCAAATTCAATTTTTTTTCCCATAGATAGTCTAACTTAATTTCACAGTAAAAACGTAATTTAAGTGAAACTCTTTTATCAACCTCAATTTTTCTATCTAAAAACACCTGAATTGAGACACCTTGATGTTCTTAAATTCGCTTATAAAAAAATTATTTTATATTAAAATTATTTAATATACAAATTATTTTTTGAAGAGAACTATGTGACTTTAAATTTCTCATTGCACTAGAGGATATGTAGGAGCAGAAATTGAACCGTCAAGTCAAAATTAATTTTCATAACATTATACTTATTTTAATTTTAAACATTAATTCAATAAATTTTGTGTTTATCAACTTTGTATTTATCCAATTGTTTATTTATTTGATTGATTATTTATTTATTTGTTCCAAAATAAATTGTTTGTTCATTGAAGGGTTCAAATAAATAATTTTAAAATTATCACTAATTTGTCCAAATTGATTTAAGGTAATCACCTTAGAATAGATGTAGTAGGAGTGCTGTGGAAGTAAGCTTTCATGAACTCATCCTAATTTTCGTACACCCTTTTTATTATTTGTTTCAAATAATTTTTTTTTTCAATTTTCTCCAATGTAAAATAAAATTGGTGGCGACTCCATTTTCTTTTAAAACAACATCGTTCAATTTTCATTTTAATTTGTCCGCCTTCCGTTTCAACGTAAATCGTTACAATAAAGGTTATATGGAAACCTTTTGAAAAATTGTCAAAAAATTACCAAAATATTTCTAGAAGGTGGGGAGGGCCAGAAGAAGAGGCCCAAAACTTAAGGTTTCTCCTCATGCATGAATTTGACATATGTCAAATGAGAAGATGACTCACCCCATGAATCATCATGCTATTAATGACAAATAAGATAAAAACATTTATGAGAAGAGATAAAACTAACTATGCTTAAGTTAAATTAATCTTGATTAAATTAAGATTAACCATACTTAAGATAAATTAATCGTGATTATTGTTAAAATCATAATTAATATTAAAAGATAATTCTTCATATTTTTTATTTAATTTTAAAAATATAAATTACATATGAATGGACCAAAATACCCTTAAGTAGTAGGAAATTAATTTCCATTTGTCCCAAGATGGCCGAATTTGGTCTTAGGCTAAGGGGGCTCATTTTTCTTCACAACGCTTCTAAACACTTACCCAAAGCTTATAAATCTCACACTTATCCTCAAATTTTCTTAAGATCCAAAGCCTACTTAAGTTTAAACTTTCATCTTTGTGGTTTTAATTATACTAAGATAAGTAGACAAAGCTCCAACACCTTCTTTTCAAGGAATTTGTGTGGACCACAAGGGAGGGGAGATCTACCTTAAAGACCCATCACATCCTTTTCTAAGTCTTTAACAAGTAGAGTTTCTATTTTGCATCTTTTTCTAAAATTTTATTTATGTAATTTGTTTGGTTTTTCTCCTCTTTTTGGTGGATCTTTCTCTAAATTCTATGGATCTCACTTGTTTGAGATTCATGGAGTTTAAAACTTCCCCTGGTTGTTAAAAATAAGTATCACTAAGTTTTTAGTGATTTTTGGAAGTTAAAATGAGATTTTGATGAATTAAAGTGCTTCTAGGTCCTTTAAAGCAATTTAATCAGTTCAAATTTCTTAAAAAGGATTTATAATGGTTTGGAGATATTTAAAGAGTTTTTGTTAAGTGTTTTTAGATTCTCAAAGTAAGGGATAAAAAAAACTTGGAGTATATCTAGTAAATCTCCACTTGGTTGTCTTGAAAAATGACTTGTTTATGGTATTTATGTTCAAAGTTGTGAACTTACTTATGTCTTTTCTTAAAAAGTTTTAATCTTGGATTTAGACTTGATAAAGTTTAGATTTGGACCATACAACCATATATCTAAATGATTATAAAATCTAAGACTTAAAAGTTATAAACTTAACTCCAAAATTGGATCTTAAAGTTAATTTGAGGAAGGGTGGACTTGTGGACAAATATTGATTAAGACACTTAAAACCTTCTATAATCATGAAGCAAGCAATTGATTAAGGATAAATCTTGATGGATCTAAAAACAAATGATGCAATAAGTGCTAAAATTAACGGTGCGAAGGTCAAGTGAGAAGAAATTGAGAAAATGACCCCTTGATTGGTCAAAGGTGTAAATTCAACCAACCTAATTAAATTGAGGGAAATTTATTTAAAGTTTTGGTTAAGGTGTAATAAGGAACCTAACCATGTACAAGAAAGGAATTAAAATTTTAGTAAAAACTTAGTGACAATTTGGGTAACCATTTGACCATACTTAGTGAAATTAGTGAAAGTAAGTTAAAATCTTGTGAAGGCTAAAAAATGAACTCAATCATGCACAAAGTGGTGATTAAAAGTCAATTATGAGTCTGTGGGAGCTTAAAGAACCATTTGACGAACACCTAGTAATTAAGAAGGAAAAATCTTACCTTGTGTTTGGATGGAGAATTTTAACATTTCAAAGAATTTGAAATACGTGAAAATTTAAATGTTTTCAATTTAAATACTTTCATTTTAAAAATATTTTGTTTGGATAAAGGAATTTCAATTTATTATATTTAAAATTCTTTATTTGGATGGTAGAAGTTAAATTCATTGAATTTTAAATTTTTAAATTTTTTATTTAAATTAAATAATTAAATTTTTATTATATAAAAATTTTAGGTTTAAATATTCATAGATTTATCTTAATTTTTCTCTTACTTTTTTTGTTCATAACAGAATTTAAGTATTTTTATTATACAACATATTTAATCAGAATAATAATCCAACAAATGTACATAATTAAAATGATAAAAATATACAATTATATTATTTGATATTAAAAATATTATGTCTAAATATGAAAGATGAGAGAAAAAATATGAGAGAATAAAAAAAGAATAATAAAAAATAAAATAGTACAAATATAAAATAATAAGAGAAAGACACGAAGGAATTTCAAATTCTGTTTATTTTGGAGGAATTTGAAATTCTCTTGTTTTAATTGGTTAAAATACCCTCTAAAAATTCCTTCAATTTAAATTTTTTTGCAAAACAATAGACAAATAAGATATTTTAATTGCTAGAATTTTAAATTCTTTCCAAAATTACTTTTCCTCCTTAAAATATCTCATCCAAACACAAGGTTAAAAAATTTTCAAGTTGGGTCAATCTAATAATCTAAGCCATAATCTCTCACAAATCACCTCTCAAGTATAAGAAAAATTGATCATAATGCCTTAGAGATTTAAGATTCAATTCGGCCAAATCTTAGTTAAATTTACAAGAGAAGCTAATTTGGATGCTTAAGGGTAGTTAAGTGAAATATGAGTAAAAAGACTTGAATCTATAAGTAAGATGGCCAACAAGTAAATCAATTAGTGACTTAAACTTAATTAGTGGAATCAGAAAGTATAAAACTTATAAAACTCAAACTTGAGATGAAGAAGGTGTGCATAAAACATACAAGTTTATGAACACAAAGTAAATTAACTTACATAGGTCATTCGACCACCACATTAAGCTACACCATGTCATAAACCCAAATTAAAACTGTAAGAGAACCTTAATCTTTGAGAAAATGAAAGGTTGAGAAGTAATTTACAAGGATGAGCAAACTAAGTTCGCATGAGAGATTTCTCATAAATCTCAAAAGATGAATAAGATGGGCAAATTCTTGAAAAGAGCTATATGCTGCCCAAAGAATTAACACTAAGCATAATCAGGTAATTTTGATCAGGAGAGATATTTCTAGTTAAAATAATTATGTTATCTCATTATGTTGCTTCTTGGATATATGGATTTATACATATAGTACATGATTTTGAATGATTTTAGAGAAGCGATGTAATTTGTAAATGTGTTATGTGCTTTCTTGAGTGATGTAATGACTTGTGTGATCTCTTGGATGATGTGATGACCTATGTATGTCCATATGATTCCATGATTTGATATTAAATGGATGAATTGAATGTTATATGTACATAGCATTGTGATTGAATATTGAGCATGCATCCTATTATGAAGACTTAAAATGGAACTTAATAAATTAAGAGATCACCAAAGAAGAACCTTATGTGAAAACTTAACACTACTTATAGTGTGTTAAGTCTAAGACTTGTGCACAATCAGAAGGCGGTAGGTTCTTCTATGGTAAGCAGAAGGTACATAACCTTCTATAATTAAGCCTTGAGAGCTTCAAATAAATATTTCTATTAGAAAGCCATATGTGTTCCAAATTTATGATGGTGACGACCATTTAGAATGAACTTATATCCTAAATTAGAAGGAGTAATAGATAAGTGGAAGATATTATTTGACTAAATTATTAATATTATGCCTTAAATGAAATTATCACTAAGAGGGTGGTTAGAGAATAAGGATGATTATGAGTAAGGGTACTGTTAATTCGAACAGGTAAGTAGAGTACTAATACCTTCCTTATTTATAATAGACTCCCGAATTTAGAACTTCTCCTCAAGTTAGGTTTTTTTCCAAATAGTTTTTCTTTAAAAATAAAATTTAGTGGCAACTCCATAGTTATTCAATTCTTTCTAAAATTTGAGCGAGTTTGTCATTTCATTATAATTACGGTTACGACACTAGTATATAATTCTTTAGAAACATATTACTAACAATAATTTTGTATACTTAAATTGAGACACGTTCATATTATTAATTTTTTTTTGTAAGTATCTAGTTACATCATATGAAGTTTTAACATGCACTATGGATATTAATTTTTTTTAACAATTTTTCAATATAATACAATTGATTTATAAAAAATAATTTTCAATTTTTTTTTATTTTTATTTTTAAAATCACATCAACTTTTTCTAAATCTTTTATTTCAACTTTAAAACATAAAAATTATTTTATTTTATTTATTATATTCAAACATGTTCCAAATATTAACATATAATTCACATACAAGAATATTATAATACAATCATTTTCAAATAGTTTTGTATACATGTGTAAGAGATGTTTATAAAACTATACTTTATCACACCAAAACTTTTTTATCATTATATTTAGTTAATTAATTTTTCAATCATATTTAAACTAATGATCAAGTCAATAAATTATTTATTTTCCATACTTTGTATGTAATATAAAAATACTAGAATTTAAACACTCACCAACGTTCATATAATATTTTTAATAAAAAAATTTAAATCATATGTTATCAACAAAAAATTCATACAACAACATCATCCCTTAGATAATATGTTTGAAACAAGTATTTTAATTTTAAATATTCAACAATATTGTGTAGATAAAATTTCAAAAACAATATCATGCATCAAATATGATATTATACTTAATGCAATATAATTTTTTTAATCAAATATATGATACTTTCACCATCTCTTACTCAATAAATTAGCATAAAGCATAATATAAATTAATTATATTATAAAATTTTATAATTATTATCATATCTTACTTATAAGATAATAATAAATAAAATTTTACATATAATTATTAATTTAAATAAATATGATAATAATACCATCATAATATGTTAAAAAAATTAGTCTCCTATATAATATGATATTTTAACAAAATAGTTAATAATAATTCAAAAATCTCAATAATAATATATAAATTGAGATAAAAGTTTTATTTTTTATATCATATATTCATACATTTTTATTTTTTAATTTTTCTTCATTATTACTACTAAACAATTATATTAGATTGAAAATATTTATATTATAATTTTTTTTTATCTAAAATGTCATTCATTTTTTTTCACAATTTTTAAACTATTAATTATTGATAACTTATTAATTAATTATAATTCATTTAGATAATTATAAGAAATTATAATAATTAAAATTAAACTCAACATCTATTATAAGAAAAAAAAAGAAAATACTTATATCATAAACATCCATTTATTTTCCTTTTATATAAATTGAGTTATCTCTAAATAAATTTATTTAATTCAGTATTTTCTTAAAATAAAATTCATAATTTACTTTTTCATGTGATCTTATTGTTCTATTTATCTAATTTTTTGTTTAATTCAATTTTATGATTTTTTTAAATATATGTAATTTAAACATAAAGAAAAAGTTACATAATTAATAATTTTAAATAAATTAAAAATCATAAATTATAAATTTTTATTTATTTATTTTCTAAAATTTTTAATTTTTAATCCCTTAAATTATTATATTACAATTTAATTTGATTGAAAAACGTAACAACGCTTACCAAAAATATATTATTTCTTCTTCGACAATATTAAGATTTGAATATTTTTAAAATTTATTTACTTAGAAAATATTAAATTACTCATTATATTACCTTTTATATTACAAAAGAATCATTAAAAAAAATTCTTTTTTAAAATATTAAAATGTAAAAAAAATTTTTTTTTTTAAATTGTTAAAAAAGTAAAACATACCATAAAAAAATCATTGCTATAAAAGTAAAAATTTCTATCATACTTAGATTTTAGCTTAATTCTCTGATATCACCACATCACCATTCAAAAAGTCATGTAATCAAAATAATATTTTAATAATTTTTTTAATAAATATAAAAATAAATCCGTAATAAATCTTGGACGATTATATATTCAAGTAACACAGGAAGTAAGTTGTACATACAATCTATTTATCCAACACTATCCATATCTCTACCCTTCCATCACTCATTGTCATTCCCGCTGGATCTTTTATTTCTTTAGCAGACTTTTCAATCTCTGCGTAGCTTCCTAATTATTTTCTCCCGTGACATATCAGTTGATACCTGCAAAAATTAATTTTATTAAACAATAATAAATATATATCCTATAAATATTTAAATTTTAATATATCTCTCCTTTTCTATCATATTTTATGTATCTTCCTTTTTCTTATCATCTGCTAACCAAAATATGTGTGAATCATTTTCCAATTTATTCACACTCCATCCATGATTTTCTCCTCTTTGCACTTTCTCTCTACCTTCCTATTTCCCGCACTGTCCTCTTCCCCTCACTATCAGTGTCTTCTTTTTCCCCCTCACATCATAATCACAAGACTTTGATTTTAATCAAGAAGAACGCGCTCTACTACGTAGATCGCGCTTATCATAGACCAACCCACCTCTTAATAAATCACATTGTTAATAAGATTAGTAATTACAGTATTTGTATAATTAAAAAATTAATAAAATAGTATAAAATATCAATTAATAATGATAAAGGATTTGATAATTAATCTATATTTTATCATGCACAATTAAGTTATAAATTACATTGTCAAAAATAATATAATTACAAAAGTTGAAAAATTTTATTATTAAGGAAGGTGAGAAAACATCTACACTACATTAAAAATGTAATTTACAATAAAACGTTTAATAAACTATATAATATATTTTTTTAAAAAAAATCACGCTAAAACAGTAGTCAATCCATATTAATAATCTTTATATAAATTATACTATTCACAATAAATAAGTTATTATAATTATAAATTAATAAAAAAGTAATTTTAACATATTTTTCATCATAAATTATATTTTTATTTTTATATAAATGCCGTGCAATGTCCGGATATTATCTTAAATCTTGAATTTAAATTTATATATACTAATAGTACAAATCAGTAATTATAAAACATAATTATATAGAATAATTTATATAAAAAAAAAAAAAAAACAGGAGTATGAGTCAGTTATTACTAGATGATACCTACGTGATACAAGGATTACGAAGAAACATATGAGAAAGAGGAAGGAAGTTTCTCTTTACCCTTTGATACAATATATAAGCTTTCATTTTTGTTTGATTTTCCAGATCCAACATTCCATTCATACTTCCCAACTGTAGTTAACCTTTCTTCTCCGTTCTTATGGATCAGCATCCATCATCCTCTTCCTTCAGCTATGCATTCACCTATGATGTGTTTCTCAGCTTCAAAGGCCCTGATACTCGTCACAGTTTTACTGGTAATCTTTATAAAGCTCTTTACGGCCAAGGTATCCGTACCTTCATTGATGACGAGAAGCTTAAGAGAGGAGATGAAATCACACCAGCACTTGTCAAAGCCATTCAAGAGTCCAGGATTGCCATCCCTGTCTTCTCTATCAACTATGCTTCTTCTTCCTTTTGCTTAGATGAACTTGTCACCATTATAGACTATATTAAGACAAAGAATCGGTTGGTTTTGCCGGTTTTCTATAATGTTGATCCTTCTCACGTGCGGCATCAGACTGGGACTTATGGCAAAGCACTGGCTGAGCATGAAGGCTGGTTCAAGAACAACAAGGAAAAGTTGGAGGATAACATGAAGAGATTGCAGAAGTGGAAGACAGCTCTTACCCAAGCAGCTAACTTGTCTGGCTTCCATTACAAACTTGGGTACCATCTAATACTTTTCATTTGTCTAATTTTTTTCAATTTGAATTGTAATAAGCAACTATAAATAAACTTGGAATTGATGCATTAATCTGACTTTACACAAACTTTTCTTAATGCGTAGGGATGGATATGAATACAAGTTTATTAAGAAAATTGTTGAAGAGGTTTCTACGAATATTAAACGTGTTCTTTTACCTGTTGCTGATTATCCTGTTGGACTGGATGCCCAAGTGCTAGAAGTGAGATCGCTTCTAGATGTTGGGTCTGATGATGGAGTGCACATGATAGGAATCCATGGAATTGGAGGAGGAGGCAAAACAACACTGGCTCTAGCAATTTACAATTCAATTGCAGATTATTTTGAAGGTTTATGTTTTCTTGAAAATGTAAGAGAAAATTCAAACAAACAGGGGTTACAACATCTGCAAAGCATCATTCTTTCTGAAATAGTTGGAGAAAACAAAATTAAGTTAACAGGTGTCAAGCAAGGAATGTCAATGATAAAGCATAGGCTCCAAACAAAGAAAGTTTTATTGATTTTGGATGATGTTGACAAGCAAGAGCAGTTACAAGCACTTGTAGGAGGACTTGACTGGTTTGGTCCTGGTAGCAGAATCATCATCACAACTCGAGACAAACAATTGTTAGCATGTAACAATGTTAAAAGAATGTATGAGGTGAAGGTGTTGAATGATGAAGATGCTCTTCAATTGCTTAGTTGGAAAGCTTTTAAACCAAATAAGGTTGATCCAAGTTATGTGAATGTCTTGAATCGTGTAGCAACCTATGCTTCCGGCCTTCCATTAGCTTTGGAAGCAATAGGTTCCAACCTGCATGGAAAAAGCATAAAAGAATGGGAATCTGCGATGAATCAATATGAAAGAATTCCGAACAATGAAATCCTGAAGATACTTAAAATAAGCTTTGATGCTCTGGGTGATGAAGAAAAGAATGTTTTTCTTGACATTGCTTGTTGCTTGAAAGGATATAACTTGGAAGGGATCAAAGGTATACTTCATGCTCATCAAGGTTACTGTGTTGAACATCACATTAGAGTTTTGGTCGACAGATCTCTTGTAAAGATTAGATCAAATGATAAAGTGAGACTACATGACTTGATAGAAGACATGGCTAAAGAAATTGTCCGACAAGAATCACCAGAAGAGCCTGGCAAACGCAGTAGATTATGGTTCTATGAAGATATCATTCAAGTTTTAAAAGACAATAAAGTGAGTAAGACAGATATCAACTTGTTTGGTTTTTCATCTCGAACCTTGATTTCTTTTGACTTTTATATGCTCATATCATAGTTGTTTTATCTTTTAAGGGAACGGGAAAATTGAAATCGTATATATGTATGTATATATATGTATTGCAATTGATTCATGTTTTCTTTTTTTATTTTATTCTAGGGAACAGGAAAAATTGAAATGATATATCTTAAATTTCCTTTATCGGGAAAAAAAGTAAGATGGGGTGGAGATGCCTTCAAAAAGATGAAAAATCTCAGAACACTTATTATTAGAAATGGTCGGTTTTTAAAAGGTCCGAAACATCTTCCAAACAGTTTAAGAGTGTTGGAATGGAAGAGATATCCTTTGCAAAATTTACCAGATGATTTTCATCCCAAGAAACTTACTATATGGAAGTTCCCCCAAAGTTGTCTTGCATCGGAGGGCTTAATATTGAGAAAGGCAAGTGTATTTAATCTGTTTCCTTAATCTTTTATATTAGCAAGTTCGCTTTAAGGTTATTCATTTTGGATTTTCTTTTTTGTTGTATATTAATAAATTCACCTTCAGATTATTAATTCATTTTCTATTTACTTTTTGTCTGGCAGGAGTTAGCGAATCTGACAAATTTAAATCTTGATTCGTGTGAATATTTAACTGAAATACCAGATGTGTCTTGTCTCCTAAACTTAGAAAACTTAACGTTGAATGAGTGTATCAATTTATCTAGTATTCACCATTCTGTTGGGTTGCTAGATAAACTTAAAATCTTCAGTGGTGAATATTGCTATAAGCTTAAGAGTTTTCCACCCATCAACTTGACCTCTCTAGAAGTACTCAATCTTTCTCATTCTGGCCTTGAGAGTTTTCCTGAAGTATTAGGACAGATGCAAAATATAAAGGAACTTCGGTTGATTGTGGTTCCCATAAAAAAAATCCCACATTCCTTTCAAAACCTTATTGGACTTCAAGTTTTAGTAATGGATTTTCCAGGGATGTTAAGCGACTCTGAAGCAGACCGTTTCCTTCAGACCATTAAAACAATGCCAAAATTGACTGTGATGAAATCTTCTTCATCATCTAACTACCCATCATTGCTTAGTGGGTATGAGGATGAAGACAAAGTGAGCTCTTCCAACATTCAAATTATTGATCTCCAGAGTTGCAATCTGAGAGATGAATTCTTTCCGATAGTTGTCAAGGTTTTTGCTAATGTTAAGGAATTATGCTTACGATGGAATAAATTCATAATTGTTCCCGAATGCATCAAAGAATGTATCTTTTTGAAGAAGCTTGATTTGAGCAATTGCCCGTCTCTTCAAGAAATTAGAGGGATTCCGCCAAACTTGAAATATTTTAGTGCACGTCGTTGTGAATCCTTGATTTCATCATGTAGAAGCATGCTTCTGAAACAGGTTTCTTTCTTGTTTATGCATTTGATTTATAATTCATGCTCTACACTTAATGCTGTTGAACCTATGAATTATTTATGACTAACAGGATCTGCATGAGGCTGGAAACAGAGAGTTTTATTTGCCAGCAACAGAGATTCCAGAATGGTTCGAGCACCAAAGCAGGGGAACATCACTATATTTCTGGTTTCGTAACGAGTTCCCTCCATTGATTCTCTATTTTCTGGTGGTAGATAACAACAACATGGTTAATTTTTTAAGTCTGAAACAAGTCATCCTTGCCATCAATGGCAAAGAATATGGGTTTATGCGAACAATGACCAATGATACTTGTGTTATTGATCTGAGAATGCATACTTGTAATCTTAATGAAGGACTTCTGAAAAATGAATGGAATCGAGCAGAGCTTAGATATGGAGATTGTTTTCCCTCCCTAATCCCTACGAATCGTGTGCTCCCAACCCTTATTGGAATTCATGTATTCGAACAGGAATATAGCATGGAGGATGTTCAATTCACCGATCCTTGTCAAAAGAGAAAATTAGAAGATGATCTCAACAGTTCAGAGCCCAAACACAACCAGTTGCCGAAAAAACATATTTGTGAACATGGAAATTTGTAAGACAAAACTTGAATAGCAGCAACAACGCCTGATAATGTGAATGAGGATTTAAGTTCGATGACATCAACAACGATAAGGGACAACACTCGTGTCAGAGGTAAATTCTCTTGTAATGTGCTATCACTTTAACTAAAATTAGTTCTCCTATCACTTAGTTATATATGTGTTAATACAAGATGGTTTGATTCGAGTTCAACATCAATAAAGAACCATTGGAATAATTATAATGTGTGTGTGTGTGTTAATACAAGACGGTTTGATTCGAGTTCGACATGTTCGATTCGAATTCAACGTCAATAAAGATATTTTTCAGCCATATTGAAACAAGTTATGCTCTCTGCAAGTTAAAGATAAAGATTGATGAGGTAAGAAAGAAAAGATTGTAGATTTTTAACTTTGGAAGAAACATAAAGGATTCACTGTTTCAGAACATAAGTAGTTATGATAAATTATCAATTTTAATATATGTGTCACCACTATAAATATAGTGTCATTTATGTGTTTATTAGTTATCTTTTATTACACATTAAGTTTAAGAAAAAGAACCATTGGAATAATTATAATGTAAACAAAGGGTATAAATAAACTTAATTTTATTTTTACAATTGGTATTGCATCATCATGTAAGTTCAACAGAAACTAGTATGGCATCACGTAAGTTCAACATAAGGTTATCGAAGGATCTCTATACTATAAATAATTTAGAATTGGATACTTTCTATTTTAACATAATAATTATAACCTACAATTTAAAGATATTAATCTAACCTTAAATAATTTTTTTGAATAAGTATTTGAAGTCATAACTCGAGTTAAAAATTAATTTTTTATACAAACAATTTTTTTTTTAATCTTTATCGATATATGTTTTTTTTGTCAAGTTTGGCTCTAGATATTTATTTTTGCTTTGATTTCATGATGATATATTAAGCATGTGAAACTGTGTCTATGTTTCTCTGAATCAATGTTTATTGTTCTGTATTTTACTTTGTATGTTGAAATTTCTGTTTTTAAATAGCAACCTTAACTTTTGTCATAGGTCTAGAGCTCCCCATCTGATTTTAATCTAACACTTAAAGTTGGGAACACTCGATAGATAATTCATCTTCCTCTAGTCACCACTATTTTAGAGAGTTTTTTAAACTGAGCTTTTTTCTTCTATGATATGGTCTTCCATGTGTTTTTCATTACTCAGAAGAGGACATGAATTCCAATACAAATTTAATAAAGACATTCAGAAGAGGACATGTATCGTATTGTCAAAAGCACATTTAAGGAAAAGTCAATACCCTTTCCTGCATCTTCATAAACTACTAAAATTCCATTCTAGTTGAGTAATGTGGAACCAAATTGTTGTTTAAAATATTATCCAGAATCCGAGACATTCTTTCATACTTCATATGATACCAACGGTGATAACTCCACTTAGTTGAAAATACTTTTCTCTTTAGGTTAAAGCCCGGGAAGGGAAAATTTTATTGAACAAGTATCTAACACTTTTCATTCCTAAAGAAGAAGCATTAAATTTATATTGCATTTGTAGAATTAATCATTTTTTTGTCTTCATTTATTTACTGTGTTTCCTGACTAATTACTTGATAGGGCATCTAGGCCTTTGCTCTAATTAAGTCTCCGAGGAGTTCCATAGGGTGCATTAAATTTATATATATGTCTAATATTATTGTGGAATTTTATTTTTGGATTATTATTTTAATATTATGCTATTTATTTTAATTATGTTTTAAATTTTTGAATAAAATTTTATTTTTATTGGTAAAATATGAAAATTATAAAAATAATTATTTTTAAGAAATATTATTTAAAATTAGTATCTATATAAAAATAAAAAATATCTTTTTTACTTCTAAAGATAAAATTTTATTCAATTAAATTTTAATATATTTTTATTAAAAAATATATTACATTTATCAAATTCTAACTAATTAATTAATTATATTATTATTTATCATTCTATAAAATACTTTTAATTCAACGTACTAGCTAGCTTATTAACTCTTAGTTAAATTTTTTATATTTTATTTTATTTTTTAATTTTCTGGTAACGTATTCATTAATTCATCCAACACATCTTTTATGTACTTAATTGTCTAAAATATTTCTACCATATCATCCATTAGATGTTATAACATTTTCTGTTCTATTAGAAAGAATTCATACAACAACCAAACCTTAATTCATGTAAATGCAAACAAATTATATGATTTATAAGTTAAATACAATTTAAAATATCCATTATATTACATTAGTGTTGTAAATGATTGATCACTATTTTCTTACATATTATATTTCTTAATAAAGTGATATCTACTACTTTATTCCTTGAATTTAAAACTCACATGCAATCAAAATATAGTTATCTTAATTGTATAATAACTCATTAATTTTTCACCTTGTCAATGTTATGAATGTTACATTTTGGATGATTTCCTACCTTTCTTCTTTTCTCTCATGTTATATATTTACTTCATTTCCTAATGCTTTCTTGTGGTTATATATTATTTAACTAGGAAATTCTTTGGATACTGCATGGATCTTTCTATTATTAAAAATGAAAAATTTATTATATTAAATAATAATAAAATAAAGTGGTAATATTGATAAAATTGATGAAAATTTATTAAAATTAAAATATATTGTCTTTTTTTAACTTAGCTAAATATTTTCTAAATATATAAAAAAATATATCATCCTTTGTAAGTTTAATTTTGAGAAATATAAACATTTAGCCTATCAACCAATTTAAAATTGTGATAGATATGATTTTTAAAATAATTATTACAAAAATTAATAATTTTTAATTTTATGATAATTTATAATTGGATGATAGTATAAAAAAATTAGACCATCAACGGCTTTCCAACTAAATTTCATCTTTAAGATTAAATTAATTTTAAAATCTAATTTTTTTAAAAAAAATATCTTCAATTTAATATATTTATATATGTATAATTAGAGTCAAATTAAAATTAGTTTTTAAAAGAAGAAAAGTTTCAAATAAATTAAATTAAATATCTAATAAGAAAACATATAAGTTATAAAAACCATATTGCAAAAATACTTATTAAAAATAACTCATTTATAATATATAAATAAATTAATCTTCCTATAATCCTTTTAATATTTCTTATTAATAATTAAACAAATTCATTCCTAATAAAACTATACATACTCTCTCACTAATATCTTTTCATTCATTAAGTTTTGATATATTTTTATTTATCTTTTATCAAAAACTAATAAAAGAATTTGAAACTGTTGCTAAATAAAAATTATTTGTTCATTTATTTTCTTTCACAATTTTATCATTTAACTCTCTTAATACATTATTAATCAAAAGTAATTTCTATCTAATTCATTTTTACTTTTATTTATAGCACATCTAAACATCATATAAAATTTTAAATAAAATTATGTTTAATAAAATTTCATACAACAAAAATATTACACTGTATAATTATTTTATATTTTAATATTATTAATTATTATTAAATATTAATTTAAAAAGTACAATATCCACTATATCCGAATGTATATTTAAATACCGTCAAACAAACTATTAAAATTTATGTAATAATAAAAAATAATTTACATGAGATTTTAAATTAAAATCTCATCACTTTTCACATTTCAAGCCACTCATTTATGTTACTTTACGAACAACCTGAAGCACACGTCAACAACTAAAAAACAAAACAAAAGCATTATCCCACTTAATTTACATTTCACTTGAAATATGATGGGGGCGAAAGAATCCTTTTTATTTTTAAAAAGTTTATTAAAAATGTAATTATTCTTTTAAAATAGGTAAAATTAAATGTGTACTAAATGTCAAAAGAAATGTAATGAGTTAAATGCATCAAACAACATGAATAGGGTCTATCTACACTCAATTTCAACAAATTCCGTTAAATGTAATTCAGCAACTAGATTCATGCTACAACTACTCTTTCTTTACTTCTAGCCGTGAATTTATGTTTACAATGAAATACCTCAAAGTGAGGCTTAAAAAATCAAGCCCTTATATAAGCTGATTGAAATAACATATTTGGTAGAAGAAAATCCCAAAATTAGATAAAATGGTGGCGAACAATCGGTAAACAGTGCAAAAAAAATAAAATATGAGTAGTAGTGCACATTCCCATGGAGCAATATTTTCTTTAATTTCTCTTAGTCTCCATGCACCTTGTGAAGAACTAGGAAGGTGTTCCCAAGAGGTTTCATCGACAAAGGTACTGTCAATGTCTTGTGGATGTGAATAGCCTCGTCCCGCTCCGTTAATCTATTTTCATGTCACAATCAAAAAAATTTAGATAGATGTGCAAACGAGGGAGCAACCAATCCTGCTAAACAAACTTACAATTGCAATTCTATTGATTTTTCTTTTGCAAAATCCTATGGCATTTCAGTTTTTATTATTTTTATTAAACAAAATTTAAGAACAAATCCATGATGCATTTAAAATAATATTACTAGAGGATTGTTAGGAGCAAACCCATTGTACTCTTTAGCGTACATTCTTGATTATTTGGGATATTTTGTACAATTCCTACTAATTAAAAACAGCGAACCTAAGCTATTAGTGAGAACTATTATTGTGCGTAAAATGTGACTATAAAATTTTATTAAATTTTAATTATGGATAGGTATACATGTTGATGTAAAAAGAAAATATTTTATGTTTTTAATATTGATTCCATAAAAATTATAGCAATAAACTTTGTATAAAATTTAAATTTTAATATTTGAGTTTATAAAAAGAGAAGTTGATTGGAAAAAAATAAAGAAAGTAAAAATAAGATTTTTATTATGTGACAAATAAAAATTGATACAAGTTATGAAAAATTTATAGGATTTTGGATCCTTTTGTGATTTTATTTATTTTACCTTCAGTTTCCTTTTGTTCAATTATTATTCATCTGTACTAATTTTATTATTCTTTGATTCGACAGTAGTAATAATTTTTCTTCTAAATACTATCCTTATTGATCCTACAAGATAGATAAATAAATGAAAGATAAATTTTAAGAGTGTGTTAACTACATGTCAAAAAATTAATCGATTAGAAACTTAGGTTTCCAATTGATCCTCCAAGATCCTTAAGTTAAGTTATCTTATAGTTCCATCGATTGAGAGTGGTACGATCGCATAACCCCTACCCAGCTAACAAATTAATAAAATTGATTAGTTCATAGTAATATATTAAGCACAATAAAATAACATAATTGTAATAATAAAAATACTATTAAAAAGAAAAAAAAATATGGGTTCAAGCAATACACATCACATCAAACCCATAGAAGGAAAAATTAGTTATTCATATATAAAAATTATCCACAAGCATCCATAACAAAAATAAGTAAGAAATATAAAACCAGTGTTGCAAACAAAGCTAACAGTTGTTTTAAAATTACACCACAGAGAGATTACTTCCACAAAAATCCTACAAGAGGATTCTAGAGGAAGAATCAGAAATAGAGAGACTAGAAATGATAGATGGAGAAAGCTAGGGTTGTGTCTAGAGAGAGGGGTGTGAGAGGTGTGGCTTTCGAAGCCTAGAGCGGTGTGGCAAAGCCTCCTTTTTATAGGTACATATTAGGATTTCTAGTATCGCAGATCAAGCTTGATCCAACTTTCTTATAGTTGTCGAGGCTATTTCTAGGTCTTCTGTAGTGTCGTAGGGTTGACTAGGACACCACCTGTGCCATAAGGACTAACATGGTATGTTTGCTGGCACGCCAAATGTTGGCACGGTCAAGTTAAGTTGACATGGTTGTGCTCTGGTTTAGGATGCCTAAGCGATGTAGTTTTATCTTTCTTCTTCCTCTAACTTCTCCATAAGCAAAATATGGTTCTCTCTATCACCTCCACCCGCAAAAGAGACCCAACCAACAATGAGTAAATAAGAAAGACAAAGAAAATACAAATGTTTTCTCTCAAAATCCTCTTTTCTCTTTCTATATGTATCAACAAGTCTTGCATATATGAGCTACCATGTCCAATGTATTGTGTCTACAAAAAAAAATTATAAGAGAAAAAATAACAAAGGTAGAGAAAAACTAATTAATAACACACGCTAATCTTAAAGGTTTGCACAAGGTTCTAAAAAGAGAAAACAAATTTCAAAAGAACATTGGTTTAATGGTTCTTACAAAGTTGACCACTACTTCGTAGGTGGAGGTGATAGCAAAAAGAGATGTATTTTCTTGCTTCTATGAAATGGAGAAGCGAGAGGAAGAATAAATATAAAACGACATCATTTAGGAACCCCAAATTTTTTTTAAAATCATGTAAATTAGTCCTAAAAAATTTTAAAATATTTAAATCCATCCTCACATTACTTTCTCTATATCTAAGATAAAATTTTATTTATTTTGTGTGTAATCTCCTAGATTAGTATGCAACTACTCCAACTTGATTGCTTTTCACTATCTCTGGGTTTCAATGTATTTTGGAGATTATGGAAATGAAAATCTAAGAAGGAGATTTTTATGGGCCAGATACTACGTATAAGATATTTTAAGTTATTACCCAATTTTCAACCCAAAACGTTGATATTTTGAGAAAAAATTACAATAACCCAAGATCAAAGAAATCCTAAAATAACTGAGTAATACAAAGGAGGAAGATAACCCTCAAGAATTTTCTTCGTTTTGCAAAGATGAAGGAAAAGTTGATGAATGGGACAAAACGTTCTTGTTTTACTTAATCAATAGCCAACCTATTAATTATGACCCTAAACGGTGTCGTTTTGATGACAACACACATCCTTATGGCATTTAATGTGTTAAACCAGTTGTTAGTTAACATCAATTGAACCAAAGAATTTATTTGCATGATGACGATAAAAATCAAGGATTAACAGAAAACTTTTTTTTAAACTAGGAACATATTTGCAGAAGGTAAATAAGTTAGGGATAAAATTACCACCAAATTGTTCCTACTAATTAAAAACAGTAGAACTAAGAAATTAGTGAGAATCATTAGAAATTTATCCACTAATAAAACATGTTTGAAAATAATGTGTCAAAGTCAAACGTTGTATTATTAATATATATATATATATATTGAACTGTCATTTTCATCTTTCACTTTATTAAAGTGTTTCATTTTTATTCCTGGCTTAAAAAAATTATATCGTTAGTCTCTCACTTTTTCATTTGTTTTTCACGTTAGTTTTTGGGGTTAATTTTCATAAACGACTTGTTGATTTGTGTCGTTAAATGTCATGTTGGACGTTCAAATATGCCTAAACAACATTGTATAATACAATAAAGACCTCTTCATCTCATTCATCCTACTATACCTATCATCATCCTTATCCTTGTTCTCACGGTGTTAGTAAATAAAGCTCAAAATGCTTCACCTTCACCACTGCAACTTCTTTGATTATTTTTTGTTGATCCTTAAGGTATATTTAAACTAAAATTGTAACATTTAACACTATATATCAACACTTCGTTTATGAAAATTGATCACGAAAACTAAAGTAAAAGACGGATAAAAAAATGAGAGACTAAAGACTTAATTTTTTAAATCGAAAACGAAAATAAAATATGTTATATATATATATATATATATATATATATATTTTGCTTCTGGTTCCATATATAATGCCACACTTCTACATATTTAATTATTTTCAAAATGAACCATCTCATATTCTTACTTTCAATTTGAACATAAGTTTGTCATTAATGAAGAGAACAAAGGAATATTCTTATTTCAAATTTTATCCATAAAATTGAAAAAATGTTCATATTTTATTCATGTATCTTTTCAACTAGACCATAAAATAAACATTATAAAAAATATAAAAAAATTAAAAATCTAAACCAATATTCACTCACCAATTATCATATATTTTTATTTATTTACAAAAGTTTATTCTCTCATCCAATTTTCTTCCACCTTTTTTCTTTTGGGTAATATAAATATAAAAATTATACCAAATATTTTCTCATGATTGACATATGAAATTTAATAGAGTATGCATAGTAGACAAATTTGAGATAGTAATGTCCAATATTTAGTTAAATCAAACTTGCCTAATAAAACTAGTTTTATTATTCTAACAAAGAATTTAATATAAAGTTTTAAATTAAATTATTATTATTTAATAAATTCAATAAAAAAACATAAAATATTAGTAAGGAGATTGAAATTCAATGTTAAAGGCATATAGGATTGTCATTCCAGACACTATAGGATTATCATTCCAAAGAATGTATCGATTCTAAATTTTCAAAGGTTACCATACAATTATTTAATATGTATGATTTATAAGTTGCTATAAAGTAGATACATATTGCAACCATCTTATGCTTGTAACTGGAAAGTGAAACAGAAAAAAATTCCTATCATTCCAATTTTATCTTGTAAATAATCTTTTATAACAAAAAAAGTGTTGAAGAGACAAAGAATCTACCATCGTATTCCTATGTACTAAATATGCATAGAACTAGAATAAGAAAATCCAAACATGTAATATCTAAAAATTTCTATAATAAATTCTATAACTCATGAATTAATATTTTCAAGAGGAAAAATAAAAATTGAAAATGAAATTTAGAGAGATTAAAAATCTGTTTAAGAAATGATAAAACTACCTCTAAGCTGAGATAACAACGAATAAAACTCAAACAGCTTAGTACAAAAATATAGAAAATATTAAAGAAACTTATAATTCATAGATAATTACTAAAATATCAATAGAGGAAACTAGTAACAAATAAAAGATAATAACTTTGCAAAAAACACTTAGAGCACTTACAAAGAACTCTACTTTTCTGTAAGAGCTAAATTATCCTAGAAAATAAGTAAATAACCAAAAATGAATTGGGAAGGACAAGGAGTAAAGTATTTAGAGTAAGGTTTAGAAGCTTTTCAAAAAAATTTAAAAAAATTATCAAAATAGCCTTGGTAGCCCACTAAAAACTACCAACAAAAGCTTGCAACCCATGCTTATCTTTGAGTATGATTACTAGAGAGAATAATGAGTAGATAGGCATATTATTATGAAGAGGGATGAGTCACTTGAACATTAAATGACTAAAGAAAAAAAGCCTTAATGAGGAGAGAGAAAATAACCATCGTTAAGTTAATTTAATCATGGTTAGGTTAAAATTTAACTATAGTTAGATTATTTGTGACAAAGGTTAGATTAATCTAAACATGGTTAACCTTATAAAATAAGCAAGAAGAATTAGGTTATTATAAAAAAATTATGCAAGAAAAATAATTTGGAGCTCAATAACTATAAAAATAAATTGTTTCAATTTTCATTAAGGAAGTATAACATTAAACTTTTAGTATTCGATATATGTCCAGTACCATATTTAGTACAAACCTTAGAAATGGTATAATAATAATAATAATAATAATAGGGAATAAAGATAGTTCACCTTTCCTATAAACATTTTAAAGTTTTATTTTTTTATTTCATGGCTCCACTTGAAAGTACTATTATAACAAAATAAAATAATTTCAAACAAAAAGTTATTTTAGCGAAAAAAGTTTCTATCTGGTAAAATTGAAGCAAATTTTAAAACATTCCATATTTTTGCATTATGTATTTTAATCCACACTATTTAAAAATTTTAAAATCGATAAACCGGAAAAAAAAGGCTTAGATGAGCCAAAAAGAAATTTTCTGCAAATTATTTATATGTATAATCATATCCTTATTTTATTATCAAATTGTAGGATTAGGAGTTGTTATTACATTTTTTTAGATAAGCAACCCTCTTTTTATTAAGATCACATTAATTTTGACATGCTATTTAACTTTCCATCCATACAAAAGCCTTAAAACATGATAACATGCTTCAAACCAAACAAGAAGCTAGCAAAATCACCCACAAACAAACGAAAACCACAACAATTACATATAACTTAGCTATATGTACCAAGTGGATTATATCAATGCTCACATCTCTAACATGCTTCTATCATTTGTGTTGACGTTTCGCTGAATGAAAAAACTCCTTAAAAAAAGATAATCCACGTAAGTATACATAATGTAAGGATAATATGGTCTTAGAGATGATTTTCTATAAATATTTAATTCAGAGCATATATGAAATCAAAACTCTATCTAAATAACTCATTATATGCATCAATCTTCATTTCCTTTAATGAGGTATTTATATGTATTGACATTGGTCAAATATAAATAAATGATTGTAAACACTTGTTTGAGGTTTATTTTTAAAATTAATTAGTAAATAAATCATAATTTAAATAATAAGTAAACATCAAGATTAATAAACAGAAAATAAAATAAAATTAAAAATAGAAGAACAAAAATATTAATAGAAAAGCAGAAAAAAAAAACACAGAGCAGAAAAATAAATAGGCAAAAAAAATAAAAAACACAAAAAATAGAAATATTAACAATAGTAAAAATAAAGATAAAAATAAAACAAAGTAATAGAAAAATAAAAATAAAAATTGAAACAAAAAGAGAAGAAAAATGAAGAATAAAAAAAATAAAATAAATTAAAACAAAAAAGAAGAAGAAAAAATAATAAAAAAAAAACAAACAAAAATTGAAAAAAATAGAATCAAATAATAATAACAATAAAAACAAATAATAATAATAATAATAATAATATAAAACTGGAAAATAATGAAAAAAACATAAAGCTAAAAAAAAAGTGGAAAAAATAAATTTAAAATAATAAAAGCAAAAGATAATGACAATAAAAATGAAAAGTGGAAAATAAAACAAGAAACTAAAAACAAAAAAAGGTGTAATAAAATAAAATAAAGAAATACCAAAAATAGAAAATGAAAAAAACTAAAAAACAAAAACTAAAACAGAAAATGGAAATTCAAAAAAAGAAAAAGAGAAAGTATATAAAGAAAAGAAAAACAGAATTTGAGGGGACTTCATTCTTGAACCTTGGGAAAACTCTCTCTCTCCTTCTCAGCTGGATCCAGGGGAGACTCAAATTCTTGAGTTCAAAAGCCTGAAAGTCTTAGTTCTTCCCTGACACTAGCCTTGAAGCGGAAGGTCAGAAACGGATATCACTAGAAACACTTACAAACTACCAGGTAAGCATTTGAATGCTTCAAACGCGTTTATGCACAAGATTGATGTTCTTAAATTCGATTTCGGATTGTGACTTGTTTTGTTAGCATGAATCCGATTTCAGATACCTTATGTTTGATAACATGTGATCGGTTTGCATATCATTGTGTTTGATTGCTAGAGTTAGGATTCATCACCTCGCGGAATAAGCATAGAAAAATCCTTCACTCTGTATTGTTCGTCTCATAACCAGATGCATGTTCTGAAACTCAAAACGGAATTTGATTCTGAAGCTAATAAAGAAAATCCAATAATCAGCTGGTGTGGGAGGTGAACTAATTATGTAAGATGAAAACTTATGCAAAGATTTTGAGCTGATATAATTCTGGCTTCAGAGAAGCTCATCTAAGGGATCCTACACCAGATTAAGGCAGTGATAAGCTCAGCATAAGAATTGTATAACCAATGCCATAGCAATTCGAGCTTTGTTGTTAGAAATCGACTCGATACTGAGTAATCATAGGAGGTACATAGAACACCCCCTCATTCTCCCTGGTCTCTTACCTCTAATTAGGTTCTGAGACTTTCATGCACTCACTCATTTCCCGCAACCGGTTCTGGCTCTTGCATGGATAAACACCTTGTGCATGCTGTTGGAGTCATTATCTTATTGCGGTCGACTGTTGCTTCGTCAGGTGCGTTACAGAAGGATGAGTTCCAGAACTCATTCGGGTTCCCCCCTCTCTACACAGTATATCCTATAGCCTGCTCTGCCTTGTTTTCATTGGATGTGCGCTCGATGCATTTTGGTTGTGATGGAGATTCTACCAAGGCTATCCTACTCCTTACCCCTAGTCCTGTAATTAATTCTAGTTTACCAAATAGGATCCGTCTGTTAGCACTCATGTATAGTATGAACCCCAAGAAATGACCAGGCACTGCTGATCATGTCGAATAGACTAATCAGGGGCAGTGTGGCATGGGTCCGAAGTCACTCGAGGGGCAATCCAAGAGCTTAACTTGATTGGCTATTCAGAAACCTCGATCAGAACATGCTCTTAAAGATTCTGTTCCAATGATTTTTAATGGGCCAAACTGAAAATGCCTCGGGTGAAAATTCGAACACCAAGACGCCCCCTGAAACAATGAGCAACAGGGTCCTAAAAGCCAATGGGCTGATGCATATAGGAAAGCTTTGAGCTGTGTTAAAGTTGATTGACAGCAAACATGAATCACAGTAGGTTCATCGATGATCTTCTTGTGAAACCATGAAAAAGGCATGTTGGAAATGGGAGTTCTCATGTATTCGATGGATATCCCTTCGACCAAATAGCCATCCTAGTCCTTCAGGGTGAATGTGATCAATAGAATGAAAGATGCAGGATACATTTACTGTTGCAGGTCGTCCCCTTCATTAAATAGAGAAGTAGCTTCACTTCATTTCACGTGAGCATGGCCATGCAACCTTTGACATGCATGCGGTTTCTTGAGATGATCCTTGATTAGTTACTTGAGATGATCCTATAGAATGCGGATGTTCATAAGGTTAGGGTGCTATCTCGGTCTCATTCTGGTGTAATCTCTCAAGCTATTTTCGATATACTTTGGGACGTCGTTGCATGCTTTATCAAAAGCCTCCATATATCTGGGTTGCTGTGGAAACAGAATGCCCAAGCCATGCAAGCCATTTTGTAGGTTCAAAATGTTCATATTCCCTGCACTATATGTTATGGCTTGCTTACACAAATGCAACCCAACTTCATGGAAAATGTGTTCGCAGCGAAGGGAAGCCATGCAAAGAGCCATGTAAGCTCCAACTCACATCCACAACGAGAGGGCCATGCACGAGTCATGCAATTTCCGACTCATGGAGTTGCTTTCAAATCTGGTCATGATTGTGGGGCGGCCAAACCCTGTGAACAAGAACGCCACGATTGATGCTATAATGGAATAACAAGAGTTCATGTAGGCATTAAAGGATCCAGAAGCCATGGCTAGGATCTTAGGCACTTGAGATGTAATGGTGCCCTGTGATTCTTTCATATAAAGAACCTTCAAACAGACTTGACCGTACCTTGTGGAGCATATTGTATCAGCCTATTATTGATGATTTTCAATCTTTAAATTCTGGAAACCCTACCCATCTTGTTGTAAATGGCAATTTCCTTTTTAACGTGCTGCATGGCAGCTTGGTTGTCTATGCCTATCCATTTGGCTGGTTGCACCAAGCATGATTCAAGGGCTGGGGTTTGATGGGCTCAATCTGTCTGATTCCATGGGTGAGTTTGTTGTTTGCACTGCCCTGGTCCTTCAAAGTGAATGCATGTTGGGTTTGACCCTATGTTCATACAAGCCGAAGCCCAAACAAGGTAGTGATCATGGGGATTAAAGCAACAAGAGATAGTCTGGAGGCGCAGACAGGGTTCTGCGAATGCCATTCACTGCTGCGAATCTATCCACTAAATTAGGCAGTAAGTCTGTTGTCACTAAAATAAGTGGCAAATTTGAAAGCCAATTCTTTGATCTTCTAGACTTTAGTCAAATTAAAGCTGTGAATTCCAAAATTAAGTTGAGAGACGCGGCCCAGTGGTTGACACGCTGACTGGCGTCTCTCAAGACCAGGTTTCGAATCCCCTTGCCATGATTTATAAAAAAATGTGTAAGTCATATTCAATAGGCCCATGCATGCAGATTCCTTGATTTTAAAGATGTGCCAATTCTGGCGAGCCCCACAACTTTGTATTTGGTCAAATAAAAATGACTAAGGAGTCCCAAGTCCACAGTGAACTTCTCCTACGGACTACCCCTTTTATCTGGGCCACGCGCGCTGCACATAAATGATGGGCCCTGCTTTTCTAATCCAAGCCCCTCAAACTAGGCCATACGAGCATTTCCCCAGGGCTCTGCAATTACGAATTGGGCCACAGGTCAAACCTAATACGCTTTTTCAAAGTAAACAAGCCCAATATGCTTTCAAAAAATATTCTTTTTATAATTTTAATTTGTATCGAGTTCATTTTCTTTTAAATCAAGTTATGTTATTTTAAATCAAGTTATTTTTCCTTCAAATTAAATCAAGTTTAATTCTTTCTTTCAAATCAAATAAAATTTAATTCTTTGTCTCAAGTTTCAAGTAAAATCCATTTCATCTAAAATCAAATTTAATTCTTTTTCTCAAATTTCAAATACATTGTGGCTCAAGTCAAATTTATTTCTTTTCCTCAAGTTTCAACTCAAATTCATTTTGATCCAAACCAAGTTTAATTCTTTTTTTAAAATCAAGTTTAATTCCTTTTTCTCAAATTTTCAAAAGAAATTCAATCCTTTTTCTCAAATCCAACTCAAGTTCAAGTTCAAGTCTAGTTCATTTTTAGTCTAGTCAAGTTTCCTAAATTCAAAGTCAAGTTCATTTTAAATCAAGTTTCACTTTTTTCTTCAAATTTTGAGTCGAATTCATCCCAAATCAAGTTCATTTTTTTTTCAAATCAAGCCCATTTCTTTTCTTATCCTTATTATTTTCAAATTAAATTCATTAATTCTAGTTCTCACGCAATGAACCCTAAGCACGAATTGGTGACTTTTTCTGTTGTTCGATGTTTAGGGATTCATATAGGTCCCAGTGCAGCCGTAGTTGTCTTGGACCCTATGCATATGTGGACTAAGAATCCTTTTTAAATAATCTCAAGAGAAACTTCATTTTGACATCCCAAGTCTTACACGATGAGCTCTAAAATATAGCTGGCAGTTTCACTGTTGTTCGATGTTTAGAGATTCATATGGATCCAAGTGCAGCCTTTGTTCTCCTCGGATCTTGTGCATATGTGGACTAAGGAATTTCTCTAAAATATTTTCAAAATACTCAATTCCTTTTTCAAGCACCTTCAAAGGTCAAGCCTTCAAACCAAAACTACGTAAGCCTTGAGTTTCCCATTGCACCAGGGAATACATAGGAGCAGGATCAAGTCCTGTCAGGCTATCTTCAATCAATCTATTTATTTTCACTCTAATTAAAGGGATCAAACAATTTTCAAATAAATCACACACTTAGTTTAAGGGTACCGTTCTTCGGAACGGGCGAGTAGGGTGCCTAACACCTTCTCTACTCGTAATCAACTCCCGAACTAGAAAGTTAGGGTTTTTCCAAACTTTTTCCCTTAAATAAAAATTTGGTGGTGACTACACACATTATCAAATAAATTCTATTTTAAATTTTTAGCAAATTCGTCGTCTCTTCGTAATTACAGTTGCGACAATGATGACTAGTGTCATTAAAGGGATGTTTTGTAAAATACTAAATCCTATAACTTCATCTAGTGAGGATTAGAAATATTAGGATTTAGCCGTGAAATAAATGTTGATAAACAATTCAAAGATGCAACAAAAAAGGTAGAAGTCAACAGTAAAGAGATGATTCAATATAACGTTACTACTAGCATTAGATTGATTCAATATATGATTCTCTTAAATTTCATGAGAAAGTTCCTTAAAAGTGATCCATAACCATATTAGGTATATGAGCCAAGCTTGTAAATTTGGTTAACAATTCTGGCAAAACTAATTTGCAAATGTAATCAAAAGTTTGTTAAAACAAGGTCATAACTCTTAATTAGTACCTTAACATATTCCTAGGTTCAATATTAACAAAATTTGAAATGGCTCCAATAATTCATGATGGTGGTTGTTTTTATATAAATAAAGTGAAGAAATTTTTTCAAGCAACATAAAAATCATGGTCTACAAAGTTACCTATTTAATAATAAAAAATTAAAATAGACTAATTTTATAAGATGTTTTATTCTGGATGATGGAAAATAGATATAAAAACCTAAAGTGAAATAGTAACAAAATATCAGAACATATGCTAACAAGTAATGAAAGCAAGAGTTACAAGACTAAGTACTTACCCACATAAAAGACAACCAATTAAGAGAATTCATATAGAATTAAGATTATATTATCATTTATAGGTACACATAACTCCTCTTGCATAATAAGTGCATGCTGCCCCAAAAAGTTAAGAAAGTTGGTTGAGTGAGTTAATCTATAAACAAGTGCTCTCATTTAATCAATGATAAGATCTTGCATATAAAGATCAAGTAATGATATTAAAAAATATTTAAAGTTATGTAGTTTATTAGTCATCTAATAATCATTGACCAAGAAAATATTAAAAAAAACATGAGGAATAAAAAATTAGCGTATGAAATAGAGAAAATGTAAAAAAAAAAAAAACTGAAAGGGAGGAATATGCTGATCATAAATTGATAAGTATCTTCCTTGATGGTTCTGATTCTCCTAAAGTTTGAAGGTTATGAGATAAAGCTTCCATAATAACTCCTATTTCCTGCAAGTTTCATATCTTTTAGTAAATGCACACTTATAAGAAGAAAATAAAAGGAAAAAAAAAACTAGTTTGTTTGTGATGTATGTTTTATTGTGAAAAGGACTAAATAAAGATTTGTGCTAGAGCTAAACATATTACCACATGCTTGAAGACTTGTTGCAGTTGGGAGTAAGGTGATTTGCACGAGTTTAAACAGAGTAGTCACTAAACCTATGTTCTGCAAAAGAGAAAGAAGCCCCTGGAGTTTATCCTAGCATATTATCAACATATAAGAATTTTGAGTATGTTTCCCACCAATCACTAACCGAGCAAGTTAAATAGGCATATGGAAAATATGAACTTTACTTGATAACCAAAGTAAAAGAAATAGAAAGGACACACAAGCAAACACCATTTAATAAGCATGAATTATGATGACTTCAGTATTTGGAAACTTGTTGAATGCCCATTGAAGCAAGGTGGCAGTTTTGTCTAGCAATTTTTTATGTGCTCCATAACCCCTTGGAAACCTCATTTCAAAAAACTAATGTCAATTTTTCCCTCTTGAACTTCCTGTACTAGGTCCCACACTTGTTGCTATTCTACAATCCAGCAATCATGAATTCCTTGAGGAGGTTTGCTAGTCAAATTGAAACAATGCTGATGGGGATGTGAACAAAGTGAAAATGGTTAGGGAATTGGGGGAGTAGGATTTTATCGAAGGAATTAGGATAGAAGGGGAAAAGTGCAGGTTTTGGTCATCATGAGCAACTTCCACAACCTTTGAATGATGTTGTTTTGGTGGATGGTTTCTTCTTGGGAAGTCCAAGAGTAGAGTTGTATTAGTTAGGTAGAAGCATGAAAGGAAGGCCCAACGAAGGTAAGGGAACTTAGGGAAGAGAGTGTGGCAATGTTGGAGGAATATAACCACCGGAACGGTAAGTTTAAGGATTTTTTTCCAATTTGCAATGGATTTCGCGGTGAGGAAGCTGGTGGAGAAGTGCTTTAATGGAATTCTTGGAGAGACATGCGTCCTTGAGATCTATGTCCTTGTTGATGATATGGTTCATGCTTTGATTCTTCACCCATTTCAGATGCACCTTTACTATGTTCCACCATTGAAGCTTCATACACGAAACAACGTCGAGGAAAAAATCCTTTAACTAATACGACAGGAAAGATGAAATTCTTCTCAGACGACAAAAATAGAGAGGTAAAGGTTCAAAATGTTTGCGCTTGGAGTCCTTGGATGAAGAAAATGCTTCATGATGACAACAAATCGAAAGACAAAAGGTCAAAATGTTTCCATTTACATATTCTTGCAAGCAATGATACAAGCTAAATGAAAATAAAAATAATTTTCATTGGGTAACAGTTATAATTAATGTAGATTAATTTTATTAAATCGGTTAAATAGGTAACTAAGATAAAATATTTTTTTAAAATCAATTATTTTATAATCAATGTGATAAATTTGTTATTAAATTACAAAAATACCACCACATAAGTTTTTATATTGGTTCCTTAATAATTGACACAAAAATTTATTATAAAATCTTTAATTTGTACTAGAGGCATGACTTTGCTAATCATCTGGCATGACTATACTCGAGTCTGCATGGCCATGTCAGAAATAGGTATTAATTATATTGTAATTATAACTAATTTTTTGTAAATAAATAAATAAAATGATGGTTAATATTATCACAAAATCCTTCTAAAATTTAAAAAAGTTTAGAAAAATGCAAACTCCAATTTACAATACCTTTCAAGTATTTCAAAAGATGATGCAAATCATTTAAATGTTCACCATTAAAAAATGTTCATCATTGAGATTATAAATACTACAACTCAATTTGATTACAACATATATGCAATATCAAATCTAGTATATAGTTCTTTAAAAATATATCATTACCAATGATTTAGTACTCTCAAATTGAGACACATTTATAATATTAATTCCTTTTAGTAAGCATATACTTACATCAAATAAAGTTTTAGTAAGCACTATGGTTATTAATTTTTTTTAACAATTTTTTAATATATTGCAATTGATTTATAAAAAATTATTTTTATTTTTTTTTATTTTTATTCTTAGAATCACATCAACTTTTTCTAAATTTTTTGTTTTAAATTTAAAACATAAAAATTATTTTATTTTATTTGTTACATTCAAAGAAGTTCCAAATATCTACATATAATTCATATATGACAATATTATAACATAATCATTTTCAAATAGTTTTATATATATACATGTGTAAGAGATGTTTATAAAACTATGTTTTATCACACCAAAATTTGTCATCGTTAATTAATTTATTTAATAATATTTAAACTAATAATCAAGTTAATAAATTATTTATTTCTCATACTTTGTATGTAATATAAAAATAATAAAATTCAAACATTTTACTATGTTTATATAATATTTTTAATAAAAAATTTAAATCATATGTTATCAGCAAAAAGTTCATACAATCCCATCTTCTATTAGATAATATTCTTAAAATAATCATTTTAATATCAACTACATAACAATATTGTATGGATAAAATTTTAAAACAATATATACACAGATAAGATATTATAATTAATGCAATGTAATTTCTTTAATTAAATATATGATACTTTTACTTTTTATTATCCAATAAATTAGTATAAATTTTAATATAAAATAATTATATTATAAATTTTTATAATTTATTATTATATTTTATTTATAAAATAATAACAAATAAAATTTTATACATAATTATTAATTCAAATAAATATGATAATAATATCATCATAATATATTAAAAAATTTAGTCTCCCTTAATAATATTTTATCAAAATAGTTAATAATATCTAAAAAAATCTCAATAATAATATATAAATCAAGATAAAATTTTTATTTTTTATATCGTATATTCATACATTTTTATTTTTTAACTTTTCTTTACTACTAAATAATTATATTAGATTGTAAATATTTATATTATAAATTTTTTATATAGAATGTAATTTATTTTTCCCACAGTTTTCAACTACTAATTATTGATAATTTATTAATTAATTATAATTTATTTAAATAATTATAATAAATTATAATAATCAAAATTAAATTTAATATTTATTATAAAAAAATAAAATATTTATATTATAAGCATCCATTTATTTTATTTTTATATAAATTAAATTATCTTTAAATAAACTCATTTAATCTCGATATTTATTCTAAAAAAAAGAGAAATTCATATTTTACTTTTCACGTGATCTCAGTATTTTATTTATCTAGTTTCTTTGTTTAATTTAAATTTATAATTATTTTTTATAAATAAATGTATTAAACAAAAAAAAATTATATAATCAATAATTTTAAATAAATTAAATTATAAATTATAATTTTTTTCATTTATTTTTTCTAAATTTTAATTTTTAATCTTTTAAATTATCATATTAGATTTGATGAAAAGACCGTAATAAATAACGCTTACCGAAAATCTATTCTTTCTTCATAGATAATATTAAGATTTGAATATTTTAAAAATTTATTTAATTAAAAAGCATAAAATTACTTATTATATTACATTTTTAGATTATAAGAAAACCATCAAATTTTTTTAAACTATTAAAAATTTTGAAAAAAATTTTGTAAATTTTTTTTTTAATTTTTTTTTTTGCTTTCAGATTGTTGAAAAGAAAACATGCCATAAAAAAAAAATCATTGTCATAAAAGTAAAAATCGGAAGACATCTATCATAACTTAATTTTAGCTTAATTTTCCCAGATCAGCATATCAGCATTCAAAAAGTCTCAAAAAGTCATGTAATCAAAATAATTTTTCAATAATTATAAAAATAAAATTATAATAAATCTTGGACAATTATATAATCAAGTAACACAGTAATACTACTAATATCGTTCTTTCTTTTCTTATCATCTGCTAACCAAAATATGTGTGAATCATTTTTCAATTTATCCACACTCCATCTATAACTTCCTCCTCTTTGTACCTTCTCCCTACCTTCCTATTTCCCACACTGTCCTCTTCCCCTCACAGTTAGTGTCTTCTTTTTTCCCTCACATCATAATCACAAGACTTTGATTTTAATCAAGAAGAACGCGCTCTACTCTGTAGATCGCGCTTAACATAGACCAACCCACCTCTTAATAAATCACATTGTTAATAAGATTAATAATTCAGTATTTTTATAATTAAAAAATTAGTAAAATAGTATAAAATATCAATTAATATTGATAAAGGATTTGATAATTAGTTTATATTTTATCATGCACAATTAAGTTACATATTACATTGTCAAAAATAATATATACTTACAAAATTTGAAAAATTTTATTATTAAGGAAGATGAGAAAATATATACACTACATTAAAAAATGTAATTTATAATAAAACGTTTAATAAACTATATAATATTTTTTTTTATTAAAAATCACGCTAAAACAGTTGACAATCCATATTTTTAATCTTTATATAAATTATATTATTCATAATAAATAAGTTATAATAATTATAAAAATAAAAAAGTAATTTTAACATATTTTTAATCTTAAATTATATTTTTGTTTTTATATAAAGGCCATGCAATGTTTGGATATTATCTTAAATCTTGAATTTAAATTTATATATAATAATAGTACAAATCACTAATTATAAAATAAAGTGTGAAATTAGTACTAATAATCAGATGAAGTAATTAACTTAATAACCATGAACATGTGTACATTTGTATAATTGCTCAAAAGGAACACACTGAAGTGTATTGTTTCATAAAATTTTTGGTAGAATAGAAGCATTGAAACATGTGCACATAATTTAATTAAGAAATTTTAACAAAGACATTAAAGTAAATCATAAATATATGAGAATATGTAATTTTAATTTAATTAAGAAATTTAGATAAAAATAAATTCTTGAGAAATAGAGTAAATTGCAAAGTTATAAGAGTACTTAAGAAGAGAGTTTAGAAACAAAATTTGTAAGACGCAAGAATCTAATTCAAAAGAACTTCTTTGACATATAAGAGAAAATTTGGCAAATTTCAGAGAATGGAAGAAGAGAGAATTTTGAGTCTCACCATTTCTACAGAAAGAACTTTGTGTTTGAACTTCCCTTTGTGTTTGGCAAATTATCTATTATAATCATTTCCATCTTATGAATATATCAATTGTCGTTAGCTTTTTTTTTATCCTATGCATGCTCTAATTGTTCTTCAGGATATTTAAGCTAATTGCTAGTTTACGTAAGTGATGGGATGCTGAATAAGAAATTTAATTTTTTAATGTAAATAGTTATTACTAATACTCATTACACTAACTTTTAATTTTAGTTGCCAGATTTAATTAATTATTTAAAAGTTTTATATAGAATGCAAGATATAGGCTTTTATGTTTAAACTAACCACTTGTTACTTTAAGTTAATATATTTAAATTATCTTGAATGTTTAAATTGTTAATTTGGAGCTTCGATGCTATTGTTAGTTTATGTTAGTTTACCTATATATCTAATCAGTAAATTAAATGATATTTTTAATACTAAAAGTTAATGTTATTAGAGTTTTAACTGTTAAAAAGTAATATGATTTTTACACTGCATTCCAAATGGTCATTGCTTGGATAAAAGGATTTTGGTATGGAATTCAAACCGTAAATAAGTTTGTTAACCATATTTTAAAGTCTTGTTTAGTGTATTAATCATAACTGAAGACTACAATCCTAATGGTAATACATATAAAAGGATTTTGGTATGGAATTCAAACCGTAAATTAGTTTGTTAACCATATTTTAAAGTTTTGTTTAGCGTATTAATCATAACTGAAGATTACAATCCTAATGGTAATACATATTTACCTGGTATATATACAATAAAGATGGTGATAAAAAATAATATTTTACCTTCTAAAGGATTGTAAATTAAAAATAACATGAAATGTTGTAGGTTGGCCAATAATCTTGTCAGCATATGTGTATTTTTTAATTTTTCACTGTTTTTCCTCCGACCGTATCCTTCACTATCACTTCACATTTCAGATTCCATCAAGTCAATTTTTATTCAATTTGTATGCATAACCTCTGTTTTTCTAAGGACACAAAAGTGGAGCAAGTGATTAGTAAAGTGTTCATAAGGTTCGAGTCTTGGGTGATTATTGTGTATATGTTGAAAAAGAGTACTGTAGCATGTTATACTGATATATGATTTAATCCATCACCCTCTCTTAGCCTTCTGGAATGAACAGCAGTGTTTGTTTAACTATTTTAGTTAACAATTTTTTTATGATAAAATTTAAAGGAATTTTTTAATTGCTGGCACACTGCTTAGATGAAAGAGAAAAAATGTTGATTTTGATTTTAGGACGAAGATGATTTTTTTTATCTAAAAATTTTGTCTAAATATCCAAATTCATATCTATAAACTGAGTTTGACGTATTAGTCTTTAATATTTACAAAAGAAAATTATATTTTGTCCCTTTTAATTGGACACAAAATACTTACATTTATGATTTTTTAAGAACTGTATTAACTTATGAAAAGAATTAATACGATCTACGTTTATAACTTTAAGGATTTGAATGAGTTTTTTTTCTCTATATTTTTAAGAATCAATGTGCTTACGTTAAATTTTTTAGGAGCAGATTTAAATATTTATTCAAAAAGTTATAATTTAATTTAAATATTTTTAATTCGTATTTCTTGATTTAACCACACAAACATTTTAAATGAATTGAATTTAAACCATTTTATAAAAACAAATTTTTTAAATAATTTAGACCATTCGAATGAAATTAAAATCCTCTATCCTATGTATAATATTTTTTCACTCCTTTTTCTTCATAGCTAACTTTCCTTCAAACCTTCCTTTCTTTCTCTGTTTTTTTTTTCAATCAAGGGAATATTTTTTAGAGATATTCTGAAACCATGACTCAGGACGCTCCTGTGGTTTTTATTGTTGGAATTCTATATCTACACATAAAGCTAATTCACATTATGTTTTCAGTTTTTCATCCTTATGAAGGTTTACAGTTGGGCTTATGGGAAGCAAAATGGCTAGGAGAATTGGGGGTGTTAATGAATTTAAATTCATAGCTATAGGAGAAAACCATAACCAAGGCGTAAGTTATTTTTATATCTTTCGCATTCCTATACAACAATAGTTCTGCACTTGCTTTGTTGTTTTAAATTAGATTCTTGTTGAACTTGTTCTTGCAAAGGTTAGGGGTTGAGATCTTGATCTCTAGATTTGTCTTTCAGAAGGAAGATTTTATAAGGTCATGGGAAGGATCGAATGACAACTTGAAGAGGTAAAATAGTGAATATTTCCCTTCAATACAGGTATCATTGGTTAGTGAAGATGGTTTCAACTTGGAATGCTTGATTTTGATAGAAAATTATTTCCTTATCACATTGAAATCACCTAATATTTTAGCTCATTTTATGTTGCTTTTAGAAACTGGTGTTATTATTCTATGATTGATAATAATCTCTGCCAAAATAAAATGACTTTTTTTATGGCTATGCCAAAAACTAGGTATAGACT
Organism: Canavalia ensiformis; assembly: GCA_026541065.1. NCBI lineage: Eukaryota > Viridiplantae > Streptophyta > Magnoliopsida > Fabales > Fabaceae > Canavalia > Canavalia ensiformis. The sequence goes on along the minus strand of JAMKYM010000225.1, from coordinate 459,506 downwards.
GGAATCTGATTCCTCTGAACAACTACAAGTTAAGATTGGCTTACTTCAAGTAATTGGTTTGGACTTTAAGGTGCTAATACTAGCAAGTTGTCAGTATAGAAGTAGAATTGTCTATGATGTTAATATTGTTGTGATTTGCATTAGGTTTTACATTGTTGCTGATGAAGTGAGGGACAATGATGATCGTTTTGAGCTCACTTCTACCGTTTTTTGCTTGGCCAGCTACATTAGTTGAAACAATTAATTTATAGCCAATCTTATTTATCTATGTGGTTTATTATGTATAATTTTTTTCTCTAACATAATAATTTGTTGTGGCAATTTTTAACATGAATAAAGTTACTCACAAGTCCTGGCTGTTCTACCAGCTGTTAGTAAAAAAATTTTACAAATGATCTTTTTTAAAAATGCTAATAACAATATTTATGTGGGTTACAAATTATCAAAAATTTTATTTTTAAAGTTTAGGATTTAGCCGCTACATATGATCAATATTTATTGTAGTACATACTTCATTATTCTTCTATTAATAGATTAAATTATTTTAGTTACAATATTTTTTTTCAAATATTAATATCACAACTGAAATTATAATCAGATATAACAAATGAAAAAAATAGTAAAATAAAGAACCGTCATCAAAATTGATTGAAGAAAATTTTTTAAAAATTTTAATTTTAATTTTTAAAATTACGTTAGATTTAAAAGTTGTTTACAATGTAGAAAAGATATTAACATTTTTTACTTAAAAAAATAATTATTACCTTTTAATTAGTTATGCAAGAAAATAATTAACTTTAAAAATAACTATTTCACTCCATAGAAAAATATTTTTTATTTTTTTATTTAATTTAAGTTAATAAAAGAAGTTATTTATAAGAAATTTTAATTTTTTTATTATACATTAAAATCTATGAAAAAGAGATTTGGTGAAGTTTTAAGTTTTTGAAAGAAAAAGTTCTAAAGTTTTCTATTTATTAAAATATTTAGATTTATTGTGAAAATTGAAATATGATCATTTTAATTTTCAAACAAACTATGTATTCATTTGTTTTGAGACATTTTTTTTAAAAATTTTGAGAGACTTGTTTTGGAAAGATTAATCTTAAAAGGAAATAAATCTATTTTTTCACCAAAATCAAATTTATAAATAATTATTTAATAAATTTTTATAATCTAAATAACATTAAAGATGTATTTATCATTCAATTGACATTGTTTGAACATTGTACATACTTAAAATAAGTTTAAGGGTTGAATAAAATTTGTTGTTAACTTTTAAAATGAAAAAATATATTTTTTAATACTTTAAGGAGATTAATTTTAAAAATAAAAAATTTACTATGTACAAGATTAAAATTAGCAAATAATTACTTAGTACACCTTTATAAATCAATTAATATCAAAAATAGATAAATTATTGAGTTAACATTAATTGGTTGTTGAGTGGATTAAAACTAATTTTAAAGAGTAATAAAAAATAAATTTATTTGAGATTTTAAAAAAATGAGCTTTAATTTTATATGAAATATTTTTAAATTTTTTATAATTTTTAAAAATTATTTATTTTGAAATTTGATAAGTTATTGTTGGTATTTTTAAAATTTTTGAAAAGGAAGATAGTTTTAAAATAAATTTTAATTTGAAGTAAAGATTATTATATTTTTTATATTTTAGGAGTAGAATAATTTTTGAAATATTTTTCAAGTATTAATTTAAAAAGAAATAAATCCATTTTTGTACATAATTCAAGATAGTAAGTAGTTACTAATAAATTCTTATGTTATGGATAATATAAAGGGAATCTATCTTTGACCATCATATGAATTTAAAATTAATTTTAAATATTTTTTAAAAAAATATTTTTGACTTTTGAAAAAAAAAAGATGTATTTTTTGTTTTTAAAAAAATTCAATAACTTTTAAAAAAGTTAAATTCATTCCTGCACAAGATCCAAAGCAGTAAATTATCACTTAAACAACCTTATAATTCAAAATAACATAAAAAATAATCAATCATTCAATTATCATCCAATCATCATTCCAAGAATTCAAACAACAATTTTAAATACTACTTTGATAATTAATTTTTGATATTTTTAAAAGAAATTTTTTTAATATTTTATTTTAAAATAATATATAAATGACATACCATATATACATATACACAATAATAACATCAATAAGATATGGATGCTAAAAAAAAATAATTTATAAATTTCATAGAAATAACAGAATTAACATATAAACTTTATACTTTTTTTTTTATTATTTAGATAAAGAATATTGATAAAGATCATATACAATAAGAAAACCTAAATATTGAAAACCTAAATTTCATACATAATTACGATTAGAAGTTATCAAGAAAAAAAAGTAACACAAGAAGTTAATTTCTAAATTATATTACTTACATACGGTGTTTATTTTTGTTTTCTCTATTTTTAGATTATTTTATTAAAAAGAAAGGATATTGCATTATAACTTTAAGAAATAAAGGGAAAAAATTATGAACCCATTACAAACAATTTTCCATATACCTATAGTGATATTTACTAAAATTATAGATATAAGCATTATATACCTATAAAAATATATTAAATTACTATTTATTTTTGTGACATATTTAAAATGGTAGAAAAATTATATCATTTATTTATAAATATATAATAAATTATAGATATAGATATCATATACCAACATAAATATTTTTTTATATATAAAATAAGTTATATTTACATATAACAATCTTTTTTATTTGATATAAAAATTATTTATTATAAATAATAAAATAAACTATTTTAATGTTTTTATTTAATTTTAAAATATTTTAAATATTTGATAGTTTATTTTAATAATAATTTTTTCTTTAGTTTCCATTACTTGTTTAAAAAATATTTTAAATAACATCAATTTATGACATTTTTAAAATTAATACATAAATAATTAAGTTATACTAAATTTAATTTTTTTAATTTTTTCATCATTTAACACTTATATTGAATTTCAATTATTTTCTTTTCTCGAAATCAAATAAAAGGAAACTTATATAATAATCTTCGATCCTCCAAATTAATAGTTGGGAAAGATACTTAGGCTTTGTTTTTTCTTTCTCACTCAATTTTTTCTCCTGGCACCAACAACCTATATTTGTGTTCTCTCACCAATACGCCATCTGTACACATTTTCAAGGACTCAGCCACTCACATCATTGGCTCTCATTGACTCACATCCACCAAGAAAGCAGCTAGCACAATCACCTCTTCAACAAAAAAACTCGTTGGAACCTAATTCGGATTGAGTTCAAAAGGTGATCCTATTTGATTATAGAATAAAAATTGATGCAATTTGTTTGATTAGTCCCCGTATATTTCAGGTTTCGGCATTCATTTAATTGAAAATTAAGTTGAGAAAATTAAATCACGCAAGATTCTTCGTTGAAATTTAAAATTAAACTTCCAATTATCTTTGCATGATGAAATTATCATTTAGCTGACTCAATATTTTTATTTTTCATTTAATTTTCCTATTTGATTTGAAGGAAAATGAAGAGACTAAGGCTAACGTGGGCTGTGAAAGCTATCATTGTTTGATTTTGTTTCTATGCATCTACGATGCAAATGTTCTTGGTGAGAATTACTCCTTTTCTCTTTATTCTTATAAGGTGTTTAATTATATGCATGAATCAATTTTGTTTTCTTGTAGTAATCATAGACTTTGTGATTAGGTGTTTTTGTTTATAAAAAAAGTAAAAGTTGAAATATTACCACTTTCAATGGCTCTTTGACATGAGCCTTGCAATTTGGCATTTTTAGAATGCTAGTTGATGAGCATGTGCTGTGTTCCTCCCACTACATGGCCATTATTTAGCTCTGGTAAATCACCATATTTTAGAACCAATTTCATGCAAGATAATAGGGAAATAACTTGAAAATGGTTCAAACATTCCTTAACACTGAGGTATTATAACATTATAAATCCACCATTATTTGTTGTGTTCAGATGAGGAAAACAGTGAAAAAATTTGCAAGGTGTGTTCTTATGACTACCAAATGCAAAGATAAGGTACAATATTATTAATTTAAAAGTTGGTTATTTAATTCTTTGGACTTAATTTTTTATTTCTTTTATATATTCTATACTTAGTTTTCCTTTTTTTTTTTTTTTACTTTTTTTGTTCTCATTTGATGGTTGCTTTTATAGGTATACAATTTTGTTCATTTGGCAGAGTTATATCACGTTGGAAGCCACGACATGGATACTAAAGGTGCATTACAATAGCCTAACTCTCCTTTACAAAAATAGAACATAATTTTAATGGGATTATGAAAAGGTGTTCTTTTTTATTACCGTAACTCTCTCGTATTATAATGTTTATTAATACATAAATTAAAATATAAATTTAATTTTTTTAGTTTTAAATATTATTTAAAAATTTATTCATACAAAAGTTCAAAAATATTTTTACTTCTATAGATATAAAAATTTATTTATTTAAATTTTAATATAAATATATATATTAAAAATATATTATATTCATTCAATTCTAATTTAATAACTAACAATATTTTTATTATCTTATATTAATTAATTAAATAAAAACTTTATTAAATATTTCAAGTGATTATGGGTTTTAATATATATTTAGGTGATTGTCTTGGAAATTTTTTTATTTGGTTAATATAATATTTTTTTCTATTTTTAACCGGTTTCCTCGTTTGTTAGCAAATAAATTTGTCATACAACTTTAAATTTTGTCCTACTTGATTTATGTTGTTTAATAATATTGTAAACATTTTTTTATGTTTTTGAATTTTTGAGAAGATGATTATATATCATTTTGTAACGAAATAATGTAATATGATTCATCATACGTTAATGAATCGGAATACGGAAATGATAATGGAACGTCTTGAGAATAAGGATAAAAGAAAAAGAGATAGGATAAGATGTGATAAAGGAACCCGACACAAACTGTGACATACCGGCAGAACCAACATTATCAAGGGTAGTTCACTAAGGTAATCAACTCACACATAGATGAAAAACTCTCAAAGAGAAAATACTATTATTGATCAAAACTTGTCTTTTCATTGAATCCTAACTCCTATTATATAGCTAACCTAATCTAGTAAAAAAAATAACAAATTAGAAATTCTAATTAGATTGCAATTTGAATTACAACCAATTTAAAACAAATAACTTCTAAATAAACATCAAATCATAATATAATCTATAGCAAATCATAAACTTTATTACTTAAGATCTTCAATTATATGACTACATAAATTAACCCATGTTGGAATTGGACTTGAATCCACGTAATCTTTTAAACTTCCTTGATGAGACCTTCAAGTGTTTTTTCCATACGTTTGGTCTTATTTTTCGTCATAAGACCTTCAATTCCTTATAGATAATCTTTTTTACTTATCTTGATGTCCATGTTCACATCATAATGAGTTGAACGTGACGAAATTGAAGACTAGTAAGAAAAGAAGACCATTGAATTTTATCATTTTTGCCATGTTTTTTTTATTATACATTAATTAAAATATTTATCATTTCTATCTTATTCTTTTTGTTACATTATTATTATTTACCTAATTAAGTTTATGTTACTGGTTATTTTGGTGTTAATTTTGTTATTAGAATCTTTTAAGTGGATGTCTTATTCACATTAATCTAATCTTTTATATTAGTATTTTTTATCTGTTCTTTCTAAATTATGATAATTATTATATATATATATATATATATATATAAACTTGTAATTTTTTTTTGAATATCTAATTATTTTTAAAATAATATTTTATTAAATAATTTTAAGCTCCTGTAATAAACTAACATTTCTCCTAAATAATTATTGAAGTATTGAAATTTGATAGTTTTAGTATAGAAAAAATTGAAATTGGTTTACGGTGACGTGTGAGTCTATATATATATATATATATATATATATATATATATATTTTCTATCCAACAATTTAAAAAAAAATATGACATATAATTTTGTATGTTTAAATTAAAGGTTGCTCAAGTTAATGTGAAAATTGAATTGGTTGGAAACCATTTAGTTTATCATTTGTTACATGAACTTTTACTTACACATATAAATCTATTGGTAAAATTTGACATGTAAACCTTTAACTACAATAGTATAAAACTAAAGGTAAAAGACATGCAAGAAATGTGTATATACACATTTACTTACAATCATACAAAATCGTAGGTAAAAGTTTCCAGTATTTACCTACACGAATAACGGACTGTAGGTAAAAGTATAAAATTATAGTTATAACTTATAGTGACACCTAAATTTTCATGGTTATTCGGCGTACAAAATGGATGGATAGATGCGTCGGACGGTCCATGTATTTAGACTTACACCTACAGTTTCTTTACATTTAGTGACAGACAAAATCTGTCGCTACATGTACAATTTGTTATAGTGACCCAAAGCTTACAACCTACATAGAAAAGTTTTAGACATCTTTTTATATTTTATAACACATTTTAAGAATGAGTTTAGGGATTTACTGTATCAACATAAGAGAAAGATCATGCACAATGAAGATGGTTAATAATGTCTGTTGGTATCATGCATATGAATGAGAATTGGAAATTAATATAAAAATTATATAAATAAATGAGTATTATAAATACATAAAAATTATATGCCAATTTAAAAGTAGAAGGAATAAAAAAGTTAATTAATATTAAAGAAAGCACACCTTTTCTTTCCTAAGTTTCTAGTGAATTCTTATATTCTCGTAGTAGTTATCTTATATGTTTTTAAAAAGTTCTTACTTTGTGAATTTTTTTTTTCAGAATTGTAATATCATATTAATGATATCTATCTTACGCTTAGATCATGTTGCAGATTTACTATTAATTTGTTATTTCATGATGCAGAACTCTTTTATAACATATTTATATTAAAAATATGGTATAATTTTTTTTACAATATTTTTTTGAAAGTATGAGCTTCATCATAGTAATTAACGTAGCAGACAATAAACGTTAAAGCATCGTCACTCATGCTAATTTTGAAAACTCATATTCATTTACTTAAGATAGTATACATTCACATAAATCAATTTTATGTACATTATTATTTATATAGATATTATACCTTGGTAAATATAAGGCTCTTAATAACTTATTTTTAACACAACAAAGGCATCGGTGGCCATTACAAGTTACAATCATCTATAACAAAGCATGTCGAAAGCATGTGAACAAAGCAAAATCCTTTTCAACGATTCATGGGTTATCTTCTCACGGACTTATGACACATTTTTCTTCTCATTTATTTCCACCTATGAGCATTATAGAGTCAGTCCACACTATGTAGTACGAGGTAAATTACTACCATCGCAATTGGCATAATCGGGGTTTGGAAGAGAAATGAGAGCTAGGAAATGAGAAATTGTAATTTCTCATTAGACATCTATCTTAAAGTTGGTGACATCATTTTTATTTCAACTGCTTCAATTTTCTTATTAAAAGGTAACAAACATATAGGTTCGATCATTTATTTTTAAAATAATACTTATTTGAAGTGGATTCCTTCTAATAACAAAAGGGATTAAATTTCATACAAGCATATATCTTATTAATTTCTCTAGTCACATTTTCATGAAATTTTGCACAACATAAAACTTATTCATTCTTTAGATCACCTTCTAATTATAACATAAATATTATTTGACTCTTACCTTTTTTATTTCTTAATCATAATTATTCTCATTCTCTAGTCACTCTCAATGACTCTTTCGTTTAAGGCATACTGACACGCTCGTCACAAACGTCTAAAAATAATTTCTAGATTTTTTCTAACTATGATATAGTATAAGGTACAACCTAAGTCATCTCTTAAAGACCAATTAAGATTCTCAAGCAAATTAGGAGAAAGTTAGAACAAAGGGATTTTGTAAAGATTTGATATTAGATTCTGAATATAAAATGAGGATGAAATTAATTTGACTTAATGATGATCAGCTCAAGGAATTCAGAGGCTATTTTCTTAACTAACCATGGATCACTAAAATCATGCATTATATTTATCAACTCAAGATCATATGTAACCCCTAAGATGATCATTGAATTATCTACTAAGAAAACTCTCAGAATTCAATTGATTATGATTAACAAGATCAAGTAATCACTTAATCTTTCGTTAAATCTAAACCAATTCTATAATCAGAATTCAGGTTAAGTAAGTAATAAAATAAAAACCTTCAATTCAATTACTTAATTTCTACTCTTCAAACTTTTAGAAAATGATTAACCAATTAAAAATTAGTTACACATTAATCAAAATATGTTAACTGAGCAAAATGTGATTAAAAGAATGAAATTGAAGAATACAATATAGCAAAGTAGAAATAATCTAATAAGCATGTAAATACAAATCAAGACATCAAAGTTAAAATGAAAATAAATTTGAATCCTTGAATTAAAATTACAAACTTAGCCTTCCATGAAGGAGAAAAAACTAACAACAAAGAAAAACTAATCCTTCCATGAAGGAGGAAAAACTAGTAACAAAGAAAGAAAGATAAAAAATGGTATTGGAGTTAATATCTAATGGTGTCTTCTCCTCTTATAAATCCTCCTATTTATAGAGGATTTTTTATACATTATCTTCATAAGGTCTCCCATCATTTTTTTACTTTTTCCATATTTTTATTGCATTCACATGAACTTTATAGAAAATGCAAAACATATTTGACTTTTGTCACCAACTAGCACACCAATTTTGACATTGATTACATCACATTTTTAGATATTCATGTGTTCGAATTAGAGCTTAAAGTCTGAACAAAAGTTGTATCCCTGGATGTTAAATTTCCAACGGATCTTATTTCATCTCAATATGACTTTTGTAGCTCAAGATATGGCTAGATCTTTGCACATTGTTCAGGTTCAGTGGCAACAACACTATCTTGTCTTTGGGGATAATTTCAGAGTCTTATACATCCCATTTGATCTCTGATCTTCCTTTGGAAATGTATATATTTCTTTAAAATTTCCTTCAAGATAAATTTTATAATTTTTGGATGCTTAAAACTCCCATTATGCTAAAAATACTATAATAGTATCATTTTAATCCATTAAGCTAAGAAATTCAATTAAAATCAATATGAACCCAAACTCAAAATATTACAAAGACCACTTAATTGGATATATAAGAAATCTTAATGAGCTAAATATGAGATATAATTATTTATGAAAGTTATGCTTATCACATACTATTCATAATTTAGTTAAACAATATCTTTCACTTCTTTATTACTCTAGCTTCTATTTTTAGATATGAACTTATTCCTTGATTGTTGTCACCATCATAAACTTTGAAGACCTATTATTTCATCATAGAAAGATTTTTGAAGACCTACAACTAGACCATAGAAGGATCTTCGCCTTCTAAGTGTGCCCAAGTCCCAAACTTGGCACAATAAAAGTAGTGTTACATTTTCAAATAAAGTTCTTCTTTAGTGATCTCTTGATTTATTAGGTTCTATTTGAAGTCTTCGTAACAACATATGCATGCTCAATATTCAACCAATATGGTATGCACATATAGCATTTAAATCATTCAATTCTTATATAATTCATACAAGTCATTGCATCATTCAAGAAAGCACATAGCACACTTGCATATAAATAGATATACTCAAGAATCATCATGATAAATAGATATAAATATTTGTCCAAAAACTTGCTTCCTTAGTAAAAATCTTTGCTTATGCATAATCCTTAAATTTTGGACAGCATGCACACTTTTCTTAAAATTGTCTAAATTTCCTACATTATTTCTTGATGTTTTATGATAATTTTCTCAAAGGAAACCTATATCACTCATTCCTTCTAGGTTCCTCTCAACCTTTCCTTTTCTCAAGAGTTCGTTCATTAAATCTTATTTGTCAAACTATAATCTTCCTTGGTCAAATGGCTTCAATATCTTTTCAGGGCTTGTTCTTTATTTTTTTCTCATCCCTAAAGTTGTTTTCTTGAGGTTTTGACTTAATTTCTTAAACTAATTAGTCATTAAAAAATTATAACTTATTAGGAAAATATAAACGCTACACTGTGGAAGAATCATTACTTTGAAAGGAAAATTTTGGCAGACCTATGGTGCAACTTGATTCTAGTATTGCTCCCTAAAGTTAACACAACAACATACAAGGAATCATGTACTTAGAACCTATGTGAGCTGGAGTCACACATAATATTTTCCAAAACTAGGAGAAAAAAAAATAAAAAGTGAATAAAAGAGTTCAGAGATATATGTTGAATACTTAGAAACATGTATTACGTATGACATAGGTGGAGAAATTGCATCCGACCAGAAAATACTACAACGTTTAGTAGTTCAATGTCCAATGGTTAGAAAATAATTGTTTCACGGCTAATAAGTATACAACCAAATATTAACTCTCCAACAGTCAAATGGTAATGTCATAATGACTAGAAAATAAAGGCAAATTAAAATTATTATTGTAATTATTGTCACTTGCAGACCATTTCCCAACAATCCCCCCATTACTTTTGTGTTTAAGTGTTAATGTCTTGAAGATTGAATTAACACAATAATAGTGTTAATGTAGACGTTGCACCATAGAAGAAGAACTTCCTTGAAAATAAAATTTCGGTAAACTTCCAGTGTAACTTGATTCCAATATTGTTTCCCAAGGTTAATACAGTAACATACAAGAACCATTCACTCATAACCTACGCATGTTAGAGTCTCACACAATATTATCAAGAAGTAGGAGAATAAAAATAAAAAACAAGTAGAATAGCTCAAAGATATACGTTGAATATTTAGAAGTATCCGACAAGAAAACACTACGTTCAGAAGTTCACTATCCAATAGCTAGAAAATAACTGTTTGATAACTAATATGAATACAATGATAAAATATTAACTCTCCAACAATCAATAATGACACAACGACTAAAAAATTACTATTCAATTATTGTCACTTGTATGTCATTTACCAACATAACTCCAATACATATTTTTTCTAAGGCATGTTTAAATGGTATATATGTATTTTAAATATCACTAAATTTATATTTCTTGTTCAGAAAAATTATTTTTATTAAATTCTTATCTTAGGAAAGTTAATTAATAAATTTTAAAAAAATTTCAACCTTTTCTTCCCTAATTTAAAAGATATGGCCGAATGATCATATCTCCTCAAAATCTCTTAATTTAATTTTTTTCTAATTTTATGTGTGAATCTTTTAAGATAACAATTATGTAGGATATTAATTATCATGTAATAATAAATTTTAAATCTTTCCTTTTTCATTAAAAGATCAAGGTTGAATGACCAATCATCCACCAAGATAATATTTTTACCAACTTTTACCATCATAACTCTTAGATCTAAAGTTAAAGGGTTCAATAATTTTTTTTGTCCCAAGTCTACAAAATCCTTGCAAATATTTATTCTTAGTCCATGCATTTGTCCTTGAATAAAGTTTGAAACATTTTCTTAAATTTTCTAAGTCTATGATAACAAGTAACAAATTTAGACTTAAGGCCTCAAAATTTTTAAATAAATCAAGTTTAAACATTTAAAACCTAACTCAATTTACTCTATTTTTATCCTTATTTATAAAATGTTTTATTGTTATACTTTTAGTTAATATTAAACATTATACTACACCTTTTCATGTATAAATTAAATATTTGATATCTAAAATTTATAAGATTAAATATTTACGACTAAGATTAGAAATAAAATCCTACTTTAAGGATGTTTATAATGTTTAGATGTTTAATACTATAAATATTATAATATTCTAAAAAAATAAATATTAGAATATTTATTTTAAATATATATATATTTAACTTATTTATAAAAATTAAAAAATTTAATTAATTTAATAATGTTAAATTTATCATTAATTTACAATTTTAATGAAATATAATTTTTTTAATTTTTAATCTGATAATTATTATATCTTTATTTAACAATTTTTATTTGATTAGAAGTATTTTATGACAAAATACATAATTAATATAACAAATATTATAAATTGGGTTACACAGAACAGAATTAAGATAAATATCTTTTTGAGTGGTGTGAGAGGGAAGAAATGAGTAGAACCGAAGCGTTGGAAAGTTCCAAACAAAGACATGTCAGTCAAAGCAAAGAACAGATGGGAGAGGTGATCCGAATGTGTTTGAAAAGTTGGAAGAGAGGATGTGTGAATCAATGGAGTATTGGGCGAGAAGAGAGATTAAGTGATTAAGTGAAGAAAAAAGCAATTTAGGACGAAAAGAAGTTCATGAAAATGAAAATGGGTTTTTCTCCTTCAAGGTTGTGCAACCCAGCGATCATCCACGGCGATCGTGTGCCAAGGAAGTTTCTCTTTACCCTTTGGTACAATTCATAAGGCTTCCATTACTGTTTGACTTTCTTGACCCAACACTCCAACCATATCTCCCAACTGTAGCTAACCTTTCTTCTCAGTTCTTATGGATCAGCATCCATCATCCTCTTCCTTCAGCTATGCATTCAACTACGATGTGTTTCTCAGCTTCAGAGGCTCTGATACTCGTCACACTTTTACTGGTTATCTTTACAAAGCTCTTTGTGACAAAGGAATCCATACCTTCATTGATGATGAGGAGCTTCAGAGAGGAGATGAAATCACACCAGCACTTGTCAAAGCCATTCAAGAGTCCAGGATTGCCATCCCTGTCTTCTCTATCGACTATGCCTCTTCTTCCTTTTGCTTAGACGAACTTGTCGCCATTATAGACTACATTAAGACAAAGGGTCGGTTGGTTTTGCCGGTTTTCTATAACGTTGATCCTTCTTACGTGCGGCATCAGAATGGGACTTATGGCAAAGCACTAGCTAAGCATGAAGCTAGGTTCAAGAAAAACAAGGAAAAGTTGAAGGATAACATGAAGAGATTGCAGAAATGGAAGACAGCTCTTACCCAAGCAGCTAACTTGTCTGGCTTCCATTACAAACATGGGTACCATCTAATATGTTGTTACTGTATTTTTCATTTGTCTACTTTTTACAATTTGAATTGTAATAAACAAGTATAAATAATCAATTTGAATTGTAATAAACAAGTATAAATAATCATGGAATTGATGCATTAATCTGACTTTACACAAACTTTTCCTGTTGTGTAGGGATGGATACGAACATGAATTTATTGGGAATATTGTTGAAGAGGTGTCTAGGAAGATTAATCGTGTTCCTCTACCTGTTGCTGATTACCCAGTTGGACTGGAATCCCAAGTGTTAATAGTGAATTCACTTCTAGATGTTGGGTCTGATGATGGAGTGCACATGATAGGGATCCATGGAATTGGTGGAGTAGGCAAAACAACACTTGCTCTAGCAATTTACAATTCAATTGCAGATTATTTTGAAGGTTTATGTTTTCTTGAAAATGTACGAGAAAATTCAAAAAAACTAGGTTTACAACATCTGCAAAGCATCCTTCTTTCTGAAATAGTTGGAGAAAACAAAATTAAATTAACAGGTGTCAGACAAGGAATGTCAATGATAAAGCATAGGCTCCAAACACAGAAAGTTTTATTGATTTTGGATGATGTTGACAAGCAAGAGCAGTTACAAGCACTTGTAGGAGGACTTGACTGGTTTGGTCCTGGTAGCAGAATCATCATCACAACTCGAGACCAACAATTGTTAGCATGTAACAATGTTAAAAGAAAGTATGAGGTGAAGGTGTTGAATGAAAAAGATGCTCTTGGATTGCTTAGTTGGAAAGTTTTTAAATCAGAAAACGCTGATCCAATTTATGTGAATGTCTTGAATCGTGTAATAACCTATGCTTCAGGCCTTCCATTAGCTTTGGAAGTAATAGGTTCCAACTTGTATGGAAAAAGCATAAAAGAATGGGAATCTGCTATTAGTCGATATGAAAGAATTCCTAATACTGAAATCCTAAAGATACTTAAAATAAGCTTTGATGCTTTGGGTGAAGAAGAAAAGAATGTTTTTCTTGACATTGCTTGTTGCTTCAAAGGATATACCTTAGAAGGGGTCAAAGGTATACTTCATGCTCATCAAGGTTACTGTGTGGAACATCACATTGGAGTTCTGGTTGACAAATCTCTTGTAAAGATTGGATCAAATAATAAACTGACGCTGCATGACTTGATAGAGGACATGGGTAAAGAAATTGTCCGACAAGAATCACCTAAAGACCCTGGTAAACGCAGTAGATTATGGTTCTATGAAGATATAGTTCAAGTTTTAGAGGACAATAAAGTAAGACAGATATCAACTTTTATGGTTTTCCATCTTGAACCTTGATTTCTTTTGACTTCTATATGCTCACATGATAGTTGTTTTAACTCCCTTTATAATATGTAAATTTTTCCTTATATATGTTCTGAATTCTTACATATATACATGTATTGTAATTGATTCATGCCTTTTTCCTTTTGTTCAAGGGAACCGGAAAAATTGAAATCATATATCTACAATTTCCCTTACTAGAGGAAGAAGAAAAAGAAGTAGAATGGGATGGAGATGCCTTCAAAAAGATGAAAAATCTCAAAACACTTATTATTAGAAATGGTCATTATTTAAAAGGTCCCAAACATCTTCCAAATAGTTTAAGAGTGTTGGAATGGGAGAGATATCCTTCACAAAATTTACCAGATGATTTTCATCCCAAGAAACTTACTATATGTAAGTTCCCCCTTAGTTATCTTGCATCAGCCGGCTTAATATTTGGAAAGGCAAGTGTATTTAATTTGTTTCCTTAATCTTGTATATTAACAAGTTTGCTTTAAGGTTATTCATTTTTTTTTTATTTTTTGTTGTATATTAATAAATTCACATTTTTTCTAGCAGGAGTTAGCGAGTCTTACAATTTTGAACTTTGATGGGTGTCCATATTTAATGGAAATACAGGATGTGTCTTGTTTCCCTAATTTAGAAAACTTATCATTTAATGGGTGCCTGAATTTATCTACAATTCACCATTCGGTTGGGTTGCTAGATAAACTTAAAACCTTGAATGCTGAATATTGCTTCAAGCTTAAGAGTTTTCCACCCATCAAGTTGACCTCTCTTGAAGTACTCAATCTTTGGAAATCTGGCCTTGAGAGTTTTCCTGATGTATTAGGAGAGATGCCAAATATGAAGAAACTTCGGTTGGGTCTAGTTCCCATAAAAAAAATCCCACATTCATTTCAAAATCTTGTTGGACTTGAAAGTTTAGAAATGAATTTTCCAGGGAAGTTAAGCAACTCTGATGCTGACCATTTCCTTCAGAGCATTGTCACAATGCCAAAATTGACTGTGATTCAATCTTGGGCATTGTACAAATGCCCATTGCCTATTGGGTATGAGGATGAAGACAAAGTGAGCTCTTCCAACATCCGAATTATTGATTTTTCTAGGTGCAAACTGACAGATGAATTTTTTCCGAGAGTTGTCACCTTATTTGCTACTGTGAAAGAATTAATCCTACCATGGAATAATTTCATAATTGTTCCTGAATGCATCAAAGAATGTATTTTTTTAAAGAAACTTGATTTGAGCAATTGTGAGTATCTTCAAGTAATTAGAGGGATTCCACCAAATTTGAAATGTTTTAAAGCAGAAGGTAGCAAATCCTTGACTTCGTCATGTAGAAGCATGCTTCTAAATCAGGTTTTTGTGTTGTTTATGTATTTGACTTATAATTCATTCTCTACACTTAAATGTTATTGAACCTATGAATTATTTATGACTAACAGGATCTGCATGAGGCTGGAAACACAGAGTTTTATTTGCCAACAACAGAGATTCCCGAATGGTTCGAGCACCGAAGCAGCAGGACATCAATATCTTTCTGGTTTCGTAACAAGTTCCCTCCCTTGGTTCTCTATTTTCGGGCGGTAGCAAACTACCCATCAGAAAATCTTTGTGCGCAAGTAATCATTCTGGCCATGAATGGCAAAGAATATTGGCTTTTAAGAACAAACACTGATACTTGTGTTATTGATCTGGAAATGTGTAAATCCGGGTATAATTTTTGTTATAATCTTAATGAATGGAATCAAGCAGAGCTTAGATATAAAGAATATCATTGCTCCCCAAGCTGTATGAAAACTGAAAATCATGTGCTTGCAACCCTTGTGGAAATTGGAATTCATGTACTCAAACAGGAATATAGCATGGAGGATGTTCGATTCACCGATCCTTGTAAAAAGAGAAAATTAGAGGATGATCTCAACAGTTCAGAGCCCAAAAACAACCGGTTGCTGAAAAAACATAGATTTGTGGACATGGAAATTTGTAAGACACAATTTGAAAAGCAGCAACAATGCATGGGTTTCATGTCGCGCCTGTGGAATTGGGTATGTAGTGGTTTTTCACTTCTTCCTACTCTGGGAAGGCATTCATTGGATGATAATATGAACGAGGATTCAAGTTCAATGATGTCAACACAGATAAGGGACAACACTGGTTTGAGAGGTAAATTCTCTTATGGGGTGCTATAACTTTAACTAAAGTTAGTTGTCCTATCACTTATATATGTGTGTATATACATATATATATATATTGGCCTTTTACTGATATATGTTTCTTTACCAAGTTTGGCTTTAGATATTTAGTTTTGCTTTGATTTCATGATGATAGACTAAGCATTTGAAACTGTGTATATGTTTCTCTGCATCAATGTTTATTGTTCTGTATTTTACTTTGTATGTTGAAATTTCTGCTTTTAAACAGCAACCTTAACATTTGTCATACCCAATTGGGTTTCAATCTTACACTTAAAATTGGGAACAGTCGATAGATAATTCATCTTCCTCTAGTCACCATTATTTTAGGGAGTTCTTACACTGAGCTTTTTTCTTCTACGAGGATGGTGGAAAGTCTAAACGATATGCTCTTCAATATGTTTTTCATTATTCAGAAGAAGACTTGTATTCCAATACAAGTTTAATAAAGACACTCAGAACAGGACATGTATCCTATTGGTTTTTTATTTTCATTCAGTCATCCAGTTTTTGTGATGCTGATATTAGCATTAAATTTCAACTGGGATTGTCAAAAGCACATTAGGGAAAAGTCATTCTTTTCTTCATCTTCCTCTTGCTTTTCATCTTCATAAACTACTACAATTCCATTCTAGTTCCGTAACGTGGAACCAAATTGTTGTTTGAAGTAGCATAAACAATTATTCATCATCCTAGACATTGTTTCATACTTCATATGATACCAATGGTCATAACTTCAGTTAGTTGAAAATACTTTTGTTTTTAGGTTAAAGCCCATGAAGGGAAAATTTTATTGGATAAGTATCTAATACTTTTCATTCCTACAAAAGAAACATTAAATTAAAATTTCATTGGTAGAATTAATCATTTCTGTGAGATATCTGTTCCATGATTCAATGCCAGGAAATAAAACACATTGCACTGCCCATAATGCATTTTAATTTAACATATTTTTTTATGCTCCAAAAGGCTGATTATTGAGCCCATCCTTATAATATACAATGTCCTCTTTTAGATAGATAACTAATGGACATGGTAAGATTTACACTTTAGATTACAGTAAAAAGAAACATTAATAACATGTGATTGTATTTCAAGCAGAAAATGAAAATTGAAGGAACTAATGTACATTATCATGTGTGTAGGTGAAGCTGATGGAGTAAAAGACTGAAGAACTCATCCTGGATCATGAGAACCGAGTGTAGAAGCTATTGCTTCAAGAGTTGGTTTATTGATCACAAAATGAGATAATATCTTAATACAAGAAGGATGTATGCTTCGTGTGAGATTGATTGATCCATTGAATGTGTTAATACCAATATTATCTGCTAATAGCCTCCTTGTATAATTTCAAAATGGAGTTTGATCCAGTTCATTTTTTCTCGATGTCATTCTACTTCCGTTGGAAATCATCCATAATAAACATGACTCGCGGATTTTGTGTCCCAATTTGTGCCACGATGATCCAATATTCAAACCAACAGGTTATAAGTTTGTTTACATATGCTGTAATGTGTAATATTGGAACAGATTTACAGTGCAAAGTCAACTGAGTATGATTTGTAATGTATCTCAGTCAGGTAAAAATTGAAATTATAAATTGAAAAGTTTCTTAAGATATTTGTTAACTTTATTTTTTAATTACATTTTTATTTTCAAATAATATAATTTTTTATTTATTGATTTATTTTAATAAATTTAATATTTTTATTTTTATAATAATATTATTAATTTTGATATGTTTTTCTTTAATATTATTTTTTGATTATTATATTAATATTATGCTATTTATTTTAATTATTATATTTTAATTTTTAATAAAATTTTGAATTTTCTTGATAAACATGAAAGTATAAAATTAATTTTTTTAAAACTATTATTTAAAATTAGTATCTATATAAAAAAAATATCTTTTTTACTTTTAAAGAAAATATTTAATTAAATTTTAATGTATTTTTATTAAAAATATATTATATTTATCAAACTTTAATTAATTAATTAATTAAATTTATTATTTATCATTTCATAAAACACTTTTAGTTCAAAGTACTAACTGGCTTATTAACTTATAATTAACTTTTGTATTTAACCTGTTTTTATTTTTTAGTTAATTTCACTGAAAGAAATCTTATTTATAACAATATTTTATTAGTTGAGGTTTAATCATAATTGTAAACCCATAGCAAATATTAATATTTTTTACAATTCTTTTTCAAACCGTTGACATTGCATTACAAGATTTATTTTTGATCATTTGTTTATTCTCTTTTACGCGCAGCCTTCCCTCTTCACATTTTAATCATTTCTTTTAAAACTATCCTCTTTATTCTTTCAAAACCAGTGTTTCCATCTTAAAAGTTGGGGCTCATCTATATTTGTTGACAGACACATAGAGAAGCATCATAGGCACAGAGAAATCCAAAGTCATTGGACTCCTCGTTACAAGTTTTCTTCGTCGTCACCTCCTACATCATCCTCTCATCTTCACCATATCTGCTTGCCTTCTTTCTACTCTTCCTCATACTCTCTCTGTTCACTCTGTCCTCTGCAATATAAATGCACTTTAATTGTTTCAATTCAATTTTATTAGACTTTTATTTTATTCATTTAAATCAATCCTTTTTTCTTTTCTGCTTGGTGGTGTCTGTAACTCATACTCACAACAATGTCCGAGTCAGATCATGATTGAATTCATATTAGGATTCAATGTTTTTAGATTTTAGTAAGCAATTAAATGAAACGTCGTTTTCTTTGCTTTTGTATTTTAGTTTATTCATATTTTTGTTTGTTGAACTTTGAAGGCGAATGAAGGTAGTTGTAGGTGCGATTTATTGAGTTCAATGCACTCACAACGTTTCTTCGGCGGCAGTAAGTCGATCACAATTTATAAGTAAAGAAAATTCCAATGTTCTCTTTGATTTTGGCAACCAATTTATGAATTTAATTTCGAACTAAAATTCAAAACAAATTGAAGTCATATATTGATTCCTTTTTTAGTTGATTTGTAATTTTATTGTCTTGAATATGTGAAAAATCAAACAGATTTTTTTTTTTTGACTTTTTAAGTTATTCATGTCTCATTATCATCATTTTTATGCATCATTTTATTTTCTCAAACCTCTGAGACGGCCAGGTTTCAATTGTCCTCTGTTCAAAAGGTACCTTGCATTTCTCCAACCTGGTCGATTTGGTTCAACATGCATAATATGTTCTTTTAATAATTAAGATTTTATGAGAGATGGTTCTTAGTTTTTAATTTTAAAAATTTTAAAAATTAAAACTAATTTTTATTTTCAATTTTTAATTTTAATTTTTAGTTTTTAAAAATTGTTACAAAAATAAATTAAGTCATTTTATTATATCACTTTATATAAATTTATAAAAAATATATAAATAAAATATTAATTAAAAATTTAAAATATATTAAAATAATATAAATTTAAAATTTTAAAAAAAATAAAATTAATTATTATTATTATTATTATTATTATTATTCTAGTGATGGTTATAATAATAATGATGATAGAGTAATAAGAATAAAAGTATTATTTATGAGATAATAGTAATAATGTGATAATTATAATATAAAAAATATTATATAATTATAAAATTTATATTTAACATATTATTTGATTATCAGTATTTAAGATAAATAATTTTAAATATGTTATTATTATAATATTTTTATATTATTCAATATTTTTTATATAAAAATAATATATATTATAAGATTATAAATTAAATATAATTTATATATCAAATAATATTATTTATTTTTAATATATAAAAATTAGATAAATAAAAAGTTAAAAAAAATAAATTATTTTAAAATAATAAAAACTAAATTATTATTATTTTATAATGATGATATTATGTTGATGGTGTTGGTTGTAATAGTGATGATGATTATAATATAAAGAATATTATGTAATCATATAATTTTATATTTTATATATTATTTAATAATTAATATATAGAATAAATAATTTTATATATTATTATTATAATATTTTTTAATATTTATTTAACATAAAATAATATATACTATATTATAAAATTTTATATAACATAAAATTATATTATAGTACTATAAATTAAATATAATTATATATCACACATTATCATTCATTTGTAAATCTATTAAAAAAATAGATAAATAATTAATTTTTTTCAAAATAATTAAAACAAAAATTATAAAAAGTATATTATTATTATGATGATAGTGGTAATGGTAAAAGTAAAAATAGTATTCTTGAGATAATAGTAATGGTACAATAATCATAACATAAAAAATATTATATAATTATATAGATTTTTATTTTACATATTATTTGATTATCAATATTTAAGATAAATAATTTTAATACTATTATAATTTTTTATTTTATTCAGTATTTATATTAAATAAAAATATTATATATTATAATATTATTTATTTATTTTTAATATATAAAAATTAGATAAATAAAAAATTAAATTATTTTAAAATAATAAATAAAAAAAATAAAAAATTATTATTATTATAGTCCTAATAGATGACAATAATGGTAGTTATGGTATAATGATAATGATGGTGGTGGGAGTAATGATTTGGTAGTGATCATGGTGATAGTAAGGATGGTTTAGTGGTGGTGGTAACTACAGTGGTGATGATGTTTGGTAAATTTAAGAATAAAAATATTTTAAAACCAAAAATAGTATTCAATAAAACTTTTTTTTTATTTTGAGATTTGAGTCAAAACAATTTTAAAAATATGTTAAAAATTATTTTAAAACCATTTTTACTGAACAAGTTTAATTTTAAAAATTTGATTTGAAAATAAAAAACTAAAAACTTGCAACCATCCGAAACAAGATTTAATTTTTTTGGTGAATTTGTCTATGCTGTTCGATTTTTTTTTTCAAATGTCCAATTGTTTGAATTGATTATTTAGTTCTATTCTTCTCCCTTCTTGATTTGTAGTTTGTATAAACTTGATTGAGCTATTTGATTTAGCCCATTAATCTCATTAATTTATTTATTCCAATGTTATAGGTGCCATCCCTGGAACAAAATGGTAAGATCTTAAAAGAAAATTTTGATTTGATCAAATATATTTATGTTAACTTCGAAGGATCATTTCTAATTTTCAATGTAAAACCAACAAGTTCTAGTTTTGTTCATGATAATGCAATAAATTAAGTTTATTTTTTTATTTTGGCATGAAGGGATGAGAGAGATTTATTATTCTAGACCGACAAAGAAAGAGTTTGGTGAGCAGTTAATATCTTACATTGATACATTAACCAAAGATATCTATGCTTTGTTTAAAAGAGACACCATTCACCAAGCTAGTAAGATCTATTTTTTATTTTATTTTAAAACAATGATATCCTATTAGGATAACATGGAATGATTTAAATTATTTTTTATTAAGATCTTGCTTTTTGTAACATTCCAAATTTCTCTCCAAGTTAAAGATTAAGAAATTAATAATGACAAAAATGCTTGTCCTTGGGATGACAACAAATAAATGTGAAAGTAATTCAAAATAAAAAAAAAATACATTCAAAAGGATCAGAATCCATCAATGATAGTTAGAAGTCACCTTTTAAAGATTATAAACAAAGAAAGAACAAAAACGTCCTTAGAGAGTTCTGTCTCCCACAATGTCTAAACTGTTCCAAAAAAAAATAGTAGATGACATAAAAAAAGTTGACAATGAACCAATAAGTGTTAGAAATATAAGAAGAGCAATTTGGGAGCTTTCTGGAACATTTTTAAAAAATCACCAAAATATCCTTGGAAGGTCGGGAGGACCAAAAATTATGAAGCAGAGGCCCAGAACTTGAGGTTTCTCCTCATGCACGAATTTGGCATGTGTAAAATGAGAGGATGACTCATCCCATGAGTCATCATGCTATTAATGAAAAATAAGATAAAAATATTTATGATGAAAGATAAAATTAATCATGGTTAAGTTAAGTTAACTTTGATTAAGTTAAGATTAACTATGCTTAAAATAAATTAACCATAATTAATGTTAAAAGATAATTCTTCATATTTTTTATTTAATTTTAAAAAAATTACATGTGAATGAACCAAAATATCCTTAAGTAGGAAATTAATTTTCATTTGTCCCAAGGTGATCAAATTTGATTTTAGGCTAAGGGAACTCATTTTTCTTCACAAATACACTTCTAAACACTTACTCAAAGCTCATAAATCACACACTTATCCTCAAATTTTCCTAAGATCCAAAACCTACTCAAACTTAAACTTTCATCTTTGTGATTTTAACTATACTAAGACAAGTAGACAAAGCCCTGCCACCTTCTCTTTAAGGAGTTTGTGTGGGCTACAAGGGAGGGAAGATCTAACTCAAAGATCCATCAAATCCTTTTCCAAGTCTTCAACAAGTAGGGTTTCTACTTTTCATCTTTTTCTAAAATTATATTTATGTGATTTGGTTACTTTTTCTTCTCTTTTTTGTGGATCTTTTTCTAAATTTTATGGATCTCACTTATTTGAGCTTGATGAAGTTTAAAAATTCCCTTGGTTTTTAAAAATAAAGATCACTAAGTTTTTAGTGATTTTTGGAAGTTAAAAGGAGATTTTGATGAATTAAAGTGTTTCTAGGTGCCTTTGAAGCAATTTAATAAGTTCAGATTTCTTAAAAAGGATTTATAGTGTTTTGGGCATATTTAAAGAGTCTTTGTTAAATGTTTTGAGATTCTCAAAGTAAGAGATAAATAGAACTTGAAGTATACCTAATGGATTTCTACTTGATTGTCTTGAAAAATGACTTGTTTATGGTCTTCATGTTCAAAGTTGTGAATTTATTTTTGTCTTCTCTTAAAAAGTTTCAATCTTGGATTGGACTTGATAAAAGTTTAGATTTGGACCCTTACAACCGTATATCTAAATGATTATAAAAGTTAAGTCTCAAAAGTTACAAACTTAACTCCAAAATTGGATCTTAAAGTTAACATGAGCAAGGGTGGACTTATGGAAAAAACTTGATTAAGACACTTAAAACCTTCTATAATCATTATCCAAGCTATAGAACAAGGATAATCTTGATGGATTTAAAAGTAAATGATGCAACAAGTGCAAAAATTAATTGTGCGAAGGTCAAGTGAGAAAAAATTGAGAAAATAACCCATTGCTTGGTGAAGGGTGTAAATTCGGCCATCCTAATTAAATTGAGTGGAATTGAGTTAAAAATTTTGGTTAAGATGTAATGAGGAGTCTAATCATGTACAAGAAAGGAATTAAAAGTTACTTGGTGACGATTGGGTAACCATTTAACCATACTTAGTGAAATTAGTGAAAGTAAGTTAAAATTTTGTTAAGGATAAAAAATAAACTCAACCATGCACAAGGTGGTGATTAAAAGTCAATTATGGGGCTTTGGGAGCTTGAAGAGCCATTTGGCGAACACTTAGTAATTAAGAAGGAAAAGTCTTAAAAACTTCCAAGTTGGGTCAATCTAATAATCTAAGCCATAATCTCTCACAAATCACCTCTCAAGTATAATAAAAATTGATCATAATGCCTTAGGGACTTAAAGATTCAATTCGGTCAAGTCTTAGTTAAATTTACAAGAAAAGCTAATTTGGATGCGTAAGGATAGTCAAGTGAAATATGAGTAGAAAAAACTTGAATCTATAAGCAAGATGACAAACAAGTAAATTAATTAATGGCTCAAACTTAATTAGAAGAGTCAATGGTTAATAAAGCATAAAACTTCTAAAACTCAAATTTAAGATGAAGACGGTGTGCATAAAATGTCTAAATTTATGAATACAGAGTAGATTAAATTACCTAGGTCATGCGGTCAACCACATTAAGCTACACCATGTCATAAACCCAAATTAAAAGTGTAAAAGAACCTTAATCTTTAAGAAAAGGAAATGTTGAGAAATAACTTAGAAGGATGGACGAACTAAGTTCGCATGAGAGATTTCTCATAAATTTCAAAAGATGAATAAGATGGGAAAATTCTTAAAAGGAGCTATATGCTGTCCAAAAACTTAACACCAACATAATTAAGTAATTTTGATTAGGAAAGATATTTCTAGTTAAAATAATTATGTTATCTCATTATGTTTTTTCTTATATATAAGGATTTATGCATAGAGTACATGCTCTTGAATTATTTTAGAGAGGTGATGTGATTTGTAAATATGTTATGTGCTTTCTTGTGTGATGTAATGACTTGTGTGATCTCTTGGATGACTTGATGACTTGTGTATGTCTATATAGTTCCATGATTTGATATTAAATGGATGAATTAAATGTTATATGTACATAGCATTGTGATTGAATATTGAGTATGCATCTTCTTATGAAGATTTAAAATGAAACCTAATAAATTAAGAGATCACTAGAGAAGAACCTTAGTAAAAACTTAACACTACTTCTAGTATGTTAAGTCTGGGACTTATGCACACATAGAAGGTGGTAGGCCCTTCTATGGTAAGCAGAAGGTACATAACCTTCTATGATAAAACCTTGGGAGATTCAAATAAATCTTTCTATTAGGAACTCATAGGTATTCCAAGTTTATGATGGTGACAACCATTCGAAATGAGCTCATATCCTAGTTCAGAAGGTGAAGTAGTAGACAAGTGGAAAATATTATTTGACTAAATTATGAATATTATACCTTAAATGAAACTGTCACTAGGAGGGTGACTAGAGAATAAGAATGATTATGATTAAGGCATAAAATGAGTAAGACTCAGATAATATCTATGTTATGATGAGAAATTGATCTAAAGAATGTATGAGATTTATGTCTATGATCATTTTCATAAAAAGATGATTCAGAGCATGTATGAATTGCACACTATATGAGATTTAATTTGTGCTATTATTAAAAAGAATCCACTTCCAATAAGTATAATTTTAAAAGTAATAATTGAACTTGTATGCTTATCATCTTTTCTTAATAAATTGAAAGAATTGAGTTAGAAATGATGACGTCAATCTTAGAGTACAAACCTACTGAAAAATTATGATTTCTCACTCTTTATCTTCTAAAGTCCCATTATACTCTTTGCAGTGGCACTGATCTATGTGAAATAAATAACATATACTCGAGATGAATGTTCATGGAATGAAATGCAATAAGAGATATAAAGGATCTTATTCTACTTTATCCAATTTTATACCTTTTGTTTTGGATAACGGTAACTTGTGAAGAATATTGAAATCTTTGTTTTGTTTAAAGGTCTCACTAGGAGACTTAACTTATTCTTATTTGTGTGTTATATTACTTATATAACTAATAATGTAAATATTGTCTTGAAAATGAATATATAATACAACAAGCAATTGAATGCAACTTTTTAAAATTAATGTGAATGACAATGTTATAACGTTCATTATTTATTACATTAATTACTACAATAAGAATTGCAATTGTACCAAATATTTTTAAAAAAAAATTATACCATATTTTCTATAACAATAATTTTAATAAATAAATTTCACATCATAAAATAATAAATTAATAATAAATTTATGATATAACTTAGGTATCATTATTAAAATGTTACACTTTTGATTATTTTAAAAATGCTCTAAAAAAATATAATGACAAATTTTTTTAACCATTTAATTTGATAAGTTCTTATCTAAATGATTATAAGTCTATTCCTCAAGAATATTTGTATAAATTAATTATTTTTATAATTTATTTAAAAATAGAAAGTACTATATTTTTAAAAATTTTATCATTATTATTATTATTATTATTATAATTTATAAAACATGATGCATTATTATTATTATAATTTATAAAATATGGTGATCACTGTGTAAATATTGTTGATATTTATTTTTTAAAGGTTTCATATTATCTTTTTTGAAATGTATAAAAATAACATCAGTGCTGAGAAACTTAAATTAGCCACATATTTTAAAATATATTTAAGCATAATTTTTTTCTAACTTATATATGACACTGTGAGAAGAAACAAGAATTTAATGATCCATTTGGACATTACCTGCATTGATTTGTTGAACTCAAGAGGCCTTACAAAGTTATAACTATATGCTTCTAATGTATTACTATTGAACCTAAGAATATTATTTTTGTTAACTTTATTTTCAGGAGCTGAGTAAAATTGATGCTTATAAGCCAACTAAGATGATCTCTATTTATCATTAGGACAACTCAATTGAAAGATATGAAATTTGCAGGTTCTTATATACCAGGTGTTTTTTTTTTCATTAATAATATCTTTAAATTGTTATTAAATATAATATTATAATATTTTTTAAAAATTTCATCAAAATTTTATTCTAAATTATAAATTATTTTTTATTAAATTATAAATTCAAATTATTACTAATCTAAATTATACATTACAATAATTTACTTATGAAATATTAAATATATTTTAAATATAAAAACTTTTATAAATATAATATATTTGTTACAAGCTCTTAATCTTAAAATCAAATTAATAAATTTTAATTTAAAAAATATTAAATAAAATAAATTTAAGTATAGCTTACTCTTAAAAATAAATAGAGACCTCTTCTCTCTATATGTTATAATAACATAAAAATTTGATCAAAATCATCTATAAAATTTATTTATTTATTTATTTTAAACTTTTTCAATCCAAACATTAATATTATAACTATATCAAATTTGGGATTTACTACTATAATGGTTTCTTCTTTAAACGACTTCAATCAAAACGTTAAGGTTTATAAATAAATCAAATTTATAATTTACTATTACACATCTTTTCATTTTTTTTGAAGTCTAAAATTGTAATTGTTTACACTAATGCAAGGAGAATTCGACTATCATAAAGTACCTCACAACCACAATCAATTATGAAAATTATTATTAAAATCACACAATTTATTTTTTGAGAATCTAAATTCCTTTGTTTTTTTTTTAATTTTCTTAAACATTATAGAAGGATCATTAGTTTTATAATTCGTTTTGGCTCACCATATCTCATATTGTTCTTCAAATTACCAATTTATCACGAATCGTTTAGTAACCGTTTATCATACCTCATTTAGATGAAATTTGATTACAATCTATCATAAGTACTTTAAGCGCCAAAATAATAGTTTGGTAGTTAAGAGGTAGTGGATGATTTTTTTTTTGTTTGATTAAACTTTTGAACTAACTAATCTTCGTAGTTTTAAAATGCTGATAAGAATTAAGAAGTATTTATTATTGGGAGGGTTTTATAATCGTGAAATCGTTTAAATAATTTATTTCACAGTAATGTTCATAAAGTAGTTAAATTAAAAATAAAAATGATAGTTGATTAAAATAGGCAAAAATAAAAAATATCTCATAATTTATTATTGTGAAATAATATGGTCGTTTAAATAATTTATTTTTCATTCCTTTCAATTCATTATTTTTCTATTTTTTTAAAAAAAATTATAGATAGGAAATTTTATTTTCCTTTATTTTTACTACCACAAATAAAAATATATTTACATCCTAAAAAAATATAATAATTTTGTAGATACCTTTTTAAATTAGAGAATAATTGTATATATAACATATGTCTAATAACATTAATTATGTTCAACAATAAATCATAATACATAAGTTTTGTTAATAAGGATTAAAAAAATTGTATTTATGCATAGATTCTTTTCTATAAATATATATATTTTTATTATAATTTTATAGAATTAAAATTTGATTAATTTATTTTCAATTTAAATATATAAATACTTAAAATATATAATAATATTAATTATTAATTATTGATAATAATAAAAAAATTATTAAATTTAAGTTTACTAAAGAAATAGAAGTAATATATTTTGTATTATAATTTTAATAAATTAATTATTTTTAAATTAAAAATGAGATAAAAAAAAGTATATTTAAAAATATAATAACAATGAGAGTGAAATTTTTTATTAAAAATAATTATATATAATAAATATTTATTAAAAAATTTTATTTCTATCAAAAATATTTATTTTCATCAAAATATTTTAAAATATATCATATTATGATAAAAAACATTAAATTAAAAATAATCCAATTTAAAGAACTGTATAATATAATTTTAAACTTATATTAATTTATTAATTTTTAAAAATTTTTACTATATTATACATTATAAAATATATTTAAATTTATAGTAATATATAATAAATATTTATACTAATATATATGTTAATAATCATTTATTTATTATACAAAATTTTATTTTTAAGTTTTTTTTATTTTAATATTTTAAATTACATTTAAAAATAGTATATAATATATAATAATATATTTTTTATTATATTTTTATTGAGTTAATATTTAATTAATTTATTCTTTAATTTTAATATATAAATAATTAAAACATGTAGTAATGTCAATCAATATTCATTCATAATAATAATTTTTTTATCAAATTTAAATTTAATATAGAAGTTAGAAGAAATATATTTTTACATTATAATTTTGATAAATTAGTTGGTGTTAAATTGAAAAAAATTGAGACTGGTAGAGAAATTAAATTTAATATAATATATTTTAAAAAATATATTAATATAAATATTTGAAAATAGAATATAAATAAATAAGACTTAGAATATTTTTATTAAAAAATTTATTTTATATTATAAATATTTACAAAAACTTATTATTTCTATTAAAAATATTTATTTTTATCAAAATATTTAATAAAAAATTTTAATAAATATTTTTAAAATATTATATTATGATTAAAAAATTTTAAATTTTAAATATTATTATATAATAAATTTTATATCATAATTTAAAATTTATATTAGTTTTAATTTTTTACTATATTATATAATGTACAAAATATTTAAATTTATACTAGTATTAATTAAATTTTATTTTATAATAACTTTAATATATATATATATATATTTATTCTCATCCTAATATTGATACTAACATTATTATTATTATTATTTAAATTTTTATAATATTATATATTAATAATACTTATTTTTAATTAAAATGTATATTTATTTATAATGATAAAAATATAAAATAATTTAATAATAATAATCCAGGTGATGTTTTCCCTTTTATAAAATTAGATATAAGTCAAATATTTATTATTATAACTTTTATTAGCAATAAAATTAACTAAAAATTTAGTGTTAATCATATTAAATGAGAATATATGTCATTTTAATAATTGTAAAGGTTTAATATCTTTAAATTTAAAAGGATACCGAAAAAGTATCAAAAAATATTTAAATCTTACGATTGTTTTTACTATAACTGTATTTTAATATTTTAATTTGTTTGATACTAAATTTTATGAGTAGGAGTTGTTACATATACAATATCTTAGATTCTTAGATTCTAAAACTATCCTGATTTTTAAATTTGTTTTTTTAACTTTTGCTTTCCAACAAGAATAAATGTTGAATTTAATTTATTTAATATTTTAGTATAATTATAATATTTATGTTGGATATTGTGTTATTATTTTAACAATTTACAATATAATTTAAGATTTTAAAAATTTGTTAATATATACTTTGATAAAGATTTCAATTCTTACTATTATTTTTTAGGTATTTCTCATTTATTTTAATAAATAATAATAATAATAATTAATTACAATTTAAAATTTTGAAATATAAAATTATTAGAAAAGGTCCACTGTGATTATAAAAAATTTAACAAAAATTTTCATAATAATAAATAATACGGGTTTAAACTTTGAAAAAAATAGCAAAATTTTTCATAATTATGGATAATTAATAAAGATTTTAATTGTTGAAAATATTTTAAAATTTAGAAAAAATTATATCAAATTATTAGTAAATTTTAAATGTTTAAGTTGAACTTACCTATACTTACTTAAAACTGTTAGTAATCAAATTATTATATACAATTTTTCAATCGTTTAACTAATCTTGAGTAAACAATGTAGTAGAAGTTTAAATTTTTAGTAAACTTAAAAATAACCATAATTAAAAACCAGTTTTCTTGTAAGATTTATATGTTAATTTATTTAAACATATCATTTATTTACTTGTACAACATATTTTTTCTGTATCATCTGTTTAATGTTATAACATTTTTTATTCTATTAAAAAATGTTCATTTAATTATGTAAAATGAAATAAATTATACGATTTATTTAAATAATTTAAAATATTGATTATTTTTTATATTAGTATTGTAAATTATTGATCATTATTTTTTTTACGTACTATATTTTTTTAATAAAGTGATATCTTCTACTCTCTTTTTTCCTTATATTTAAAGTTCAAGTAAAATTTACAATATTTTATCTTAATTATGTAATAACTCATCATTTTATTACATTGCCAATGTTATAGATATCACATTGTAGGTGATTTCCTCATTTTATCTCTTCTTTTCTCCTAAGTTATATATTTTTTTTCTAATGCATTCATTTTTGTAATTATTAAAATTAAAATATATAATTTGTATATATACAAATATTATGTTTGATATTATATTTTAACTAAATAAAAAGTAAAATAATTAGATGATTAATTTTAAGATTATCTAAACTCTATTTGATATGATAACTACTTAGATAAATTCTACCATTTTTTTTAATACTATCTATACTAGTGTTTAAAATTTTAAATAATTATTTAAAATCATCCTTATATTATAATCTTAAATATATTTTGATAATTTTTTATTTATTATAAAATATTAATCTTTTATTTAACAGTTTTTTAAATTATTTATATAAATTTTAATTTATTCAAATTATAAGTAAATTAGGAAGTTGCAGTTAAATAATATATATATATATATATATAGTCAGATTCATTTATACTAGAAAAATTTTAAATTTATACCATTTTAGTAGCCTTGTATATAATATAAAATTTATTAATCTAATCATTGAATTATGTTATATTATTTAGTAAATTATGTATATAAAATTTTAGATAAAATAAAAATTAATAAATACTTCATCTTATAATTTTATTTTAACAAATTATATATTATTTAAATATATATAAATATTAATAATTAAATAATATATTTATATATATTTAAATTTTTTAAAATTTTATATGTATAATTTATTAGATATTATAATATAATTCATCAGTTAAATTAATAAATTTTGTATTATATATAAAATTATTAAAATTAGTATAAATATTAAAATTTAACATTTAAAAATTTGATTTATATATATATATAAGAGGTATTACTTACATATATTAACAACTCGAAGGTTCCACCTCTCGTTTCTTTTTCGACGTGGCGTGATAGTTCTGTCTAGACATCTGGTAAAGAAAAAGGTTTGCCTCGTGCTTCGTTCTCCTTATTAATTTTCACATTAATATCAAGATAAGAGCAAACCTTACTTAAAACATAGTACAGAAACATTTTCATTTAAATACAGTTTTTAAAAAATAAATAAAATTTTATTTAAAATTAAGAAAGTTTTAGATTTCATGTGCACTCATCTTAAAGATTCCTCTTATCTCTTACTTGAAATTAAATAACTATGTGATGTTCAAAGTGGAAGTTGAATCTCTTCGAGCCATCCTTAATTTTCGCGTTCCACTTCGTCGCAACGACCAAAGTATGAAGGAATTTGTTAAATGCAGCATAAGGGACGAGTGGAATAGCCATGTCTAATTTGAATGTTAACATTTCAATTGAAAATCAAAATAGAGTGAACAAGTCTTTCGATGTCGGTGTCTTCTTTTACTTTACCATTATATGCTTAGCTTTACTTGCTTTATATTTAAATAAAATTTGCATGAAATACATAGTATAGTCTGTTTTTAATTTAAAAAGAATGTTGAACAGTGTTTTCCAGATAAGAAACCTAGATGAGAAATAGGAAGGAAATTTCTCCTTACGCTTTCTATTTCTACAATGATTTTCCACATCCAACATTCCATTCATACTTCCAAACTGTACCTAACCTTTCTTTTCAGTTCTTATGGATCTGCATCCATCATCCTCTTCCTTCAGCTATGCATTCACCTACAATGTGTTTCTCAGCTTCAGAGGCTCTAATACTCGTCACACTTTTACTGGTTATCTTTATAAAGCTCTTTGTGACAAAGGAATCCATACCTTCATTGATGACGAGGAGCTTCAGAGAGGAGATGAAATCACACCAGCACTTGTCAAAGCCATTCAAGAGTCCAGAATTGCCATCCCTGTCTTCTCTATCAACTATGCTTCTTCTTCCTTTTGCTTAGATGAACTTGTCACCATTATAGACTATATTAAGACAAAGGGTCGGTTGGTTTTGCCGGTTTTCTATAATGTTGATCCTTCTCACGTGCGGCATCAGACTGGGACTTATGACAATGCACTGGCTGAGCATGAAGGCTGGTTCAAGAACAACAAGGAAAAGTTTGAGGATAACATGAAGAGATTGCAGAAGTGGAAGACAGCTCTTACCCAAGTAGCTAACTTGTCTGGCTTCCATTACAAACATGGGTACCATCTAATATGTTGTTACTGTATTTTTCATTTTCTACTTTTTACAATTTGAATTGTAATAAGCAAGTATAAATAAACATGGAATTGATGCATTAATCTGACTTTACACAAACTTTTCTTACTGTGTAGGGATGGATATGAACATGAATTTATTGGGAAAATTGTTGAAGAGGTTTCTAGGAAGATGAATCGTGTTCCTTTACATGTTGCTGATTACCCAGTTGGACTGCATTCCCAAGTGCTAATGGTGAATTCGCTTATAGAAGTTGGGTCTGATGATGGAGTGCACATGATAGGGATCCATGGAATTGGTGGAGGAGGAAAAACCACACTTGCTCTGGCAGTTTACAATTCAATTGCAGATTATTTTGAAGGTATATGTTTTCTTGAAGATGTAAAAGGAAAGTCAAACAAACTAGGGTTAGAACATCTACAAAGCATCATTCTTTCTCAAATAGTTGGAGAAAACGAAATTAAGTTTGCAGGTGTCAAACAAGGAATGTCAATGATAAAGCATAGGCTCCAAACAAAAAAAGTTTTATTGATTTTGGATGATGTTGACAAGCAAGAGCAGTTACAAGCACTTGTAGGAGGACTTGACTGGTTTGGTCCTGGTAGCAGAATCATCATCACAACTCGAGACCAACAATTGTTAGCATGTAACAATGTTAAAAGAACATATGAGGTGAAGTTGTTGAATGGTAAAGATGCCTTTAATTGCTTAGTTGGAAAGCTTTTAAATCAGAAAAGGTTGATCCAAGTTATGTGAATGTTTTGAATCGTGTAATAACCTATGCTTCGGGCCTTCCATTAGCTTTGGAAGTAATAGGTTCCAACTTGTATGGAAAAAGCATAAAAGAATGGGAATCTGCTATAAATCAATATAAAAGAATTCCTTACAATGAAATCCTGAAGATACTTAAAATAAGCTTTGATGCTTTGGGTGAAGAAGAAAAAAATGTTTTTCTTGACATTGTTTGTTGCTTCAAAGGGTATGACTTGGAAGAGGTCAAAGGTATACTTCATGCTCATCAAGGTTACTGTGTGGAACATCACATTGGGGTTTTGGTCGACAAATCTCTCATAAAGACTGGATTTCATAAAGTGACACTACATGACTTGATAGAAGACATGGCTAAAGAAATTGTCCGACAAGAATCACCAAAAGAACCTGGTGAACGCAGTAGATTATGGTTTTATGAAGATATAGTTCAAGTTTTAGAGGACAATAAAGTGAGCAAGACAGATATCTACTTGTTTGGTTTTTCATCTCGAACCTTGATTTCTTTTGACTTTTATTCTCACATCATAGTTGTTTTAACTTCCTTTATAATATGTAAATTTGTCCTTATATATGTGCTGAAGTCTTACATACATACATGTATTGTAATTGATTCATTGTTTTTTTCTGTTGTTGAAGGGAACCGAAAAAATAGAAATCATATATCTACAATTTCCCTTATTTGAGGCAGAAGAAAGAGAAATAGAATGGGACGGAGATGCCTTGAAAAAGATGAAAAATCTCAGAACACTTATTATTAGAAATGGTTGTTTCTCAAAAGGTTCGAAACATCTTCCAAATAGTTTAAGAGTGTTGGAATGGAAGAGATATCCTTCGCAAAATTTACCAGATGATTTTCATCCCAAGAAACTTGTTATATGGAAGTTCCCCTTTAGTTGTCTTGTATCGGAGGGCTTAACATTGAGAAAGGCAAGTGTATTTAATTTGTTTCCTTAATCTTTGATATTAACAAGTTCGCTTTAAGGTTATTCATTTTTTATTTTCTTTTTTGTTGTATATTAATAAATTCACATTTAGATTATTAATTCATTTTCTATTTACTTTTTATCCGGCAGGAGTTAGCGAATCTGACAAATTTGAACTTTGATTGCTGTATGTATTTAACTGAAATACCAGATGTGTCTTGTCTCCTAAATTTAGAAAAATTATCATTTAAGTGGTGTCTGCGATTAACTACGATTCACCCTTCTGTTGGGTTGCTAGATAAGCTTAAAATCTTGAGGGCTGAAGATTGCTTCCACCTTAAGAGTTTTCCACCCATGAAGTTGACCTCTCTTGAAGAATTCAATCTTTTTAATTCTGGCCTTGAGAGTTTTCCAGAAGTATTAGGAAAGATGCCAAATCTAAAGGAACTTGATTTACGTGGAGTTCCCATAAAAGAAAATCCACATTCATTTCAAAATCTTATTGGACTTGAAGCTATAACGATGGACTTTCCAATGAAGTTAAGCGACTCTGAAGAAGATGATGTCCTTCAGAACATTGGCACAATGCCAAACTTGACTGTGATTAAATCTCCGATACGTTCTTACAAATCATCGCCTAGTGGGTATGTGGATGAAGACAAAGTGAGCTCTTCCAACATCCAAATTGTTGATATCTTTGGGTGCAATCTGAGAGATGAATTCTTGCTGAAAGTTGTCAAGTTTTTTGCTAATGTGAAGGAATTAATCCTACCACACAATAATTTCATAATTGTTCCCGAATGCATCAAAGAATGTATCTTTTTAAAGAAGCTTGATTTGAGCTATTGTGAATATCTTCAAGAAATTAGAGGGATTCCCCCAAACTTGAAATATTTTATCGCTCATGGCTGCAATTCCTTGACTTCGTCATGTAGAAGAATGCTTCTGAACCAGGTTTTTGCCTTGTTTATGTATTTGACTTATAATTCATAATCAACACTTAATATTGTTAAACTATGAATTATTATTTATAACTAACAGGATCTGCATGGGGCTGGAAGCACAGTGTTTATATTGCCAGCAACCGAAATTCCAGAATGGTTCGAGCACCGAAGCAGGGGAACACCAATATCTTTCTGGTTTCGTAACAAGATCCCTCCATTTGTTCTCTTTTTAGGGGGGAAACCGAAGTACCTATATGAAGCTTTTATGCCGACCTTGTTGGTCAATGGCAGAGAATTTTCGCTTTCTTCGGAAATACGCCGACCCACCGGAGATGATAGCAGTATTACTCTGGTTATGGATCTGAGAATGTGTAAGGGTTTGGAAGAATATCTGGAAAATGAATGGAATCGAGCAGCAGCAGTTAGACTTAGATATCGAGTTTATCATCACATCAATGAATGGAATCGAGCAGAGGTTAGATGTAAAGTTTGTTATTGTGATCCCTTCCATGTGATGCCAACCTTGCTTGGAATTCATGTCCTCAAAGAA
This sequence comes from Canavalia ensiformis, assembly GCA_026541065.1. NCBI lineage: Eukaryota > Viridiplantae > Streptophyta > Magnoliopsida > Fabales > Fabaceae > Canavalia > Canavalia ensiformis. The sequence goes on along the minus strand of JAMKYM010000225.1, from coordinate 423,364 downwards.
GGAATATAGCAGGGAGGATTTTTGGATATAGGATATGTCCTCTTTTAAAATTTGGAATTCAATTCACCAATTCTTAACAGAAGAGAAAATTAGAACATGATCTCAACAGTTCAGAGCCTGAAAATAATCGGTTTCTTGAAAAACAAAAATTTGTGGACATAGGTCTGTTGTGGCGCATGTGGAATTCGGTACGTAGCTGTTTTCCATTTCTTCCAGCTCTACCAATGCATTCATTGGATGATAATGTGAGTGAGGATTTACATTCAATGACCTCAACACAGATAAGGGACAACACTCGTGTCAGAGGTAAATTCTCTTGTAATGTGCTGTCACTATAACTAAAATTAGATGTCCTATCACTTAATGAGATATGTTTTTTTTTCTTTACTGATGTATGTTTATTCGCCAAGTTAGGCTTTAGATATTTATTTTTGCTTTGATTTTCATGAAGATAGATTAAGCATTTGAAACTGTGAATCAATGCTTATTGTTTTGTATTTTACTAATCTTAACTTTGTCTTTGATCTAGAGCTTTCCATCAGGCTTCAATCTTTCACTTAAAATTGGGAACACTCGATAATTCATCTTCCTCAAGTCACCATTATTTTAGAGTTCTTAAACTGAGCTTTTTTCTTCTAAAATTACGGTGGAAAGTCTAAACCGAATGTAGAAGCTATTGATTCAAGATTTTGGTTTATTGATGGCAAAGGGCTTGAAAGGATGGATGTGTGCTTCGTGTGAGAGAGGGAAGAGAAGAGGAAGTTTGATATGAACCATATAAAAACTGCTTGCCAACTTTTAGTTGCACCCATGTTTGGTTATTGTATCTGCAGAAGTCATGTTGAATCTGATGTCTTTGAACCTGTGGCTATCTTGGATAGCAATACTAGTCCATGTAAGTGATGGGGGTACTGAGTCAAGATGTTAATTACATGACATAAATAGTTAATACTAATGCTCATTACTCTATCATTTGATTTTAGTTGCCAATTTTTTAATTGATTATTTAGAAGCTTTATATAAAATGTAAGATATGAAATTTTGATGTTTAAACTAACATTCGACCACTTACTATTTTAAACTAACATGTTTAAATTATCTTGGATGTTTAAATTGTTAATTTGGAATTTTGATGTTGTTGTTAGTTTATCTCTGGTTACCTATATATTTAGTCACTAAACTAATGAGTTTAAGTTATTTTGCATGTTTAAATAGTTTTAATTACTAAAAAGTAATATGATTTTTAGACTGCATTCCAAGATGGTCATCGCTTCTAATACAACCCACTTAGGAGGAGGAGGATGGACCTAGTTGGAGGTAGGATTGAAGCTCAAAATTCAGAGCAGTTTTGGGAGCTCCTCAAATTGTGTTCAATGTAGCACAAAATTGTGCATAAAAATGAAAAGAAGAGGAAACATAAATTTGCAGAATGTAAAGAGGGAATTGGGGAAGGTGATTGCAAGAATTAAAGGCTGGAAATAAAGTGCAGAAATGGAAGAAAGGGCAAAACGAAAATGACCAAAATTAAAGGGGAAAGGGGCTGGAAATTAAAGCATAAACTAAGAACCAATTGTAAATTGCGAAGAAGGTAAATGGCGAGAATGTAAATTGCAGAAAAATAATTCCTAAGCTAGGCGCCTCTCCACTAGCTAGAGGAAGCTAGGAAGATAGTTGCTTGCACCACATCGAGGCTCCAATGATAAGAAAAGGTCACTTAACCTCAAGAATGCAAAAGAGAAGAAAAGAGAAGAAAAGCTAACTTTCTCCTAGCTTTAATTTCTTGATTCAATAAGATAAAAACGACCAAAGGTGCTATATTTTCTTACATTAAGTCCTTATTTATAGGAAAAAGGAAGACCTGGCTTGTTTGTGGGCTCGTAATGCCTCTTAGCCAACCAAGCTCTTAACCTAAGCCTATATTCTAAATAACTTATTCTTATCTACGTTAAATGTTTGGATTCCACTTTTACAACTGTTTAAAAAATAACCAAATTAAAATTAGACAAATTTTCGGTTTTATTATCCTTAAGCTAAAAATTTCTCTTGAAAGCCAATTTCCATGCTCACATCATCCTCTTCCCCTTAAAAGATTGCTTCTCGAACGTTAATCACCAATTTCTCATAAAACAAGGACAAAACAAATAAGAAAGTATATGTGGTTATGGAAGAAAGAAAATTATGGAGAATGCCAGATCAAATACTTAACCTCTTTTAATTTTTCAAATAAGTTTTAAACATTGGAAAACAAATTTATTTAGGAACAAAGCATGATTCAATCTACAAGCTCATAGTTATTAACAAACATGTCACAAGTAAACTTACTTGCTTTCATCCATTTTTCTTCCCTAAAGAGATCTTACATGAATATTTGTAATTACTAACAAATTAAGCACCCTAGATGCATTATCATAAAACAAGTTGAAGCATGCTAGGGACCTTTATATGTGAGAATTCCTTTATCCTTCAGAAGCATATGAGGCATGGTGATAATCTAGGCATATGAATGGATCCTAGCACATGATCTCCAACAAATTTTGCAACAATGGTGTCCCAAATGTTGGTAGAAGGCTGAGTTCCATCCTCTGATTACTCTTTGTAAAGGAGACATTTCAACCCCCATGATAGGTGAAAGGAATTGAGGAACACTAGGCACTAAGTTTTCTTGATGTTCAATACCCACTACTGGTGGCAACCCAGAGGTAACTCTTTTGGGAATACATCTTGAACCTCTTCTAGAAGTTCACTAGACTCAGGTTTGGTTGAGTATTTCGCAATACTCTTTGCACATGAGCATGTACATGGGTTGTCTAGCTAGAAGAATTTGCCTAATTTCTCATTGATTGATGAAGAGTTTTAACCTTTTCCTCATGTCTCAACCTCATGTCTTTTTAAATTCTTTCCTTTAATTCCCTTCTTTTCTTTCTCTCTTTTCTTTTTCATTTGTACTTGATCTTTACAAACCTGTACTAGGGGCCAAGGGAACTAAGGTGACTTTTTGGGAATGAAAACAAAGGAATACCTATTGCTATGCCCATCATGGTGAACTTTTCTATCAAATTGCCATGGCCTTCCCAAGAGCACATGACTTGCTTCCATGGGCACAACATCACAAGCTACTTGGTCCAGATACCTACCTATGGAAAAGGCAACTAAGACTTGCTTATCCACTAAGAGGTCCCCATTGTCACTCAACCATTGCAACTTGTAAGGCCTAGGATGTGGGATTAGTGGTTAATCCTAGCTTTTGTACTAGCCTAGCACTAGCACGTTGGTGCAACTTCCCCATCTATAATCAAAGAACATGTCTTCCCCCAATCACACACCTTGTGTGAAAAATATTTTTCTCTTTTGGCTCTCATCTTTCCCTGACCAATGCTCTCAAGAATCTCCCAACAAGAAGATCACCTTAGTAAGTATACTCTTAATCCTTCTTCAAGAGCTAGTGGCACTAGAGCTAGAGTTTTCACTGAGATTCCCAAAGACGACTTGTCCATTATCTCTAAGGATCATGCTCTTCTTGTTGGGCATTGAGAGGCAATGTGCTCCTCGTCTCAAACACTTGAAACACTTAAGGATGATTCCTTTTTATCGAATGGATGGGGTGTTGGCCTTTTCTTTCTTGGATCTTTTAATTTCCCTAGGATCTTTAGGTTGCAAGAAACATCCGTGGCCTTCCTTCTCTTATTTTCCTTCCAAGAAGGCTTTGAGGTTGAGTATCTACTCTTACCTTTTCTATGGAGTTGTTGTTCTACCTTTGGGCTTGGTGGTAGAGTTCATTCAAACTCATATAGTTGTGGAGTTCCACAACATCCTAATCTCATCCTTAAGCCCTTCAAGGAATCTTACCATTCTAGCCTCCTCACATTCTTCTATGTTGGCTCTAATGATGGCTACTCCATATCTTTTGTAGTACTCATCATGATCAAATTATTACCTTGGGTTAACCTTTGAGCCTTTATTTTAAGCTCCCTAAGGTAACAGGTGGTACATACCTATTCTAAGGATGGCTTTCATTTCTTCCCAAGTCACAGATAGGATGAAACCTTGCTCTCTCTTTCACTAGCTTATCCTATCAAATCAAAGCCATAGTCCAAAATTCAAGACTAGCTAGCTTTACCCCTATGTTCCTCCCTCACTTCATAGCACATGAAAATTTGCTCTACCTTCAACTCCGCTGATAGGTAGATTTCTCGTGGTCATTCAACCCTTTGAAATTTTGGAATTCTAAACTTGGTTCCATCTATTCTTTTGGTTTCCATTTTCTCTCCTACCTCTATTCCTAACCTGAAGAAGCTCTACGTACTGTGATGGCTAGAGAATGTCTCCTCTACTACTATGGATCCTACTCCTAGATGAATTTCTAACCCTGGAGACCTGGGACAGATTCCCTATCACTCTCATGCCTACCTTGATTCCCACCCCCTGATTATTCCTTTGGTTTCTTCTAGGGGATTCATAGAATTCTTCTTGTAAAGTTCCTCCCAGGTGAATCAATTTTATTTTTTTGTTTTTCTTAGAACTACTAGACCCTTCATTTTGTTTTTCTTTTTTAAACAAAGTCTCATTCTCTTTCACGGTTCATACAAGCGATCTTCAATTGTTCACTTTGTTTTCTTAACATTTTTTCAAAGGTTTGGTAAGGCCTTCTAGTTGTAACCTATTGAAGCTTGGATAATCATTTTCACTCATGATGCTCTCCACTTCAAGACACAAGATATGAAACAAATCAATTAAGAAAATCACAAATATTCTAAGTACAAATTCCTACCGTATAAAACACTTGAACAATTAAGAAATTAAAATGCAGAAAGTTAATTGGTTTCTTACAAAACCAAGGTCCAAGATAGTGGAAAGATAAGTAACAAGTAGTCACATAGGCTAAGTTGTAAACCTAGCAATTATGAAACCCCTTATTACTTTCAACAAGCACACTTAGACTCTCTCCTTATGGCTCCTTAAAACCACACAAAGGCCTTGGAACTTACACAATTACTAACAAAAATTACAAGGAAAATTCCTAAGTACAAACTAAATCAAAAGGATTACAATATTATAACCCTACTACAACCAAATTCTAAAACTACACCAAAAAGAAAGTCCTAATAAGAGAAATCCTAATCTATTACAAATGGGTAAATTCTTCAAGTCAAGCTTCAAGTCCAAGTCTTCTCAAGTTCAGGCTCAAGTCAAACAAAATTTCTTTCTTAGGGCTGCATACAAAATTAAACAAAGAATGCTTTGCAAACCAAGAAATTGGAGCACAAATTAAAACCAATTACTTCTTCCTCACCAGTGTTTGCCACTTTCCATAGTCACTCAATTTGGTCTTGCTTTTACCCTTGAAGAAAAGACACATATTCAACTTAAAATTAGAGGCCTTGATGTTTCCAATGTGGTAAAAACTCAACTCATCCAGAATTCAAGAATGGACAAAACATAGAAATTTTGGGGACAAACAAGAAACTCTTATCACAAAAATTAGCTAAACTCAAAGGGATTAAAATTGTGACAAACTAGAATTCAAAGAAGACAAGCAACAATTAAGTGGTGAAAAAAGAAGGCACTCAAAAGGAATTCAAGAAGGATGAATGAATTACAAACTTGAATTGTTCTTAAAAAACTTAACCTTTCTTTGAAGAAAATCATTCATATGCATCATAGTTCATTCAAGAGGATAAATCCAACTCAAGTTGTTCAACACACTTCAATTGATTCCAAACTCAACTCAAATATTACAATTGAAATACAATAAAATGAAACTTGAAGATCATTCAAATCTAGAATTTTTTTTTTACCTTTTTTTTTTAAAAAAATTCTGCCCAGATTTTTTTTTCACGTTTTTTTTTTCATTTTTTTTTTCGTTTTTGTTCTTTGTTGATTCTTACTTTTTGCCTTGTATCTTTTAGGAAAAAGTAATGTACACTTATATCACTCCCAAAACAAGCACAGGATTAACACTTAAACACCCAACAACAATTTTTTCATAGATCAAACATAAACTTCCTCAAGAACACATGAAGAACAGTGATGAACATGATGAACAATTTTTCAGAAATTTTGCCAAAATAATTGAGGGTTTTTGAGGCAAGAATGATCAAGTTACAATTTCAACAACAAAACCCACAAAGTCCAAAAAGGATTTGAGAGAACAATAGATGTGTTCTTCTGAAATACGGAAAAAAAAAACGAGAAAAGGGGTTCTTAAATTTCTTGACATTTTGATGCAATTTTGAGCAAATTCACCGATTAAATTGATGTTAAAGCAAGGATCCAACAACATATGACTCAAAGCAACACAAATTACATGTGAATTCAAGCAAGAAGGGGCTGAAAATATGCAGAAAAACTGGAAGAAAAACAGAGACGAAAATGGGAGAAGAAGATGATGAAAAATGAAGGAGAAAAGTGAGAGAAGTTACCTCCAAACAAGCTCCTGATACCACATAATACAACCCACTTGGGAGGAGGAGGATGGACCTAGTTGAGGTAGGATTGAAGCTTAAAATTCAGAGCAGCTTTGGGAGCTCCTCAAATTAGTTCAATGTACAAAATTGTGCATAAAAATGAAAAGAAGAGGAAACATAAATTTGCGGAATGTAAAAGAGAATTGGGGAAGGTGATTGCAAGAATTAAAGGCTGGAAATAAAGTGCGAGAAATGGAAGAAAGGCAAACGAAAATGACCAAAAATTAAAGGGGAAAGGGGCTGGAAATTAAAGCATAAACTAAGAACCAATTGTAAATTGCAAGAAGGTAAATGGCAGAATGTAAATTGCAGAAAAATAATTCCTAAGCTAGGCGCCACTCCACTAGCTAGAGGAAGCTAGGAAGATAAGCCAAGTTCCACCACATTGGAGGCTCCAATGATAAGGAAAAGGGTCTTAACCTCAAGAACAAGCAAGAGGAGAAGAAAGAGAAGAGAAAACTGCTCTCTCAAGGGAATTTCGGATTCCAATAGCATAAAATGACCAAAGGTGCATTTTCTTACATTAAGCCCTTATTTATAGGAAAAGGGAAGGGGCTGCTTGGTTGTGGGTTTGACTGCCCTTAGCCAACCAAGCTCTTAACCTAAGCCTGTTCCTATTCTAAATAACCTATTCTTATTCCATGTTGGAATAAGCTATTCCCACTTTTACAACTTAAAGAAAAATACAACCAAATTAAAATTAGGACAAATTTCAGTTTTATTATCCTTAAGCTAAAAATTTCTCTTGAAAGCCAATTTCCATGCTCACATCAGCTTCGCCTGGATAAAAGAATTTTGGTGCATAGTTCAAATAGTCCTTCAAAGAAATTTTTAACCACAGTTCAAAGTCTTGTGAGAACACATATTTATCCCATATAATATAAATATAGTGAGGAAAAAATATATATTTTACATCTTAAAGGACTATAAATCAAGAATAACATCAAATGTTTTAAGTTGATCCATAATCTTGTCACTATAAAGATATATGAACTAGTTTGGCTTGCTTGTTTTTTTATTTTATTTTTATTAAAAATTAAAAATATAGTAAAAAAGATGTGTTTATTTCAATTTTTGAAAAAGTTTTTTAAGAAAATTTTTAAAAATAAATTCAAAACTAAAAATGAGAAAAGGTTAATTTTAGTCTTTTAGTTTCAATATATTAAAAATATAAGAAAAAAAAATAGAAGATGATAAAAAAATTATAGCTAAAAGATAAGAAAAAAATAGAAGTTGCTAAAAGGATATTAATTCAATAACAAAAGAAAAAAATAATAAAAAATTTATCTTAATGATAAAAAATTAGAAGAAAATAATAATATTTTATTTCTTGTTATGATGATTATTATTAATATATATCAATCTTTATATTTATATTTATTTGTTTAAAATAAATATATTATAAATTAATATTTATATATTAATATATAATTATTCTTATACAATAAATATATAGCATTCTGATAAATAAATATAAAAAAGTTATATCTATCTTCATATTCTTTATATATATAGTTAAAATCCTTATTCTTAAGTATTAATATTTTAAAAAAAAAAATAACACTACTCTTACATTAATAGTTTTAAACTTTTTTAGTTACAATATTTACTTGTTTCAAATTGAATATTAATATGGGATCATGATGAGAAAAAATAACAAAATAGAGAAACCATTATTAAACTTTATTTAAGAAAATTTAAAAACAAATATAAAAATTGATTTTCAAAATTAGTTCGAATTTGAAAATAGTTTACTAAGGAAAGATATTAAAATCTTACAATATTCTTTAAAAAAAACAGCTAGCTTCTAATTTACTACGCAAGAAAATAATTAATTTTAAAAAATATTTATTTTACTATAAAAAATATTTTTATTAATTTTTTTGTTATTTGATTGAAATTAGTGAAAGAAGTTATTTATAAGAATTTTTGAAATTTTTATTATATTTTGAATTATATAAAAAAATTATAAAATTTTATGTAGGTTCGATGAATTTAATTTCCGTTTGTATATATCCTTATGTAACTTTTTAAAAAAAAAAATTGGTGAAATTTTAAATTTTTGAGAAAGAAAAGTTTTAAAATCTTCAATTTTTTTGAAAGATTGAAATTTAACGTGAGAACTTGAAAATAATAAGTTTAATTTTGAAAGAAACTATATATTTATTTATTTTAAGGAATTTATTTGAAATTCTCATAAAATTATTTTTAGAGTTTTTTAAAAATTTTGAAAAATAAAATATTTTTTCTATTTTTTTGGGATGATTAGTCTAAAAAGGAAATAAATCCTATTTTTCACAAGATTTCTAATTTAAAATGATTATTCAAATAAAATTTAGGATTTAGAAACATTAAAGAGGAATTTACGATTTAATTGACCTTACTTAATTTGTGCATAAATTTAAAATAATTTTAAAGTATTTAAAAAATTATTGTTAATTTTTAGAAATATATGTATATATATATATATATAAAGATTAATTTAAAAAAACAAATTAACTTTGCACAAATTTTAAATTAATAAATAATTATTTAATAAGTTTTATAAATTAAATAATAATTAAGATAAATCAATTACTTAATTGATCTTGCTTCACTATTCTATGAATTCAAAATAATTTTAAATATTTTTATAAAAAGTATAAAAAGTATTTAGGACATATCTTTGAGAGCTCTTTACTTATTTTCTTATTTTGTTTTTTTAATTTTGGGTAATATTGTGTGAGACTCCAACATGTGTAGGTTGAGTGCACGGTTCCTTATATGCTACTGTGTTAAGGAGCAATACCGTAATCAGGTTGCACCAAAAGTCTGCCAGAATTTTGCTTTCAAGCCAGTGGTTCTTCCATGTTTATTCTTTTTAACAACTTGAAAGCAAAATCTCTATGGTGCTGCTGTACAACAAGAATGCGTTGCCTAACATCTCTCATCTTCAACCTTTGGATTTGGATGGGACCAACTATAAATGATGGTCACAAAAATTGCTCATATTCTTTGAGCAACTTGAAATTGATCAAGTGCTATTCACATATCTCCACAAAGGCCAATTGATGATGAAGCCAATGATGACACTATAGAAAAAGTTGTGAAAGATCTAGAAATCCATGACAAATACAATAAACTAGTACGTGATCACCTTCTTAGTTGTATCTCTAACGATCTTATTGATTTATTTGGAAAACACTAGAAGAAAAATATGAGGCTGATAATGTTGGAAATATAAAATATGTGAGGCTATAATTTCAAATGGTAGATGACAAACCCTTCATGAAACAAGTTCACATGTATGAGAACTTGGTTGCTGACATACTAAATCAAGGAATGAACATGTGTGAAATTCTAAAAGTCAATGTTCTACTAGAAAATTCTTTTTCCCATGGAAGCAATTTCAGAAATCTTCTTAAGCACAAGAAGAAAGAATTTAGCTTACTAGAACTCATCAGTTACATGAGAACTGAAGAAACAAATCATCTTAAAGATAAGTACCAAGATAACTGATATGATTCACCCTACGCGAATGAATCGGAATGCAGAAACGATAATGGAACGTCTTGAGAATCAGGATAAGATAAGATAAGGATAAGATAAGATGGGTAAGATATGATAAGATAGGTAAAATAAAGGAACCCAACACAAACCGCGACCTGCCGGAAAGCACCAAAGTTATCAAGAGGAACGTGACCCTTACCGCGACCTGCCGGAATAACCAACGTTATCAAAGGTAGTTCTTTGCCCAAGAACCAAGGGAATCAACTCACACAGAGATGAAAACTCTCAAAGAGAAAATATGATTAATGCTCAAAATCTGTCTTTTCACTGAATCCCTAACCCCTATTTATAGTGAACCTAATATAGTAAAAAAAGATAATAAATTAGAAATCCTAATTAGATTGCAATTTGAATTGCAATAAATTTAAAACGAATAACTTCTAGATAAATATCAAATCCTAATGTAATCTAAAGTAAATCCTAATGTAATCTATAGTAAATAATAACTTTATCACTTAAGATCTTCAATGATATGACTACATAAATTAACCCATGTTGGGATTGGGCTTGGATCCACGTAGTCTTTTCCTTGAACTTCCTTGATAAGACCTTCAAGTGCTTGTTCCATACGTTTGGTCCTATTTCTAGTCATAGTATCTTCCATTCCTTGTAGATAATCTCCTAGATGATCTCTTTCGCTTACCGTGGGGCCCACATTCACATCAATAACTCTCTAAATATTTCAAATGCTAACTTAGTTGACTTTGGTGGTGCTTCAAATAAGTTTCAGAAAGGAAAAAAAACCTATGCAAAAAAAAAAGCAACATGAAACATGTTGGAGTTATTTTTGGCAAGATTTGAAATAGAACCTATCGATATGAAGAAATTATTAGTGCAGTGATGGTAGAAGAAAATTTGGTAAACAATATAAATGAATGAATCCTTGACATGGGAGCAACGAGACATATCTGCGTAACCAATAAGCCTTTTCAAGAAATTTGAAGAAGCCCTAATGAAGACATAGTCTATATGAGAAACTTTGAAACTACTGGAGTATACGGTAATGGAAAAGTTATACAGAAATTAACTTATGGAAAAACTTTAGGCTTGATCAATATGTTGTATATTCCTTCAATGCATAAAAACTTGTGAAAGAAGCTTACAAAGTAGTCATTACTAGAAATGGGGAATTTGTGGGAAAAAGGTTATTTGAATGGAATCTATTTGTTTTAAACACCATTGATTAAATTAATACTTATTCTTCTATTTATATTGTGGAGTTTATTAATATTTGGCATGGTAGACTAGGACATTTTAATTTTTCTTCTATAAAAAGGCTTAAGACATGAATTTGTTACCACTAATGGATGAACAGAATAACTCAAAATGTCCTATATGCATAAAAGTTAAGCATGCTAAAAAACCTTTTAAATTAGTGAATAATAGAAAAACTGAACTTTTAGAATTGGTGCATTCAGAGTTGGCAAACTTTAAAAGTATAGTTAATGAATGAGGAAAAAAGTATTATATCACTTTTGTATATGATTAATCTAGGTACACTTAGGTTTATCTTCTAAGATCGAAAGATGAAATTGAAATAACCTTTTTAAATATAAGAATGAGATAGAAAATCAGTTAGACCGTAAAATAAAAAGATTTAGACCAGATACAGGCGATGAGTACAATACAACTAGCCTTAAGGAATTTTGTGAGAATAATGGAATTACACGTGAGTTCGAATGTCATGTTGCTTAGTTCTGGTATGTCAGATTACATGTGGGGGGAGCTATCTTGGTTGCTTGTTATATTTTAAACAAAGTACCTCATAAACATCTAGAAAAAACTCATATAATTATGGAAGAGTTATTCACCAAACTTACAACTTTTAAAAATATGTGGTACTTGGCTAAAGTTGAAATACCAGATTTTAAAAAAACAAACATTGGTGCTAAGACTATTGAGATTGTTTTTATTGGTTATGCATGGTATAGTGTTGCATATAGATTTATGTACTTGAATAATAATACTATTATTGAATCTAAAGATGCTAAATTTTTTTAAAATTTATTTTCCTATAATAAAATACTATTATATATACAGACACTTCTTCACCTATATCTGTGGATAATTTTGTTGTTCTTGTGTCTATATTTGAAAATGATTGTATTATAATATGTTTTTACATGGATGATATGTTGATATTTGGAACTAGTTTGAGTGTGATAAATAAAAATAAGTCTCTTCTAAGCTTTAAATTTGAAATAAAAGATCTAGGTGAAGTTGGTGTGATTCTGGTAATTAATATAAGAAATACAAAAGATGAATTTTCTTTAAACCAGTCATATTATATTGAAAATTTGTTAAAGAAATTCAATAATTTTGATGTAATGTGTGCTAAAACTCCCTATGATGCAATTATGTGTTTGCAAAAGAATATTACTAATGAGGGTGTACCTGAATATGAGTATGCAAACATTATTAGTAGTGTTATATTTCTAATGAATTATACTAGACCTAATATTGCATATGATGTGAGCAGGCTAAGTCGTTATACTTATAATCCCAGTGATGGACATTAGGTTGCTTTATATCATCTTCTAAAATACTTAAAAGGTAGTACAAATTTAAGCTTGCATTTTTCTAAATTTCCTTTACCGTTAGATGTTGTGAGTACCAATTTTAGTCTGAGATCCTTATAAGTTAAATTAGATAAAAAGAAAACAAAAATAAAAATATAAAAATAATAATAATAATAATAGTAAAAATAAATAACTAAAAAAAGAAAAGGAGAAGAAAAGTAAAGAAGGGAAAAGAAAAGGAAGTTGGGTCGGAGCTTAGTAATGGCCTTGTGGAAAAAAGAAGGGAGAATGTTAAGCCTTAAACGAAAATTATTTTCTGTTAAGGGGTAATTAGAGGTTAGTTAGGTTGTTGGTGAACAAACCATGACCAAGTAAACAAAAAAAGGGTCAAGTTAAGCAATCCAAAATCTATAAATAATAGAAGATTTGATGGAAAGGGGGGACTTCAGGATTTTTTTGAAAAAAACAGAAAAGGGAACTTCCTTCTCAAGGGTTCCTTGGCTGGTAAAAATGCAAAAAATAAAAGACTCTCTCGTGCATGTGTTCTTGAAGTTGAGAAGGAGGCATTCATGCCTTCATTGGTTCTTTGCAGCACCAAAGCTCTTTTGAAAGTTTGCAAACTTCAAATTTAAGGAAGAAATCACAGAAATTCAAGGACACAATGCTCTAAGAACTCAGCGGATTCAAGAACGGAGATAGGGGTTGAAAGGATTTTGGTTTTTCTTTGCAAAATTTCCAGGTAAATCCATGAATACCTTAATCCTTAATCTAAAATGATGATTGTTATTAGGATGCTGAAATAAAGAAGATTTTTGAACCATAACTCAGATTCTATTGGCAATATTAGTTCATAGATTCATACCTTTGATTAGAGTGTAGGATTCACTGCATTAGAACAAGCTTAAATCACCTCCAAGATAATTGCGTTTGTGCTTTCTGTTGTAACCGTAATTACGACGAGATGATGAACTCGCTAAAATTTTAAAAGAATTTTGATTAATTAAGTGGAGTCGCCACCAAATTTTTATTTAAGGGAAAAAATTTGGAAAAAACCCTAACTTGAGGAAGAGATCTTAGGTTCAGGAGTCGGTTACGAGTAGGGAAGGTGTTAGGCACCCTACTCGCTCGTTCCGAAGAACGGTACCCTTAAACTGAGTGTGTGATTTATTTAAAAACTGTTTGATTCCTTTAATTAGAATAGAAAATAAATAAGTTGATGGAAAAATAGCCTGACAGGACTTGATCCTGCTTCTACGTATTCCCTAATGTAATGGAAAACTCAAGGTTTACGTAATTCTAGTTGAAGACTAGATCTTCAGGGTAATTGAAAAAGAAATAACAAGCTGATTTTAAAAGCAATTTGGATATTTTTGAGTACTCCTCAGTCCATATATGCACAGGGTCTAAGGCAACTACAGCTGCACTAGGACCCATATGAATTTCTACATTTCGAACAGCAGAAAAAGCTACCCGTTCGTATTTAGAGCCCATTGTGTGAGACTTGGATTTATTAAAACAATTTTTTCTAAAAAGGGATTCTCAGTCCACATATGCACAGGGTCCAAGACAACTACGGCTGCATTGGAACCCACATGAATCTCTAAACACTGAACAGCAGAAAAAGCTACCAGTTCGTATTTATAGCCCATCGCGTGAGACTTGGAATTATTAAAATGGTATTTTCTAAAATAGGAGATTCACATTCCACATATGCACAGGGTCCAAGACAACTACGGCTGCACTGGGAGCCATATGAATCTTTAAATACCGAATAACAGAAAAAACTACCAGTTAGTATTTGAAGTTCATTGCGTGAGACTTATAATTATAAATGGACTTGATTTCAAATAAAATAAACTTGATTTGAATTTGATGAAAATAATTTAACTTGACTTAAAATAAAATAAACTTGATTTGAATTTTAGGCTTAAATTGGACCTATTTTAACATAAACTTGATTTGATTTGAAATTGAGGAACAAAATTGGACTTGATTTAAAGACACTTGACTTGATTTGAAATTGAGGAAAAGAATTGAACTTGATTTAAAACAAAATGAACTTGATTTGAAATTTAGGCTTGAATTGGACTTGATTTAAAATAAACTTGACTTGATTTGAAATTGAGGAAAAGAATTGCGAACACGCTTCGGTAATTAGGCGATAGAAATTTCATTTCAGATTCAAATTAGACATATAATATCATTTCAAAAAATTAAAGAAAAAGATGAAGATAACGCAACAAAAATCACCAAAATCGGAGATCATTTTACTAATTAAAAATGAAAATGAAAAACAGAAATTGAGATGAACCTCAAGAACACAAGATATTTTGACACCAAAATTTGAATTCAAATCTCAGAATTTTTCGAAAATATTTTTTTGGTAGATCTGAAAAATTAAAACCAACCAACCAAAATATATGGATCATAGGAATAAAAAAACAAATTTGACAAAAATCAAAACCAGAAATGAATAAGTTATGCACAAATCAAACTAGCTAATTTCATTTGCGCACCAGGACGAACATGCTTTGGTAATTAGGCGATAGAAATTTCATTTAAGATCCAAATTAGATAAATAATATCATTCTAGAAACTATAGAGAAATATTAAGAGAACATAACAAGAATCACCAAAATCGAAGATCATTTGATTGATAAAAAATGAAAACAAAAAACAGAAATGAAGATGAACCTTAAGAACACACGAGATTTTGGCGCCAAAATTTAAATTCAAATCTCAGAATTTTTTGAAAATATTTTTTAATACATGTGAATAATTAAAACTAACTAATTGAAATATATGGATCATAGGAATAAAAAGACAAATTTGACAAAAATCAAACCATAAATGAATAAGTTATGCACAAATCAAACAAACTAATTTCATTTGCGCACCAGGACGAACATGCTTTGGTAATCAGGTGATAGAAATTTCATTTAAGATCCAAATTAGATAAATAATATCATTCTAGAAACTATAGAGAAATAATAAGAGAACACAACAAAAATCACCAAAATCAAAGATTATTTGATTGATAAAAAATGAAAACAAAAAACAGAAATGAAGATGAACCTTAAGAACACAGGAGATTTTGGGGCCAAAATTTGAATTCAAATCTCAGAATTTTTCGAAAATATTTTTTAATACATGTGAATAATTAAATCTGACTAATTGAAAGATATGGATCATAGGAATAAAAAAACAAATTTGACAAAAATCAACCCAGAAATGAATAAGTTTTGCACAAATCAAACAAGCTAGGTTCATTTGCGCATGAAGACGAACATGCTTCGGTAATCAGGCCAAAAAAATTTATTTTTAGATCAAAATTATACAAATAATATGATTTCAGAAACTAGAGAGAAATATGAAGAGAACGCAACAAAAAATCATCAAAATCGGATATCATTTGACCAATCAAAAATGAAAACGAAAAACAGAGATGAAGATAAACCTCAAGAACACAAAAGATTTTGACACCAAAATTTGAATTCAAATCTCAGAATTTTTCGAAAATATTTTTTGGTATATCTGAAAAATTAAAACCAACCAATTGAAAGATATGGATCATAGGAATCAAACAAAACAAATTTGACAAAAATCAAACCAGAAATGAATAAGTTATGAACAAATGAAACAAGCTAGGTTCATTTGCACACCAGGACAAACATGCTTCAGTAATCAGGAAATAGAAATTTCATTTTAGATCCAAATTAGACAAATAATATCATTCCAGAAACTAAAGAGAAATACGAACAGAACCCAATAAAAATTACCAAAATCGGAGATCATTTAACTGATCAAAAATGAAAATGAAAAATAGAGATGAATATGAACTCGAAAATCCAAGAAGACGCAAAAAAATTAAGCAGAATGAAAGTTGGATCTAACTTCTATTGCTGTGCTTCGAATGCCACTTGATAGCCCCTTGGAAGGTGATGAAAAACTGGTTCAATGGAGGCCCAAGGGCTGTAGTAGAGATTCTCTTAGGTGTTCCTTCACTTAGAAAATTCTGAATTCCTCCCTAAGACTCCAAGTGCCCCTCCCCTTATATAGACCTCTTTTTTTTTTTTAACTTTGGTGGGTTCTCTCCTTTTTCCCTTTCTATTCTTTTACTTTTCCTGATTCTCTCTTTTTTTCTCTTTTTATTTATTTATTTACTTATTTTTATTTTTTCCATTACTTTTATTTTGATTTTTGAACTATTTTAGACTAAATCACCTTTTGGCTAAAAACAAAATAATTTATTTTGCGTTTTGAAACCTCGGACATAATTCAATTTTCATAGTTTGCTCCTCTTTACTCATTTTCTTACCAGATGATATAAGAAATAAGTTTCTAGATTATCACGGTAAGAAATGAGTAAAGACGTGAACAAATTATGTTTAAGGTAAAAGATAAAAACAAGCATAGGTGTGATCTTTATTGGTAGCAAGGTTTGAAGATATGAAGGAGTTGAATGATGCTTTCGGGGTACCGGAAAAGTTCCGGCCTTGACCATAAACTTAGGAATGCTTGCCATGAAAAATTAGAGGATGGTAGTTCAAATGTGAAAATTTTGGATGAGCTTTACAAACCTCGAGTAATGAGCTGACGAGCTTAATATCGGGGCCGATATGGTAGGCCAAAATGTAGAAATTTGAAGTACACACCCTGATTAGGCTAATAGAAATGAATAAGATCCGTTAAGACGGACGTAGGAGAGAATACCTATTAGGGCAGGCAATGTGGAATGAAGAAGACCTTTTAAAACAGGTAAAGCGACAAAGACCTGTTAAGACAAGAATATAGAAGAATTACCTGTTAAGAAAGACAAAGTGAAATAGAAAAAGACCTGTTGAAAGAGGCAAAATAAAATGAAAAAGACCTGTTAAGACAGGCGAGGATGCAGAAATTACAATGCAAAGCCTGATAGCAGGCTGGAGATGTGAGAATTTAAACATGCAAGGTCTGACATCATAGGCCGTAGTACGAAAAATTAAACATGCAAGGCCTGACAACATAGGCCGGAGATGCAAAAAATTAAACATGCAATGCCTGACATCATGAGCTGGAGTATGGAAAATTAAACATGCAAAACCTGACAGCATAAGCCGGAGTGTTGAAAATGAAAATGGAAGGCCTGACAACATAGGCCGGAGTGTTGAAAATTAAACATGGAAGGCATGACATCATAAGCCGGAGTGCTGAAAATTAAAATTCAAGGCCTGACAACATAGGCCGGAGTGCGGAAAATTAAACATGCAAACCTTGACATAATAGGCCGGAGTGCTGAAAATTAAAATGCAAGTCCTGACAACATAGACCAAAATGCTAAAAATTAAGCATGCAAGGTATGACAACATAGGCCGGAATGCTGAAAATTAAACATGTAAGGCCTAACACCATAGGCCGGAGATGCGAAAAATTAAAATGGAAGGCCTGACATCATAGGCCGGAGATGCGAAAAATTAAAATGGAAGGTCTGACATCATAGGCCAGAGTGTTAAAAATTAAAATGTAAGGCCTGCCATTATAGGCCGAATGCGGGAAAACTATACATGCAAGACTTGACATCATAGGCCGGAGTGCTGAAAAATCAAATGCAAGGCCTGACAATATAGGCCGGAATGCTGAAAATTAAACATGGAAGGCTTGACATCATAGGCCGGAGTATGGAAAATTAAACATGGAAGGCCTGAGATCATAGGCTGGAGTGCTGAAAATTAAAATGAATGGCCTGACAACATAGGCCAGAATGTTGAAAATTAAACATGCAAGGCCTGACATCATAGGCCGGAATGCTGAAAAATAAAATGCAAGCCCTGATAACATAGGCCAGAATGTTGAAAAATAAACATGCAAGGTCTGACATAATAGGCTGGAGTGCGGAAAATTAAACATGTAAGGCATGACATCATAGGCCGAGTTGCTGAAAATTAAAATGCTTGGCTTGACAATATAGGTCAGAATGCTAAAAATTAAACATGGAAGGCATGACATCATAGGCCGGAGTGCGGAAAATTAAACATGGAAGGTCTGGCATCATAGGCCGGAGTACTGAAAATTAAAATGGAAGGCCTGACAACATAGGCCGGAATGCTAAAAATTAAACATGGAAGGCCTGACATCATAGGCCGGAGTGTGAAAAATTAAACATGCAAGGCCTGACAGTATAGGCCAGGAGTGCAGAAAATTAAACATGCAAGACCTGACAGTATAGACCTGGAGTGCAGAAAATTAAATATGCAAGGCTTGACAGTATAGGCTAGGAGCGCAGAAAATTAAACATGTAAGGTCTGACAGTATAGGCCGAGAGTGCAGCAAAATTAAACATGGAAGGCCTGATAGTATAGGCCTGGAGTGCAGAAAATTAAACATGTAAGGCCTGACATTATAGGCCGGGAGTGCAGAAAATTAAACATGCAAGGCCTGGAGTGCAGAACATTAAACATGTAAGGCCTGATAGCATATGCCTGGAGTGTATGAATGAACATGTTGACCATTTCCTTTTCAGATAATGGGGGTTTCACTTTAGCAACTAACTCCCATTATTGTTGTGCATATCCTTTAAAGGTTTCATTTTCTTTCTTAGTCATATTTTGAAGTTGTGTTCTGTCAGGAGCCATTTCTAGGTTATACTTGTACTGTTTCAGAAAGATATCATTTGAGTCTCTCCAAGAGCATATATGTGTTCGTTATAGTTGTGAATACTAGTTTACAGTTACCCCAGTTAGACTATCCTGGAAAAAATGGGTGAGCAACTTATCATCACAAGCATATGCAGTCATCCTCTTACAATACATGGTTAAGTGAATCCTTGGGCAACTAGTTCCTTGATATTTTTCAAATTTAGGAGCCTTATATTTGGAAGGAAGGATCATTCCTAGAACTAAACACAAGTCATATTTTTCTGGTGTCACGTGTACTTTTCTCTATGGCACGTATCTTTTCTTCAAAAATTAAGAAAATCAATATATGGGTAAGAGAATGGGCACGTATCCATAACAAGGTCTTAACTCTTAACTAGTACTTAAACATATTCCTAGGTTCAATTTTTAGAAAATTTGAAATGGCCCCAATAATTCATGATGGTAGTTGTTTTTATATAAATCAAGTGAAGAAATTTTTTTTCAAGCAACTTAAAAATCATAGTATACAAAGTTACCTATTTAACAATAAAGAATTAAAATAGTTTAATTTTACAAGATGCCTTATTCTGGATTACAGAAAATGGATATAGCAAACTAAAGTGAAATAGTAATACAATATTAGAACTTAAGCTAATCAGGTAATGAAAGTAAGTAAGAGTTACAAGACTAACTACTTACCCATATAAAAGATAACCAATTAAGATAATCCATATAAAATTAAGATTGCATGCTCATCTATAGGTGCACATAACTCCTCTTGCATAATAAGTGCATGTTGCTCCAAAAAGTTAAGGAAGTTAGTTGAGTAAGTTAATCTATAAACAATTGCTCTTATTTAATCAATGATAGGACTTGGCACATAAAGATCAAGTAATTATATTGAAAAATCTTCAACCTTCCTAAAGTTTGAAGGTTGTGAGATAAATCTCCCACAACAACTCCAATTTGCTGCAAGTTCCATATATGTTAGTCAATATACACATATAGGAAGAAAAAAAAAGAAAAAAAAAAGATTTAGCTTGTTTATGATGTATATTTTATTGTGAAAAGGCTTAAATGAAGATTTGTGCTAGAGCTAAACATATTACCATATGCTTGAACACTTGTTGTAATTGGGAGTAAGGAGGATTTGCATGAGTTTAAACATAGTAGTCAGTAAACCTATATTGGGAAGAAGAGAAAGAGACCCCTAGAGCTCATCCTAGCATATTATCAACATATGAACAAGAATTTTCAGTATGTTTCCTGTCGCAACCGTATTTACAATGGGACGATGAACTCGCTAAATTTTAAAAAGAATTTTATCCATTTTTGTGGAGCCGTCACCAAATTTTTATTTAAAGAAAAAAGATTTGGAAAAAACCCTAACTTGAGGAAGAGATTTAGGTTCGGGAGTCGATTACGAGTAGGAAAGGTGTTAGGCACCCTACTTGTCCGTTCTAAAGAACGGTACCCTTAAACTAAGTGTGTGATTTATTCAAAAATTGTTTGATCCCTTTAATTAGAGTGAAAATAAATAGATTGGTGGAAGATAGTCTGACAGGACTTGATCCTGCTCCTATGTATTCCTTGGTGCAATGGGAAACTCAAGGCTTACGTAGTTCCAGTTTTGAAGGCTTGACCTTCGGAGATGCTTGAAAAGGCATAGAGTATTTTAAAAATATTTTAAATAAAATCCTTAGTCCACATATGCACAAGATCCAAGACAACTACGACTCCACTAGGACCCATACGAATCCCTAAACATCGAACAGCAGAAAAAACTACCAGTTTGTGCTTTGGGTTCGTCGCATGAGACTAAGGATTCCAAAATGAAGTTTTCCTTGAAATTATTTACAAAAGGATGCTTAGTCCACATATGCACAGGGTCCAAAACAACTACGGTTGCACTGGGACCTATATGAATCCCTAAACATCGAACAGCAGAAAAAGCTACCAGTTCATACTTAGGGTTCATTACGTGAGACTTAGAATCATAAATGGACTTGATTTAAAAAAAGGAAGAAAATAATTGGGCTTGACCTAGCTCAAAAAAGAATTTCCAAAATTGAGAATATGAATTAGGCCTGAGTTAAGAATGAACTTGATTTTGAAAACAGAGGAGAAGAAATGGAAAAATCAACTTGATTTGAAAATTTAAAATGAACTTGATGAAATTTGAAGAAAACTTGGCTTGAACTAGAATGATATTTAACGAAATTTGAGGATTTGGACTAAAATGAATCTTGAAAAAGAGAATTAAATTTAATTTGAACTAAAACAAATCTTGATTTGAATTTTAAGAAAAAGAAAAACAATTGATTTTAACTATATTTGGGCTTGATTTTAACTATATTTGGGTTGTCCTATTTTAAGAAAAAAGAAAGACACTTGATTTTAGCTCTATTTGGGCTGCTCCCAAAGGAATGGACTTTAGATAAAAGAATTAGCACGGCCTAATCAGAGAATCATGCTTCGGGTTTGCAGGCCCAAATTGAAGAATTGCCAAGTCCATTTCGTATCCATTTATTTAAACACCCGAATGGTCCAGGGCCCAAATTGCAAATTGGAGAATTGCCTGGCCCAATACAGTTTCCGGATTGCAATCCTGCGTCCCCGTGCATGGGAGGCCCAATGATACCACACCATTTGAAATGGGATATTAGCACAAAATGGTAGGAGGCGGGAATTAAACGCGGGCGCAGTTGTATGCGTGAAGCGGGCTAACCATTTGAGCCATGCCTCTAGTTATGTTTTAATGTTTTCTCTTTTAATTAAAGCCAGCGTGATTTCTCCTTGTGACGTGCATGGAGTCTTCATTTGCATGCATCGTTTAATCATTTGTGAACGTGAAAAATAAGAGGTTCCTTTGAAATCGGCTTGTCACATGTAATAGATCCCAATAACCTATCGACTTCAAGCCTTGAAATGGTTGCTTTGTGGGCCAGAATTTGGTGGGTATTGAAGTATCCCATAAATTGATATGGTGGTATTGATAAATACTGCAATTGTTATCCACTATGCTCTATACTGTGCCTTGAAGAGCATGTACTAGAGCTCGGGTGATAAGTCAAACATACCTGATTGGTACCCCATTTCTTATGATAAATGGTCTTTAACAATTTAACATTAGCACTGTCATAGAATCCCACCGAATCATCCTCGTTAGCTGTGACAAGTAAATCATCCCAACGATGGAAATCAAGTACGCACATAGCCATTATTCATCATACTTCACAAGAGTTTCTCAGGCCAAAGGGATGGACTGTAAGTGTTGCTTAGACCACTAAAAGTGCCTACAGACAAAAAGTATCCCCTAAAATCTCATCATCGTAGCTCCCAGTGTAGTGATCCAAATATCTCACCAACACATGTTGCAACCAGAAGTTCAACATCCTCATCTTAACGCTTCATTAATCCTAGTTTTGTAATTGTGTTAAAAGGCTTCATTGATTCCAATATTGAAGTTAAAGGTGACTAATCCGACTTAGCAAGGCATGCGATGGCTCGATGAGAGCGTCTTTGGAGGAAGAAGAGGTTTCGAACTTGGATCCTAGCTCTTGGAGTTACAGTTGGTTGGGTCTCACTCTTTGGTTTAAAAGGTGAACCTATCATCCCCTTTTTTGATTCCGTGTTCGCCTGATGGACTCATGACTATTTGGATCATACCTCACAAAGCATGGCAGTAGACCATGTGCAATGAAATGAACCCGACACTGATAATGATGCAATTCTCATGTACCATAAATAAGGCAAAGTCCTGGGCTCTTGTGAGGATTGCATGACCTGTGCATGGCACATCACTGCACCTACGAGCTGAAATCTTGAGAGCATGTGGCTGATAAATGCCTAGGCTTTGTTGCACGACTAACCATAACCTTCCAAATTGCTTGATCAAGCGGTTCTATCATTCACCATGGAATGTTTGGAGTTGAATTCCTGGACATCCGAATTGTGTGCATGCCCTTGTTCATCTACCAACGAGTTTTGGCGACATCAACCACACCCTTTGAATACCCGTTTTGTGTAGAACAGCATGCATGATCTTCGTGGGTAATGATATCACTTCCCCATCTATAAACATTAAGACACCATGGCTAGTATTCATCCAAGCTCTGTAATTACTTAAGATAGATGGTCACTTGCACCTCCCTTTGTTGGCTAATCGAGACTAAACTCATTGAACCAAGACAGCCAAAAGAATTCCCCCTCTTTTTCCTCCTCCTCTGCATGCATGCTTTTTATTTTATTTTATATTCTGTTCTTATTTTTTCTGTTTTCTGTTTTCTATTGTTTCGTTTTACTTGTTTTCTTTTTCTATTTTTTCTATTTTTCGTTTTTAATTCATTTATTATTTTTCCATTTTTTATTCTGTTTTTATTTCTTTTATTATTTTCATTATTTATTTATTTATTGTGTTTTAATATTTATTTATTATTTTTTGTTTATTTATTTTGCTTTTTTTCCTTTTTATTATTTCTGGTTTATTTATTTATTTATTTATTAATATATTATTTTTTTATTTAGTTGTTTTTGTTTTATTTTTATTCTTTGATTCTGTTGTTTTTTTATTTTTATTAATTTTTGTAATTTTTATTTTTCCTGTTTTTATTTATTATTTATTATTTTTTCTAGTTATTTTTAATTTGTTATCATTTTTCATTTCTGTTTATTTGCTTTCTCCGTTTTCTGTTTATTTTTTTTCTTGCTTCCTATTTATTTTAATTTCTATTATTTAAATTATTTATTTTACTAATTAATTTTTTTGAAAATGGGGCCTCGAACATAATTGAGTGTTTACATTTCCCACCAAGTAGTAACTAAAAAAGTTAAATAGGCATATGGAAAATGTGAAATTTACCTAATAACCAAAGTAATAGTAATAGAAGGGTGATGGTTTTTTCTAACAATTTTTCTGTGATCCATAACCCCTCGGAAACCTTATTGAAAAAACTAACATCGATTATCCCCTTTTGAACTCCCTGTATTAGGTCTCACACTCGTTGTTTTGCTATAATGCAAAAATCAAGAATTCCTCAAATTAGTTTGCTAGACAGATCGAAACGACACTGTTAGGGGTGCGAATGAAGTGAAAACGATTAGGGAATTGCGGGAATAGGGTTTTGTCGAAGGAATTAGGATAGAAAGGGAAGAGTGCGGATTTTGTTCATCATGAGAAACTTGCACAGCTTTTGAACGATGTTGTTTTGGTGGTTTTGGGGGATGGTGTCTTCTTAAGAAGTCGAAGAATATGGCTATATCAGTTAGGTAGAAGCATGAAAGGAAGGCCTGGCGAGGGTAGGGGAACTTATGGAAGAGATTGGGGCCACACCGAAGGAATCAAAGCGTTGGAACGGTAAGTCTGGGGAGCTTTTGCCAATATATGATGAATTTCACGATGAGGAAGCCGGTGGAGTAGCGCTTGATGGCATCCTTGAGGAGACATGCGACCTTGAGATCTGTGTCCTTGTTGATGATATGATTTAGGCTTTGATTTTTCATCCACTTCAAATGCACTTTCAATATGTTCCATCATTGAAGCTTCATACATGAAACAACATCAACGAGGAATTCCTTTAACTGCAACGACAGAAGAGAGGAAATGATTCACAAATGACGAAAAATATAAAGGTGAAGGTTCGAAATGTTTTCATTTTGAGTCTTTGGATATAGAAAATGCTTCACAATGACAAAAAATTGAAAGATGAAGGGTCAAAATATTTCCATTTACATATTTCTTTAAGCAACGATACAACCTAAATGAAAATGACAACAATTTACATCGGTTAATAGTTACAACCGATGTAGATTAATTTTATTAAATCAGTTAAATAGATAACTAAGATAAAATATTTTTAAAATTGATTATTTTATAATCAATGTGATAATTTTTTTTAATTACAAAAATATCACTACATAAGTTTTTATACCCGTTCCTTAATAATCAACATAAAAAGTCGTTATAAAATCCTTAATTTGTACTAGTGGCATGACCATGCTAACCATCTAGGACGACCATGCTCAAGTTTGTATGATCATGTTAGAAATAAGTATTAATTATACAATAATTATAACTAATTTTCTATAGATAGATAAACAAAATGATGGTTAATATTATCACAAAATCCTTCTAATATTTAAAAAAATTAGAAAAATGCAAACTTCAATACATAATACCTTTCAAGTATTTCAAAAGATGATGCAAATCATTTAAATGTTCACCATTGGAAAATGTTCATCATTGAGATTATAAGTACTACAACTCAATTTGATCACAACATATGCAATATCGAGTCTAGTATATAGTTCTTTAAAACCATAACACTACCAATAATTTTGTATACTCAAATTGAGATACATTCTTATTATTAATTCTTTTTTGTAAGCCCATACTTACAACATATGCACTTTGGTTATTAATTTGTTTTTAACAATTTTTCAATATAATACACTTGATTTATAAAAAATCATTTTCATTTTTTTTATTTTTATTCTTAAAATCACATCAACTTCTTCAAAATTTTTTTGTTTCAAATTTGAAAGATAAAAATTATTTTATTTTGTTTGTCATATTCAAACAAGTTCCAAATATTAACAAATAATTCACAGACAAGAATATCACAACACAGTAATTTTCATATAATTTTGTATACTTGCATGTGTAAGAGATGTTCATAAAACTATGTTTTATCACACCAAAAATTTTATTGTTATATTTAGTTAATTAATTTTTTTAATCATATTTGAACTAATGATCAAGTCAATAAATTATTTATTCACCATACTTTGAATGTAATATGGAAATACTGGAATTCAAGCACTCTACGGTGTTCATATAATATTTTTTTAAAAAAATTTAAATCATATGTTATTAATAAAGTTCATACAACAACATCATCAATTAGATAACATGCTTAAAGTACGCATTTTAATCTCAAATATGCAACAATCTTATATAGATAAAATTTTAAAACAATATCATGGATCAAATATGATATTATGCTTAATGCAATATAACTTCTTTAATCAAATATATAATACTCTCACTTTCTATTACCTAATAAATTAGGATAAACCATAATATAAAATAATCATATTATGAATTTTTATAATTCATTATTATATCTCAGTCATAAGATAATAACAAATAAAATTTTGCATATAATTATTAATTCAAGTAAATATGACAATAATATCACCATAATATGTTAAGAAATTTAGTCTCCCATATGATATGATGTTTTAGAAAAATAGTTAATAATGGCTAAAAAAATTTCAATAATAATATATAGATCAAGGATTGAATATTAAAAATAGGGTACAATATTTTTTAAAACGTTTGTTGAATGAGCGAGTATCGTCGTAGTAAATTATATAGAAGTAAATAAAATTGAAAATTTTGTCTCACAAACTAACTTTGAAAACTTGCCTCCATTTACATGATGTAATATACATTCTTTCATACAACCGCATATACCTTATTACATATACATATCATACACATGCCAAAACAAAAAGTTAAAGGCTTTTAATGAGTCCTTTATAACAAATAAGGACATCAATATCTTTCTTATACATATAATCATTCATTACAATTTATACATATGCTACATTTTATATAGAAGAGATTCTCTTAAACCCTTCCTGCATTTTTCCCATGAGCATTAAAAAATATAGAAGATATAATATGATATGTAGGAACCTATGACTATCGTTGCTCAAATGCAAATGAAGAGTGGTAAAGTTCTAAATAAAGACATGTCATTCATAATAGAGAACATAAAGGCGATGAGAATATGTTTCAAAAGTTGGAGTAGGGGTTGTGTGCTAGGCCAGAAGAGAGGTTAAAAGTCAAAAATACCCACTAAATGGAAATCTACAATTAAGGAACACAATATTATCTTATTTGGATCACATGAAAAGTAGAAAAGAAAGAAAGTAAAAGGAAAGAGAGTGAAAATAAAAATAAAAAATGAGTTGTTTAGAGAGATAAAAAAATAAGGATAAGGAAAGAAAAAAAGTTATTCTCTTTTATTGACATAGTTGAAAAAGAAAAAAATAATATATTAATATAAATTTTATTTTATATTAATTTTAAAAATTAATTTAACTTTAAAAAATTTAATTTTTTATTATATTTTTTATTATTATGATATTATTTTTATTTTTAAAAATATATAATAATTTAAAATAAATATAAAAACAAAATAATATTCTCCTCCAACTTTATCTCCTAAATAGCAGAAATTAAAATACTAAATTTTATAAAAAAAATATTTTTCTCTTATTTTCATACACACAAACAAATAATAAAAAATCTTGTGATACTCTATTTTATTCTTGCTTTTTCGAAACAGAGAGAAGAAGTCAAGATAGGGAGAAGAAGTTTTGGATTTTTAATCTTCAACCGGAGGTGTCTTCTTCTAGTTTACCATAATATCCTTAGCTTTACTTGCTTTGTATTTAAAAATAATGTTTTTAATTAAAACATGACATAATGTTTCATAGATGAGAAATGGCAAGAAGTTTCTCCTTACCGTTTGCTACAATATATAAGCTTCCGTTTTTGTTTGACTTTCCTGAACCAACACTCTGTTCATATTTCCCAACTGTAGATAACCTTTCTTCTCAGTTCTTATGGATCTGCATCCATCATCCTCTTCCTTCAGCTATGCATTCAACTACGATGTGTTTCTCAGCTTCAGGGGCTCTGATACTCGTCACACTTTTACTGGTAATCTTTACAAAGCTCTTTGTAACAAAGGAATCCATACCTTCATGGATGATGAAGAGCTTCCGAGAGGAGATCAAATCACAGAAGCACTTGTCAAAGCCATTCAAGAGTCCAGGATTGCCGTCCCTGTCTTCTCTATTGACTATACTTCTTCTTCCTTTTGCTTAGATGAACTTGTCACCATTATAGACTACATTAAGATAAAGGGTCGGTTGGTTTTGCCGGTTTTCTATAACGTTGATCCTTCTTATGTGCGGCATCAGAGTGGGACTTATGGAAAAGCACTAGCTAAGCATAAAGCGAGGTTCAAGAACAACAAGGAAAAGTTGGAGGATAACATGAAGAGATTGCAGAAGTGGAAGACAGCTCTTACCCAAGTAGCTAACTTGTCTGGCTACCATTACAAACTTGGGTACCATCTAATACTTTCATTTCTCTAATTTTTTCAAATTGAATTGTAATAAGCAACTATAAATAAACATGGAATTGATGCATTAATCTGACTTTACACAAACTTTTCTTACTGTGTAGGGATGGATATGAACATGAGTTTATTGGGAAAATTGTTGAAGAGGTATCTAGGAAGATTAATCGTGTTCCTTTACATGTTGCTGATTACCCAGTTGGACTGCATTCCCAAGTGCTAACAGTGAATTCGCTTCTAGAAGTTGGGTCTGATGATGGAGTGCACATGATAGGGATCCATGGAATTGGTGGAGGAGGAAAAACCACACTTGCTCTGGCAGTTTACAATTCAATTGCAGATTATTTTGAAGGTATATGCTTTCTTGAAGATGTAAAAGGAAAGTCAAACAAACTAGGGTTAGAACATCTACAAAGCATCATTCTTTCTCAAATAGTTAGAGAAAACGAAATTAAGTTTGCAGGTGTCAAACTAGGAATGTCAATGATAAAGCATAGGCTCCAAACAAAGAAAGTTTTATTGATTTTGGATGATGTTGACAAGAAAGAGCAATTACAAGCACTCGTAGGAGGACTTGATTGGTTTGGTCCTGGTAGCAGAATCATCATCACAACTCGAGACCAACAATTGTTAGCACGTAACAATGTTAAAAGAACATATGAGGTGAAGTTGTTGAATGAGGAAGATGCTCTTCAATTGCTTAGTTGGAATGCTTTTAAATCAGAAAGGGTTGATCCAAGTTATGTGAATGTCTTGAATCGTGTAATAACCTATGCTTCAGGTCTTCCATTAGCTTTGGAAGTAATAGGTTCCAACTTGTATGGAAAAAGCATAAAAGAATGGGAATCTGCTATAAATCAATATGAAAGAATTCCTAATACTGAAATCCTAAAGATACTTAATATAAGCTTTGGTGCTTTGGGTGAAGAAGAAAAGAACGTTTTTCTTGACATTGCTTGTTGTTTCAAAGGATATGACTTGGAAGAGGTCAAAGATATACTTCATGCTCATCAAGGTTACTGTGTGGAACATCACATTGGGGTTTTGGTCGACAAATCTCTCATAAAGACTGGATTTCATAAAGTGACACTACATGACTTGATAGAAGACATGGCTAAAGAAATTGTCCGACAAGAATCACCAAAAGAACCTGGTGAACGCAGTAGATTATGGTTTTATGAAGATATAGTTCAAGTTTTAGAGGACAATAAAGTGAGTAAGACAGATATCAACTTGTTTGGTTTTTAGTCTCGTAAACCTTGATTTCTTTTGACTTTTATATGCTCACATCATAGTTGTTTTAACTCCCTTTATAATAAGTAAATTTTTTCTATATATGTGCTGAAGTCTTACATATATACATGTATTGCAATTGATACATTTTTTTTTTCTTTCTTTTGTTCAAGGGAACCGGAAAAATTGAAATCATATATCTACAATTTCCTTTAGCTGAGGAAGATGAAAGAGAAATAGAATGGGATGGAGATGCCTTCAAAGAGATGAAAAATCTCAAAACACTTATTATTAGAAATGGTCGGTTTTTAAAAGGTCCGAAACATCTTCCAAATAGTTTAAGAGTGTTGGAATGGAAGAGATATCCTTCGCAAAATTTACCAGATGATTTTCATCCCAAGAAACTTGTTATATGGAAGTTCCCCTTTAGTTGTCTTGTATCGGAGGGCTTAATATTGAGAAAGGCAAGTGTATTTAATTTGTTTCCTTAATCTTTTATATTAACAAGTTAGCTTTAAGGTTATTCATTTTGGATTTTCTTTTTGCTGTATATTAATAAATTCACCTTTAGATTATTAATTCATTTTCTATTTACTTTTTATCTGGCAGGAGTTAGCGAATCTGACAAATTTAAATTTTGATTGGTGTGAATATTTAACTGAAATACCAGATGTGTCTTGTCTCCTAAATTTAGAAAAATTATCATTTAAGTGGTGTCTGCGATTAACTACGATTCACCCTTCTGTTGGGTTGCTAGATAAGCTTAAAATCTTGAGGGCTGAAGATTGCTTCAACCTTAAGACTTTTCCACCCATGAAGTTGACCTCTCTTGAAGAACTCAATCTTTCTTATTCTGGCCTTGAGAGTTTTCCAGAAGTATTAGGAAAGATGCAAAATCTAAAGGAAGTTGATTTGCATGCAGTTCCCATAAAAAAAATTCCACATTCATTTCAAAATCTTATTGGACTTGAAGCTATAACGATGGACTTTCCAATGAAGTTAAGCGACTCTGAAGAAGACGATGTCCTTCAGAACATTGTCACAATGCCAAAGTTGACTGTGATTAAATCTTTTAACCGTGTTCTCCACCCATTGCTTAGTGGGTATGTGGATGAAGACAAAGTGAGCTCTTCCAACATCCAAATTGTTTATCTCAAATGGTGCAAGCTGACAGATGAATACTTTCTGAAAATTGTCAAGTTTTTTGCTAATGTGAAGGAATTATTCTTACAAAGGAATAATTTCATAATTGTTCCCGAATGCATCAAAGAGTGTATCTTTTTAAAGAAGCTTGATTTGAGCGATTGTAAGTCTCTTCAAGAAATTAGAGGGATTCCGCCAAACTTGAAATATTTTAACGCAAAAGGTTGCAATTCCTTGACTTCGTCATGTAGAAGAATGCTTCTGAACCAGGTCTTTGTGTTGTTTATGTACTTGACTTATAATTCATACTCTACACTTAATATTGTTAAACTATGAATTATTTATAACTAACAGGATCTGCATGGTGCTGGAAACACAGTGTTTATATTGCCAGAAACCGAAATTCCAGAATGGTTCGAGCACAGAAGCAGGGGAACACCAATATCTTTCTGGTTTCGTAACAAGTTGCCTGCATTGGTTCTCTATTTTGGGATGGCATCAAACTACCCATTTGAAGCTTATAAGCCGACCCTGTTGGTCAATGGTAGAGAATTTTTGCTTTATTCGGGAATGTTCATCAGAAAACGTGACAGGAGTATTCTGGTTATGGATCTGAGAATGCACCCGGGCAACGGTTATCATATATATCTGGAGAATGAATGGAATCGAGCAGAGGTTAGATATCAAGTTTATGATCGCACCCAAACAGCCACTTCAGAAATTGGAATTCAAGTGATCCCAACCCTTAGGGAATTTGGAATTCATGTCCTCAAACAAGAATATAGCATGGAGGATATTCGATTCACCGATCCTTATGAGAAGAGAAAATTAGAACATGATCTCAACAGTTCAGAGCGTGAAAATAATCGGTTTCTTGAAAAACAAAAATTTGTGGACATGGAAATTTGTAAGACTCAATTTGAAATGCAGCGACAACGCATGGGTTTGTTGTGGCGCATGTGGAATTGGGTACGTAGTTGTTTTCCATTTCTTCCGGCTCTACCAATGCATTCATTGGATGATAATGTGAATGAGGATTTAAGTTCAATGACATCAACACAGATAAGGGACAACACTGGTGTCAGAGGTAAATTCTCTTGTGCTGTGTTATCACTTCAACAAAAATTAGTTGTCCTATCACTTACTTATATATGTTTTTGATTTTCATGAAGATAGAATAAGCATTTGAAACTGTTTATGTGTTTAACCGAATCAATTTTTATTGTTCTGTATTTTACTTTGTATGCTAAAATCTCTGCTTTTAAATACTAATCTTAACTTTGTCTTTGGTCTAGAGTTTTCCATCAGGTTTCAATCTTTCACTTAAAATTGGGAACACTTCATAATTCATCTTCCTCAAGTCATCATTGTTTAAGAGAGTTCTTAAACTGAGTTTTTTTTCTTCTACGATGATGGTGGAAAGTCTAAAAGATATGATATGGTCTTCCATGTGTTTTTCATTGTTCAGGAGAGGACATTTTTCCAATACAAGTTTTATGCTCCAAAAGGCTGATTATTGAGCCCATCCTCATAATATACAATGTCCTCTTTCAGATAAATAACCAATGGTAGAATTATTGAGTAAATATCTAATACTTTCATTCCTATAAAAGAAACATTAAATTTATATTTCACTGGTAGAATTAATCCTTCTCTGGGGTATCTGTGTTCCATGATTCATTGCCTGGAAATAAAACACATTGCACTGCCCATAAAGCCTTTTAACTTGGCATATTCTTTTGTGCTCCAAAAGGCTGATTACTGAGCCCATCCTCATAATATAGAATGTTCTCTTTCAGATAAATAACTAATGGATATGGTAAGATTTACACTTCATATTACAGGAAAAAACATTATCAACATGTGATTTTATCTGAAGCAGAATATGAAAATTGAAGAAACTAATCTACATTAACGCGTGTGCAGGTGAAGCTGATGGAGAAACTACTGAAGAAGGGATCATGATAACCGAGTGTAGATGACAAAAGGCTTGGAAAGATGGATGTGTGCTTCGTGTGAGAGAGAGAAGAGGACCTTTGATATTAACCATGTAAACTGCTTCCCAATTTTTAGTTGCACCCATGTTTGGTTATTGTATCTTCACTCATGACTTCTGTCATGTTGAATCTGATGTCTTTCACCCCATAGCTATCTTGGATGGCAATGCTAGTCCATATAAGTATGTTTAATTGCTTAACGTAGATAGTTAATACTAATGCTCATTACTCTAACATTTGATTTTAGTTGCCAAATTTAATTGATTATTTAGAAGCTTTATATAGAATGTAAGATATAGAATTTTGATGATTTAAACTAACATTCTACCACTTACTGTTTTAAACTAACATGTTTAAATTATCTTGCATCTTTAAATTGTTATTGGATTTTGATGTTGTTGTTAGTTTATCTCACTTTACTTATATATTTAGTTATTAAACTAACATTTTTAAATTATCTTGCATGCTTAAATAATTGTAACTGCTAGAAAGTAATATGATTTTTAAACTGCATTCCTAATGGTCATCATTTGGATAAAAGGACTTTGGTGCATGGTTCAAATTGTTTTCCAAATAAATTTTTAACCACATTTCAAAGTCTTGTTTAATGTAATAATTATAACCATAAAATACAATAATAATGGGAATACACATTTATCCCATATACTATAAAGATGGAGAGAAAATATATATATATTTTACATTATATCAAGAATAACATCAAATGTTTTAGGTTGACCGATAATAATTTTACCTATAGAGCTAGATTGGTTTGCTTGTTCTTTTATTTTATTTTTATTGAAAATTAAAAATATAGTAAAAAAGATGTGTTCATTTCAATTCTTGAAAAAACATTTCTACAAAAATTTTATAAAAATAAATTCAAAACTAAAAATAAAAAAGGTTATTTTTAGTCTTTTGGTTTCAATATATTGAAAAGATTAAAAATATAAAAGA
Organism: Canavalia ensiformis; assembly: GCA_026541065.1. Lineage (NCBI taxonomy): Eukaryota > Viridiplantae > Streptophyta > Magnoliopsida > Fabales > Fabaceae > Canavalia > Canavalia ensiformis. The sequence goes on along the minus strand of JAMKYM010000225.1, from coordinate 389,730 downwards.
AAAAAATAGAAGATGATTAAAAAATAGAAGTTGACAAAAGAATATTAATTCAATAACAGAAGAAAAAATAAAAAAAAATTACCTTAATGATAAAAAATAGAAGCAAATAATAATATTTTGTTTTTTGTTAGGATGATTATTAGTAATATATATATATCAATCTTTATATTTGTATTTATTTGGTTAAAATAAAAATATTATAAATCAATATTTATTATTAACATATAATTATTGTTATATAATAAATATATAACATTATGATAATTAAATATATAAAAATTATAAATATCTTCATACTCTTCATATATATATATATATATATATATATTAATAAAGCATGCTATAATATCAAAATATATACTTTTAAATTAGAATTCTTATTCTTAAATGCTAATATTTTAAAAAAATTTCTTTATTCTCATTTTATGTTACACTGCTGTTACATTAATAATTTAAAATTCTTTTAGTTACAATATTTATTTGTTTCAAATTAAATATTAATATCACAACTGCAACCAAGATGATATGACATGTGAGAAAATAATAAATCAGAGTCGTTGCCAAACTTTATTTAAAAGTTAATTTTTAAAACCAGTTTGAATCTGAAAGTCATTGACTGAAGATATTAAAATCTTACCATGTTCCTTAAAAAACAGTTAGCTTTTAATTGGAATTTAACTACGGTTCAGCGTTCTGTTGGGTTGCTAGATAAACTTAAAATCTTGAGTGGTGAATATTGCTACAAGCTTAAGAGTTTTTCACCCATCAAGTTGACCTTTCTTAAAGTAATCGATCTTTCTTATTCTTGCAAATCCTTGACTTTATCATGCATAAGCATGCTTCTGAATCAGATTTTTTTCTTGTTTATGTATTTGATTTATAATTCATAATCTACACTTAATATTATTAAACCTAAGAATTATTTATGACTAACAGCATCTGCATGAGGCTGGAAACAGAGTTTTATTTGCCAGCAATAGAGATTCCAAAATGGTTCGAGCACAGAAGCAGGGGAACACAATATCTTTCTGATTTCCTAACAAGTTGACTCCATTGGTTCTTTATTTTTGCTTTGAGTTCCATGAAGATATATTTAGCCATTGAAACTGTTTGTTTCTGAGTCAATGTTTGTTGTTCGGCATTTTACTTTGTATGCTGAAATCTCTGCTTTTGAATACCAATCTTTAACTTTTGTCTTTGGTCTAGAACTCCCCATCAGGTTTCAATCTTTCACTTAAACTTGGGAACACTCAATAGATAATTCATCTTCCTCTAGTCATCATTATTTTAGAGAGTTCTTAAACTGAGCTTTTTTCTTCTGCGATGATAATGATGATGATGATGGAAAGTCTCCACAGTACCATATGTTATATGTTTTTCATTATTCAGAAGAGGACATGTATTCCAATACAAGTTTAACAAGGACGTTAAGAACAGGACATGTATCCTATTGGTTTTTTATTTTCATTCAGTCATCCAGTTTTTGTAATTCTGATATTAGCATGAAATTTCAATTTGGGTTGTCAAAAGCACATTTAAGGAAAAGTCAATACCCTTTTCTTCATCTTCATCTTGCTTTTCATCTCCATAAACTACTCCAACTCCTTCCTAATTCCGTAACGTGCAACCAAATTGTTGTTTGAAATAACTTAAACAATTATTCAGCACCCTAGACATTCTTTCATACTTTGTATACTACCAATGGCGATAAATGTAGTTAGTTGAAAATACTTTTCTTTTTAGGTTAAAGTTCATGAGGGAAACATTAAATTTATATTCAATTGGTAGAATCAATGATTTCTCTTAGGTATCTGTTCCTTGATTCAATGCATAGAAATAAAACATTGCACTGCCCATAAATCCTTTTAATTTAACATATCTTTTGTTGTAAGCAATTATACTTTACAAATTATTTGGTGTAAATAGTTATGTTTTGCTTAAGATTTACTTTTATGGCTTATCATTTTAATTGAGTTTTATGAGCGTTAATGGTAAATTAAAAAGTATCGCGGACTACCCAGCAAAATTCTTTGCTTTCCTTTGGCTCAGTTTCTTATCAACAAGCATCTGTTGTTGGTTTAAGTTTTAAAGAAATAATGATACTTTTAATCAATTTTTTAGAAAACGTTTTTCATTAAAAATATATTCTTAAAAAATTAAAGTAAAAAAACATAAATTAAATTTATTTAATTAATAAAAAGATTAGTTTGGAACGTTGATAAGATTATTTAAAAAATTGTTGACTTTATAAAAAAAAAAGAATAGTAACTAATATAAACAAAATGATAATTAATATTAATATAAAAGAATTATGAACATTATATTTTTAGGTAAATTAAAATTTTCGACTTATAAATTTAACAAATAGTTTCTATAAGATAATGATTATTAACAAAAAAAATTCTAACATGGATGAGAATATCAAATTAATATTTATTTAAGTAAATAAGCAATTTGTTCAAATAAAATATTTATAACTAATTTCTATGAGGGAAAAAAATTAACACCCACCTTTTAATAAATCACATTGTTAATAAGATTAATAATTATATTATTTATATAATTCATAAATTAGAAAAATAATATAGAATCTCAAATAATATTGATAAAGTAATTAATAATTAATTTATATTTTATCATATAAATTAGTTATATATTATATTGTAAAAATAATATAATTACAAAAAATTTTAAAAAATTATTGTTAAAAAAATGAATATATACATATATATATATATATTATTGTTAAAAAAGATATATATATATATATATATATATATGTAAATACCATTAAAAATGTAACTTTTACAATAAAACATTTAATAAAGTATATACATATATATATATATTCATTATAACCTCAAAAAAAAGTTGATGATCCATATTAATCTTTATACAAAATACACATGCTATATAAAATATATTATCTACAATAAATTGTTATAATAAATAAATTACTAAAAAAATTAATTTTAACATATTTTTATATTTTTTATTTTCATATAAACCTGATGCAATATTCGATATGTTATCTTAAATATTATATTTAAATGTAAAATTAAATATGTCTTTATTTTTTTAAAATTTAAAAATTTTAATTTTAATTTTTTATTTTTTAAATGATTAGTTTTATCTCTTATGTTTTTAAAATATTTTACTTTTACTTTTTAACTTTAAAAATTAAAAACCTATTTAATCTTTAAGTTTATATATATATATATATATATATATAATAGTTTAAATCAGTAATTACAAAACATAATTATATATAATAGTTTCTAAAGATTATTGGTATGAATCAGTTATAATTAAGTGATGTCTATGGTTATTGTTAAAATAAATTAGATTTTTTAATAACAAAAAATTAGTTTAAAGAAACTTAGTTTTGTAAAATGTTTTGTTGTTATACTTTTAGTTAATTTTAAACATTACAATACACGTTTTCATATCTAAAAGTAGATATTTAATATCTAAAATTTATAATATTAAATATTTTTGACTAAGATTTAAAAAATTCAACTTTAATTTTATTTACAATATTTCATCATCATCATATATATTAATAATAATAACATAAATATTATAATATTTAAAAAACATAAATATTAGAATATCTCTTTTGGTTTTATATATATATATATATAACTAGTTTATAAAAATTAAAAATTTAATTAATTTAAATAATGTTAAATTAACCATTAATTTATATAGTTTATATATTTATTTAAATTTTAATGAAATATAGTTTTTAAAATTTTTAACCTAATAATTATTATATCTTATTTAATTTTTTAAATTAGAATTATTTTATAATAAAATAATTAATTAATTAACATATATTATAAATAGGGTCATATAGAATTAAGATAAATTTATTTTTAAATGGTGAGAAAGATGAAATGAGTAGAAATTAAAGATATGTTTGGTTGTGGATGGAAAGAGCGAATGAAGTAAAGAAAAAGGATGAAAAGACTTTTATGAAGAAAAATATAAGCCTTTATTTGAATAGAATCAATTAAGGGATAAAATTGGTAAAGTAGTTTAATTTTTTATGGTTTAGTTTATTTTATCTTTGATGGAAAGAAATGTTGATTTTTCGTAGGTTTCACAAATTTTTGTTTTCTCTTCTTAGCTTTGAGCAGAAGACGAGGAAAAGAGTTTTTTTTTTTTGTTTTAAATTAAAATTATTATATATTTTTTAAAATTTTAAAAATTACAAAAATTTAAAAAATAATATTTATTAAAAGATATAGTAAAAAAATATTTTAAAAATTTATTTAAAATAAAATTTATACTACTAATATTTTTTTTTTTTCATCCAAACAAAAAATAATTTATTTTTATTTTTATTCATCCAAATAATTTATTTTTTTAATTTTATTTTTTTAATTTTTATTTTTTCTTCCATCCAAAAAATATAAAAGTAAACATTTGTTGCAGGTTTATAAAATTTTTAATCCTCTCTTAAATAAGAAAGGTGAAAGAGGAGAGAATTTTTTTTTAAATTATTTATATATTTTTTTAAAAAAATAGAATTATATTTATAAAAGATATAAAAAAAATATTAATTTGTTTTAAAGTTAAATTTTATTTTTTTAAAATTTATATAAATAAAATTTATATTATTAATATATATTTTTTCATTCATTTAAATAGAAAAAAAATTTATTTTTATTTATACTAATAACTTTTTTTTATTTTTATTTTTATTTTTTTATTTTTTTTCTATTTATTTAAAATTCAAACAAATCATAAAAGTTGGAAAGTTCCATACGAAGATATGTTAGTCAGAGCAGAAAACAGAAGGACGAGGTGATCAGAATGTGTTTGAAAAGTTAGAAGAGAGGATGCGTGAATGAGTGTAGTATTGGGCGAGAAGAGAGATTGAGTGATTAAGTGAAGAAAAAAGCAATTTAGGACAAAAAGAAGTTCATCAAAATGAGATTAAGAGATTAACTGGACACATGTCAAAGAAAACTACTTGTAATCGGATTTCACTTTCATTTTATTTTCCTTATCAATGTTCACATCATTAGTGTTGGATGAGAAAAGTTCTTGCAATAAATTTACTAAAAATCATAATTACATATATATAAAATATATAATAAGAGAATGAAATATTTTTCTTTAAATACAATTTACAAGAAATAATAATAAAATATTTATACAATTCTATTAATATTATATACAGATATTATATATAAATATACATCCAATTTAAAGTCAAAATAAAATATATTAAATATATATGTTATTTTTTTATTTTTTTTTCAAATATCTATGATGATAAGTTTAATATTATCTTAAGATTTATAAAATTCTATATACAATAATTTTTATTAATATAAAATTAATCGTTCTTTCAATAAGTACATAGATGTGAACTAAAATGATAATCACTTTATTAAAATAATAAGAATAATAAAATTAAATTTCAAACCACATATATTGTCAATACAGATTTCATCATCATTTTAAAGAGGAATGGTAGTATTTGATCGAACTTAAACGTAATCGTTTACTTGACCCCTTTTATTTATCATTCTCTTCTATTGTTATTATATTGCTCACATCATTTTATTTTAGTTCTGAATCTTTCTTAATTCGAATCTTTTTTGTATTCAAATATCTTCATATTTTAACTGATTTTTTTTAATCAAGATATTAATGCATGTATTGCTTACTCTTCTTTCTATTCCTTCTCTCAATATTATGATATGTGCTTAATGTCTTAGGTAATGAACTATACTACTAGTTTTAAATTTTTTCTTCTTTACATTTTTATATTCTTTCAAACATTTGATTATAAATTTTATATTCTTTTAACCTATTCTATACTTTTTAAAATTCCTATTTTTGATATCCGGATGATTTATTTGAATGAAGGTGTCAAATTATATGTATCATTTATTTTATTTTTCTTTATCACTATTCTGATATTGCTTCATATCTAAGATTGCATATTCTAACCTTATGTGTTTGGGTGAGAAATTTTTGATGTCTAATCATTTTTAAATAAAAATGAGTAATTATTAAAAGATAAATAAAGTATGAGAAAAATTATAAATAATAATTAAAAAAAAAACAATAAAAATTTTAAAAATATTTCTAAATAAGAGTTATTTAAAAAAATCATTTAATATAAAAATTACTCTAAAAAATTTTTATAGCATTTTTAAAATTCTTTCTTTTATTATTTAAATATATTAAATTTTAAAATTTTAAAATACTTTATCCAAACTCAAAGTAATTGCTAAAAACATGTACAGTTACTTTTATTCACCCTATTCTGATGACTTTTACATCTCTTTTGTCAATTCATGTTTCTCTTATTGTTTTACTTAATATTTGACTTCTTTATTTTCCATAGCAATAGACTGTCTCTTATTATTCTTTTCAAAGCTAAGTACTCAATTCCATGTATCCTAAATTTGTGAACCAGAGTTGGTCCATGTTTATAAATATTTTTTATTTGTGAAATGTTTTCTATATATTTTTTTTGTTCATTCATTACCATTCCCCTGTTTCGGAAGTTAGTTGGGAATTAGAAGATTAAGAAAAATTCTTCTGTTAGATTAAACATAGCAATATAAATTTTGGTCCAGTTAAATTCTTCTTTTATAGTATGTTCTTATTCTAATCTAATTTTATATTTTCCTTATTTTTTCCTTGGTGCTATTTGCCTTTCTTTTTTCTTGAGGTAGAGAAAAGATGAAAAGAAGTCTTCTACCAAGTTCTGGAAGGACTACTAATACCTGGCCAAACTTTTTTGACCTCCTTCACAGAGACAAATAAATTTCCCACAGATGCACGACAAATTGATTTAAGTTGTGCAATGCACAAACTAAAACCAAAAAATTATTATTTACTCTAATAATATGTTTTATACTTTTTAAGACTCCTAAATTTAACATCCAATTAATTTGTTTTAATTAAGGTTTTGTAACATACTTTTTTATTCCAATTATTGAATTAATTCTTTTTTCGAACATATTTTTGCACATAGAAATTGAATATAATCATGCATTCCAATTAGCAAGAGACTTCACAAATTTGTAAAATGTAAGTTCTTATAACTTAATTGCATTTGTATGTTAGGTTTTAAAAAGGACGTTTTATGTCTAACTTAAATATATTTCTCAATCACCTGCGAAGTACCCAAGTTGTGTAATATGTCATTTATTGTTCTTATTCGTTATGTCACTATTCTGATATTGCTTCACATCCAAGACTGGATACTATAATTGCTTAAAATAAATGCAGTTACTTTTGTTTCAACCTTTTCTCATATCTTACTTTTGTTTTATCTATTCATGTTTCACTTAACGTTTTTCTTAATATTTGATTGCTATACCTTTGATAGCAATGGATTGTCTCTTATCATTCTTTTCAAATCTAAGTACTCACTTCCATGTACCTTAAAATTTATGAACTAGAGTTGGTCCTTTTTTATACATATTTTTAACCTGTATTATGTTTTCTATATTTTTTTCTATTCATTAATTCTCATTCCCCTGTTTCTGATGTTAGTTAGGAGATTAATGAAAATTCTTCTTCTAGATTTTACATAGCAGTATTTTGGTCCAGTTAAATTCTTTTTTATAACATTCTAATTCTAATTTAATTTAATATTTTCCTTATCTTTTTTCTTGGCTAGTGTTAATTGTCTTTCTTCTTTCCTGAGCTAGGAAGAAGATCAAAAAAAGTTTGCTACCAAATTCAGGAAAGACTACTAATAGCTTGCCAAACTTTGTGTACCTCCATCGTAGAGATAATGAATGTCTTGCCAAACTTTTTGTATTCTTCATTCAATGGGTAAGAAGACAAGTTTGAGGTCAATACAATCATACCACTCTTTTTATCTTTTGCTCTCCATGATTGATTGGTTAGCTTGTACCATTTAATTATTATTTTATTTAATCCTTTTCTTTTTTTAACTTTCTTTATCTGTATAGATATTTTGACAAATAAAGAAGCTATGCTCCAATTTTTTATTTTTTCATTTTCTGTTATGTTTTGCTCTTATGATATAAGGACGACTCCTTATCCACCTAATTTATTTCAATTTGGTCTCTTCATCTTAGTGATTTTCTTCTTTTTACCCAAAGAAAAAAACTTATGTGGAAGCATAATTTTAAGATGTTTTTTTTTTCTATTTGAAAATGAAAGGAATCAAGCAATAATCCCTCTTTTTATATATGGTATTTAACTCTAGTAAGGCCATTTCTTGGTTTGGCATTCATGCTCATCTTTCCTAATATTTATGATTATTTTCATTCTCTAACTAGTTTTTAGGTATTGAATTGGGATTCTGTTATTCATGTTGCTTGATGTAAATTCCAGGGAAATTTTAATATTATTTTTTAATTATGCTATTAATAATTTTCTGTCTTGATGTTGATTTTAAATATGTTGTGTAATTGACTTATTATGCTGATTATTCCTGTTGGAAATAGTATATCTTAAATAAGACTTAATTACTTATTTGCTTCCTAACTTGCATAGATTCCACTATATAACATTACTCATTGTACCTTAGGAAATTGTATTCTTAATTATTCTCCTTGTACTTCGTATTTTGAATTCATTGCTTCTGTCATCTAGATGTATATAAAGATAAATATAATACAACTGAGTGTGGAAATTGCTCAAGCATATTCAGTCAGAAAACCTTCCTATCTCCCTCAACAATTCCCCTGACTAAAATGCTGTATGCTGCCTAGGTTGATGGTTATCTTTGCTATGAAGAGGGAAAGAATCACAAGATTTTTTTTGATTATATGTATTCAAATTATCTTCAGGTACTGAAAATTTAATTCATTTAATTTATCTGTTTTGATACTACATCCTATCATTATCCAAGCTTTGAAGTTGGCGCTTGTTTCTTGTACTTGAATTGTGTTTTCCTTTGGTTTGCTCTTTCCTAGTTGGGTTATGTGGAAGATTAATGTGTAGTGGATTGTGCTCAACCCCTACTCTTTTACAGGAACAAGCTGCAGCAAAACCCAGAAAGGTAACTGAATCAATTTTCTGGTGGGGTTCTTTGTGTGTGTTTTTCTTGAAACTAATGCAAGAGTTAAATTAAGTGATGCTAGTAAATAACTTAGAAAAGTGGCATGAAGTCCACTCTGGAGTTTGTAACAATCATATATAGACCATCTCAAAATATTTCATGTATGTATGTTTGATTTTAATTAGCATCCCCATAGAATTATTGAACGATATGATTTTTCCAAATTATAAAAATGATATTGATATGTGAGACTTTAATTGAGCCAGTGCTAATATCAGGAATTACATGTTATCACTTGCCAAATGGAGAAATATGGTTATAAAATCATTTCTTTGAACGGAAAAGTTTCAAAATTTAAATTATATATCAGGAAGAACTACTAATGCTTGGTCAAGCTTTTTTAACCTCTATCATAGAGACAATGAATCTCCTGCAGATGAAGGAGAAATTGAATTAAGTTGTATGCACAAACTAAAATATATATGTTTTGTACTTTTTAAGACTCCTATGTTTGACATCCAATTAATTTGTTTTAAGGTTTTGTTACATGTATGTTTTATTCTAATCATTGAATTAATTCCTTTTTTTTAACATTTTTCACTTTGAAATTGATTATAATCAATGCATTACTGTTAGCCAAGTGACACTTCACAAATTTGTAAGATGTAGGTTTTTATAACTTGATTGTATTTGTATGTTGGGTTTAAAAAAGTTGTTTTATGTTTAAATTAACTATATTTGTCAATCACCTGCGAAGTACACAAGTCGAATAATATGTATCATTTATTGTTTTTATCCATTGTCACTATTCTGAAATTGCTTCATATGTAAGACTGCATTCTATAAGTGCTTGAAATATATACATTTACCTTTGTTTCCACCAACTCTCATGTCTTACTTTTGTTTTATCTATTCAAGTCTCACTTATTGTTTTATTTAATATTCGATTGCTTTGTCTTCAATGAAAATGGATCGTGTCTTCTCATTCTTTTCCAATTTTTTTAGTCACTTCCATGTATCTTACAATTCGTGAACTAGACTTGGTCCTTGTTTATACATATTTTTAATTTGTTATGTTTTTTTTAATATTTTTTTCTGTTCATTAACTACCATTCTCGTGTTTCTGAAGTTGGTAAGGAGATTATTGGAAATTATTCTTCTAGATTTAACACATCAGTATAACTTTTGATCCAAGCAAATTCTTTTTTATCAGATATTCTAATCCTAATTATTAGTTTTATGTGTTCATTATTTTTTCCTTTGCTGGTGCTAATTGCCTTTCTTTTTTGTTGGGATAGAGATAAGATGAAAAGCAGTCTTCTACCAAAATTCAGGAAAGACTACTAATACCTCTACAATAGACAAAATGAAACGTCCTGCAGATGAAGGAGGAATTGAGGTAAGTGGTGTGATGCCCAACAAAAAATAAATAAACATTATTTACTATACTTAGTGTGTTTTATATTTTTTAAGACTATTGTATTTTACATCCAATTTATTTGTTTTAATTAATGTTTTGTTATATATATATATATATATATATATATATATATATATATATATATATATATTCTAATCATTGAATTGATTCCTTCTTTTAACATTTTTTTCTCACTGAAATTGATTATAATCAATGCTTTGCAGTTAGCAAATAGGCACTTGACCAATTTGTAAAATGCAAGTTCTTATGACTTGATTGTATTTGTATGTTAGGGTTAAAAAGGATGTTTTAATCCTAACTTAACTATATTTATCAATCATGTGTTGTACACAAATGGTATTATATGTATCATTTTTTACCTTCAATAGAGACAATGTTTTTTACCTTGAAACAAAAATTGAGATAAGTCGTGCAATGCTCAAATAAAAAAAAATGTATGCTTTGTAATTTTTAAGATTCCTATATTTCACATTGTTATAATTATCATAATTATAGATATTTTTTTATTTAAGATAAATTTATTAGCCATAATTTATATAAAATTTTATTAGATATTATTTTTTTTATAATTATAATAAATAATATATAAATTGTATAGCATCTCACTAATAGACAATTTAAATAAACATAATCTTTTGGATAATGGAAGGAAAAAAAACCTCAAGTTATGTTTGGTTCTTGAAATAGAAAGGAAAGTCTTAAGCTATTAGGATTTATCAATGATAGTTTAAAATAATTTATATGAGTTTGTGGATTCAAACCATTATTTTCATTTTAAAAAGGAAAAGACCAAGATCCTTAATTGAAATAACATAGAAACACACAAGAAGAGGATTAAACTATGCATTAGATATTTTTATAAACCTTTCTTTTTTTAAAAGATTAGATCTTTAAAAAGGTTTAAGTCACACTTTTTTTTTTCAAATGTTTAAAAACTTCATATGCCTCTAAAATGTTTCATAGATACTTTACAAAATATCAATTAAAAATTTTGATATTATAAACAATCTTCTTAATGAAGAGATAAGAGGAGATAAGAGATCAAAGATAGTAAAAGCATGTACTTCAAGATTTATATTGATTTACTTTTAATAACTTAAAATTAATTTGTTATATCAAAGAAGAGTTTCATAAGAGAAATATTCTTATATGACAAAGAAAACTTTTATAATTATTCTTTTATAAGTCTCTTTTGACTCAAAACTAAAATATCCTTGAATAAATTTTTTTTCATGTTTAAACTTAGGATTAAAGAAATAAGAAGCTGCTATCAACAAATAATATAAAAGGAGAATAATAATAATAAAGAAATTTTTTTTATAGATAACTAATAATTAAATATTTAGAATATATAAAAAGAATAAAAATAAAAATTTAGAAATTTTCATATAATATGAATGAATGTTAATATTTTTTTATCTTTTTTTAATAATTTATTTTTAATAAAAAAGACAAAATATAATCATTATGAGATAAATTAAAGTTTTTATGTTTTCTATCTTCTATAAAATACATTACTCAATATTTTTAATATGTTTTATAAAATTTTTTATTCTAGATCTACAATTATACTCTGAATATAGTACTTAGAGCAAATGCTATGAATGTAGCACTTGTATAATGTGAAAGTGCACGTATCATTGAAAGTTCTTTTTTTCATATAATCTTGTTAATATACAAAAAAAAATTTTTAGCTAATATTCATTATTTTTTAATAAGATTTGCTTGTATCAAACAAAACGAGTGCTACGAATGAGATTTTATAGATTCTTGAAACACATTAAAAATCAAGTGTCTGACCAAGGTTTTCTTATATACTTTGAGGTGTCAAATCTTAAGTAACTAAATTATTCCTTAAACATCTTTTTTAATTTTGACCATTCCAGTACTTGTTTAATAATCTTCTTTTTATAAATACATTGGATTTAACAAGTTATACAAATAAAAAATTATTTTTAAAATTATTTTATGATTAAAATTTTTAAAATAGAAAAACATCAACCGTTCTAAATATCAACAATATTAAATTTATGTCATTTATTAAATAATGAAATATATCAGTAAGATAGAATAAAATATAAGTATATACTAAATGGGATTTTGGATTCGAATCCTATATCTATAAAAGCGAAAATTTTCAAGAAGTTGATGGCAAGGGGAGTTTCAGTACTTGGGCATTTCCTCACGGAGTGTGTTAGTGGTGATTGGTTTATCGTGCAGAATAGTACATTCTTGAGTTTTGAAATAGATCGGAGATATACGTACATCCGGACAATATTAATCATTTATATATATTGTTATTTAATTTTTATTATATTTTTAATTAAAAATGTTTAAGAATTAAATCAATTTAAATTACACAATTAAATCTAAAAAAATTAAAATTTTTAAAAGTTACATATTTTTTATACAGTTTGTTTTGATTTGTGGTTTCTCTCGATAAAACTAAACTGATCCAAATCAAATAGTATATAACTTTGTATATTTGTAATTTTGTATTATTTAATTTTTATTTCTTTAATTATAACTTATTTATCTATAATGTTCATAATTTATATATCTTATTAACATTTTCATTATTATTTTTTAACATCAAAATTTATATACTTATCTAAATTTTATATATAAATATTATTAATACATTAGATTTAATCAATGTTAGCTTTAAAAATTTTAAAATTTATTATTTTACGTTTTCTATTAATTTATTTTTTTATTATATTTTTTAAATAAAAAATTAATTAAAGCAAACCAAAAAAAAATTTGAATTTAATTTTTTAATTAATTTCAACTAAATCAAACTAAATAGTCAGTTTGGATATTTTTTTTTTCATCTACAATCAAAATTGCACCACAAATCCATCTACTTTTAATCATTGTAAAAATGAAAATTTTAATTTTTTATGTCAGTTAAAATTATAAAAAAAAAATGAACCAAGTGTATACGAATGGTTTATACTGTCCAAATATACGTTAATACTTTTCCTTCGAAATATATATACCAACTTCTGTTCTACTCAGCTCTATGGACCCTGAGATGTCGCAAATTGACTTCTACAGTTTCCTTCAGAACAGGGACACGCACGTTAGAGAACAAAATAAATTGGCATGTATTGGATCCATTCCATATGAAAGTGAAAGAAAATGATAGAGCACTCGATCGAATCCATATGAAAGTGAGAGAAAATGATGGAGACTCATCGAGAGAAAATGATGGAGACTCATAGAGAGAAAAGGAAAAAAATAAAATAAAAATGAGAGAAATTTTATCGAGAAAAGTGGCACCAACAACTGTATCCGAAATCCGAATGGGACATTTTGCTTAATTTGTTGGTGCCCCACATTTTTATAGACCAAAAATTAATTTTTTTAAAATAAATATTAAATCCATAACAACTTTACTTAATATTCGTAAACATCTTAAATTAAGTTTATACAATAGTTAATCATGATTTCAAAATTAACTTATCATTTTATATGCAATAAAAATATATTTAAAATAAGTAATAATTAATTATAAATAATTAGTCAATATATGTTTATTAAACGACCCGCCCGAGAATGAATTAAGTTTTTAATTAATGATACACGCAAATATTCCCTTATCTTATATTTGGGTGAGCGTGGAGAAAAATAATTTTTTAAAAATTTTAAATTTTAAATATTAAAATATTTTATTTATATATTTTTTAAAAAATAAAATTTAAAATAATATTTTATTAAAATGAATGAAAAAATTTAAATTTTTTCTAAAATATATTAAATTAAATTTTTTTTGAATTCTTTTCAATTTATTCTTATAAATAATAATTCATTCTTATTTTGGGATATATTTTTTTTAATTATTAGATAATTTAATTATATTTTATCATCTTTTTATCTTTTATAGTTGTTTAATTATTATTTTATTTTAATATATCATAAAATTTTGATTAAAATATTTGAATATCTAAAATATTTTAATAAATTAAACGAAAAATTTAAAATTCTTTAAAATATGTAAAATTTTAAATTTTTCAAATTTCCTTCAATTTATTCTTATATATAATAACTCACTTTCATTTTTCTCATTTTTTTATCATTTTTATATAGTATTTTTAATTATTTAATAATTTAATTATATTTTATTATCTCTTTCCTTTTATATAATTGTTGAATTATTATTTTATTTATATATATTTCACAAAATTCTGATAAAAATATTTATATATCTAAATTTTTAAATACATAATAAATTAAAAATAAAATTAATAAAAATCCATAAATATTTAAAAAATATTTTGTATATAGTAAAAATTATATTACTTTATCTAAATAAAAAATATAAAATACAAAAATTTAAATTCAATAAATTTAAAATTCATCAACCAAATTTAGAATTTTTAATATAAAAATTTAAATTTATTATTTAAATAAAATATTTTAAATAAAAATATTTAAATTAAAGTATTTAAAATTTAAAATTTATTAAATCGTTAAATCCAAAAGAAGGCTAAAGAATATGACTTGACTTATCAAGAAATTTTAATTGTAAAAATCATAAATAATGAAAGTAACTATCCAAATCCTTGTCTAATATTTTTATTTTATTTCTAGAATTTTTGGTTTGCAGCAGTAGCATGAAGTCAGAGAAAAAAGAAGACATAGAGAAAGAAAGCAAACAAAGGAAGGTTGAAGAAGCTTCATAGAAGATGAGCAGAAAAAGTTAAAAGAAGACATAGAGAAAGAAAGCAAACAAAGGAAGGTTGAAGAAGCTTCATAGAAGATGAGCAGAAAAAGTTATAATAGATGAATGGAGAAAGCAAAGCACGAATAGAAAAAATATACCAGATCAATGAAAAAAGTATAGCAAATGAAAGGAGAAATCAAGAACATATACTCGTAAGTTGGATTCAGGTTCTTACAGAAATTTTTTTGAAACCTGTCTCTAACCGATATAAATTGTGTGTAACTATCCATCTTTACCCGTACTATCCGAGGTTGTAATCGATCCATCCACTAACGTTGAATGTGTCAATCTTCCTCGATTTCAGGTAATGGCGGAAGTTTTCGGCAAATTTTCTAAAATGGGGTTATTTAAAAAATTATTTCCAGAGGGTAATTGCAAAAGTTATTCGGAATAGGGTACAAACACTATTAAAGACGCAATCATTTTTTATATTGAAGTTAAGTCTAATTTGATGCGGTGTAGAGAAGAAAAATATTTAAATTGGTGTGGTTTAAGGATCAAAATGTATGAGTTTATGCGTTTTGGTAGCTGATATTTTTGAATCTTTGTGTGTTTAAATTGATACAGTTTAAGGAGGTATAGACGTAACAATTTATGCGCTGAAAATTTTGAATCCTTCCGGCGCGGTTCAGGGGGTAAAAAACACAATAATTTATGTGTTTTTGTGGCAGTTGCGTTTAAATTTAGGCGTTTTTGTCATTCAAATCTCACCATTTGATGCTTCATAAGTTATGTCGTATAAATTTCGAGAATGTTTTTGTCATTCAAATCTCACCATTTGATGCTTCATAAGTTATGTCGCATAAATTTTGAGAATTTTTCAGTAAAAGAGAGTTTTGTAACTTTTGTTTTATTTTACGGTAAATGTAATTTTGTTTCATACTTTAATAGTTTTAAAATTATTATAAATTATTTTTAAAATTACTATTATGAAATAGGAATTTGTTTGAATTTTTTATATTTTTTAATCATGGATGAAATAATAATTATTATATATTTTAATGGAAAAATGTTTGAGGGTGAGAAAGGTTTAACATTTGACGGAAAAAAAACCAATTCAGGTTTCAAAAAATGTTAGTTTTGATGAATTGAAAGAAAATTTTCAAAAAATTAAAATTGTCATCTGGACGAATTATTTCAAACTTAATAGGAAGATTTTTAGTGTCATATGAAAAGGTTGAGTACAGAGGATTTCAAATTAGAGATACAGAAGATATACTATAAGTGGTAAGTAAATCATGGGTTACATTGATTATTTTTGTTTAGTTAACTAATTTTAAATTAAATGATATTTTTTATTTCTTCTTATTTAAGGTGGTGTAAATGTCTCTGATGATGAAGAATATTATTTGTCTCCGATAGATGAGTTTATTAATGAAGAAAATGATGGTTTAAATGCCAATGAATTAGAATGGAAAAATTTAGCAAACATTGGTGGTGATTATGATGGTGATAGTGATGATGATGATAATAATGCTGATGAACAATTTATGGTAAGCTTCGATGGAGGTGTAGGTGGAAGTTCATTTCACATTCCATCTCCAGCATGCAAAACATCTATTCAATGAAGAGATCAATCGGGTAAATAAGTTACGATCAATATTGTTAATATTAGTTTTTATTTAAATTGTTTAACTTTTTTTCTTGTTTTGAAAAAATAATTGCCATTTTGGAGTACCACTTCGCACTACAGCAATATTAATTGGGAATATCCAGATGAAGATCTTAACTTTTCAACAAATGTTGGACATGAAAAATGGGTGGCTGGTGATGAGTTATATGTTGGTTTACAATTTGAAAGTAAAGAACAATTGTATGAAGGTACACCAAAGTTTTGTTGTTGTTGAATCAAAACGAACATTTCTTTCTGTTCGTTGTCCTACTTATGGAAGTGGTTGTCCATGGCGAATGAGAGGATGTTTATCAAAATGATCAAATGAATGGTCTATAACAAAATGGGGAGGTCAACATAATTGCGTAAATGTTTCTCTATCCCAAGATCATAGAAAGTTGGATTCTGATTTTATTTGTTCGTGCATATTGGGTATGTTCTTTCCACAAACTTAATGTCTGTTTTTCAATATTATATTCTACTGAATAATTTTTGAATTTTTTTTATTGTTTATTATTGATTAGGTATGGTAAATGAAGAACCATCTATATCAATAGCCTTAATCCAAGAAAGAATACTAAGTTTGTATGGATACAAAGTTTCATACAAGAAAGCGTGGATTGCGAAACAAAAAGCTATTGTTCGTGTGTTTGGTGATTGGGATCATTCTTATGGTTTATTGCCGAAATGGTTGCATAAAATGATTCAATTTGCTCTAGGTCTAGACAAAAGATGTCATTATTAGTAATCAGGTTCAGAATGGAGTGAGAAAATTCTTTTGGGTTTTTTGGTGTTTTAGACAATGTTGTGAGGCCTTCAGCTTTTGCAAACCACTTATTCAAATTGATGGCACATTTCTTTATGGGAAATATAGAGGTACTTTGCTAATAGCCACATGTCAAGATGGAAACAACGCTATATTACCTATTGCTTTTGCTATTGTTGAAGGTGAGACATTAGATGCATGGAGTTAGTTTTTAGCTTTGTTAAGAGAATATGTTACTCAGAGGAGTGGAATATGCTTGATACCAGATAGACATCAAAGCATTAAATCAGCTGTGAATAACCCTTATTTGGGATGGCAACCTCCGCATGCATATCATGTTTATTGCATCAGGCATATTGCTAGCAATTTTAATCACAGATTTAAAAACTAGAAACTGAAACAAGAGTTGCTTAAATTAGGTAAAGTCAATTAATATTTTATATATATGTAAGTACTTCATAATTTTGTTAAAGGTGACTATATGTTGTTAATTGACTTTATAGGTTACATAACATGTAAAGAAATTTTTTATTACAAGTTAGAGAAGTTTCGACAGACTAGTACAGATGTTGCTAGGTGGATTGATAGCATATCAAAAGAAAAATGGAGTCTTGCGTATGATGAACACGTGAGACGATTTGGCCACATGACAACCAATCTATCAGAGGCAGTTAACAAAGTGTTAAAAGGTGCACAAAATCTTCCAATCACCACTCTTGTGAAATGTACTTATAGTCATTTGGTTGAATATTTTGTGCAAAGGGGTGGAATGTCTAAAGCTGATATTGCGAGTGGTCAACGTTTTTGTAAAAAGGTTATGGATGCCATTAGAAGAAATCAAGCAGCTGCATGTCCACATCAAGTCAGAAGGTATGATATACAATCTTCACGATTTGAAGTTGAGGAAGCTTTCAACCCAATAACTCAACGAGGAGGTCACAAATGGTCGGTAAGGTTAGTCGATCGTTATTGTCAATGTGGTAGATTTCAACTTTTAAGGTACCCTTGCTCCCATGTGATCGTTGCTTGTGCGGTAGTTAGCATTGAATTCTATCAATTTGTTGATGACGTATATTCCCTTCAACATATATTTGCTGCTTACTCTTTTGATTGGTGGCCGATTGGAAATGACAATGACCTTGATGATGTTAATGATTGAGTTCTAATGCCAGATGAAGAAACAGTCAGAGGGAAGGGTAGACCCAAATCAACTCGTATAAGAAATGAAATGGATTGGGTTGAATTGCAACCTAGTTCAAGATGTCGTTTGTGTAGGGAATTAGGTCATAATCAGTCTTGATGTCCACAAAGAGTTTGAGATTAGTTAATAATCACATTATCAAAAGAAACACGAGGTTTGTAACGTGTTTCAGTGTATATGATATGAATAGTTATTGTAATATTATAGTTTGAATTATGTTTAAATATTTTGCGCGTTAATTTGATTAATATAATTTCCATTTTCATATTCTAATACTTAGTATAAAACAATAAACACAAAAACGATAAAAAATTGTCAACAAGATGATATTTATACTAAACTAAATCAAATAAAAAATAACCGCGTACAATAAAACGCATAAGAAGCAATAGGGGAAAATGTCTAATCCAAATGAAAGTCTCTAAGACATAACATGTGCATAAAAATAAATTAAAATTAAATACAATATGTTACATGAATCAATAACCCCTGGCCTTGGTGGTCCTCCTGGTCTACCGACGAGGTATCTCAGGTGTAGATTTTGGTGGATGCTGATCTAAATGCGCTCCCATGTGAAAGACAGCTGACAAATCTGCCTTTAGGTCAAGGCCATGTCCATCGAAATGATGAAGAATCTACTGATCATGGACACAGGCATGCATGGGTAGATCACGAGTGATCAAGGGTGCCTAATATGGTGAAGGTGTATGAAAACTCATATCAGCATATGATGATGACGTCCCCTCAGTCCCTGCATAGGTCAATCTGGCCCCAACATTGCCCTGGTCGAAGAAGGTAGGAGATGGAAGATCAAGCGAGGTGAATATTCCAAATGTCGCGTCAAATTGCAACTCGGTCGATGGACCTACATGAGAAGGATCTGCAATCATATCATAATACATGTTAATGAGTTAAATGTAATAAAAACATCAAATTCTTAAAAATATAAATATGGTTAAAAGGTAACGAATCACAATCCTCACGGTATCGTTGTGATGGGTATGTGTACACCGGGATCGGCGAGGGTGGGACATCCTCGGCGGGGACAAAGTACTGCCCCTCCTGTCTAGGTGGAAAATCTGGGATGGGAGGTGTAACTGCAACTGCATGTTGTCGACGTCGCTGAAGACCCTGTCGCTCCATGCGTATGGGGTCCATATCAGCCCTAGCATCCGGAGGAGGAGCTTGTTGAGTTGGTTCAGGTGCACTGAACCTAGCCTCGACAAGGTGGTCCTCAACCTTCTTCAACACCATTGTCCTCTCGACACATCGTCGGATGCTGTCAAAAACGTCCGCCTTTGACATAGTCCCCGATGCAGCAACCTCAGTGATCAAGTAATGAATAATTTCCAACTCATCCGCCTATTATTAAAATAAAAAGTAAATAATTATGAAATTTAAAGTTACTATTTTAAATGGTTCAAGAATGGGTTATAAAAACATACCACACGCCCCTTCACCGCAGCTTCTTGTGTGATCCATCGACGTGTATGTTGGATGTACCATCTCATATAATTCGAGTTATGACTGAGTAACTCGTCAGATGGTATATCGACACACACGTTGATGCCTCTCCTTCCAAACCTCCAAGAAAGGGCCGAAAACTTTGTGCCAGTTTTCGTCAATCTTCCCTTTCAATGTCATCCCGTGTACATCCTCTGGCTGATATGGAGCCTGAGAGATATGCTGTGTCATCCCAAATTGCCTCATACAGCGGTCCGATTGGTGCCACTCTAATATGTTGAAACATATTAGAGGTACTACAGCTGTCCATATATCAGAACCAGCTGTACAGGCATCAGGCAAATCATCAATGACCCATCTATATGGTTGCCATATGATTTGTGTTTGTAAACATGTAAGGTTAATTAAACATAAACATTTAAACAAAGAAATCTAAATATATTAAGGTTAATGGAAGTCTGAAACAAACCTCACGTCAATCCATCGAATCAATTACATGCCTATAGAAAGCAATATCGTGGTGACGAGCTGGTTTTAGGCACCCTCGGATCCATCTAAAATGAGATGGAAAAAAGTTAACATTCACTTATGTAAACCCTTAAAGTATAAAAGATATTTGTCAATGACGTTGCTTACTTACCTCGCTCCTAAAGTTAACGTGTGATCCTCGTATGGAAATCGCCTGGGAGAGAGCTTGGGAAACTGTTCCCAAGCCCAAAACTGTAGTAACGATGAAAATCCATAAATCTCTTTTTTATCGTAATCTGTGCAACCGCACAGTTCACGATAGAGATATGCATGAACTGCCCTATCCCAACTATACTGAGGACACGTATCAAAATCAGCAATTAGGGGAAGATATCGAAGAGGAACTCTAGAACTCGAGTGATCATAAAAAAGCACTCCCCCAATCAGCCGCAACATGTAAGCATGTGTGAATCGATCTAACTGCTCTTCATTGCCTATGTGGTCTTCGATGCTAGCAAAATGTTGGAGCAGCCAACTCATCTTCAGTGATCCGCCAACGAACTCCCGCTCAGTAGGTGAAGCACCTAGTAGCTGAAATAGGATACCCTCCCAAGCCCTAGACGATGTACAACCAATAACTAGTTGACCATCAATGGGCGACCCAGTCAAAACTGCAATATCCTGTAGTGTAATCGTGCACTCCCCAGGCAATGTATGAAACGTATGCGTCTCTCGCCTCCATCCCTCAACCAATGTTTCGACTAATAAAGAATCGACATGTATGAAAGGTAATTGCGCTACACCCAAGAACCCTACTTAACGTAACCGTCAACAATCGCATGCGGAACCACTAGAACGTTGTCTCGATCATGATGAAACTTTGCCCTCCTGACCTTGAATTCTCGATCAGGTTATCTGTTCCATATCTGCTCAGAGATATGGACACTCTGGAGCGTAAGAAGAGACGCATCTATTGGTCCTGCTCGAATGATGCGCGCCGATTGTGATGGGTCACTAGATGATGCCATACTGTACAAAGGTTTAAAGTTTTATGAGAAGTTATTTCAATTTGTCTATGTTTAACTCTTTTTTCTAAATTATTATAATTTTAATATGTCTAACAATTTATTGCGTAA
Organism: Canavalia ensiformis; assembly: GCA_026541065.1. Taxonomy (NCBI): domain Eukaryota; kingdom Viridiplantae; phylum Streptophyta; class Magnoliopsida; order Fabales; family Fabaceae; genus Canavalia; species Canavalia ensiformis. The sequence continues at coordinate 367,900 of JAMKYM010000225.1, read as the reverse complement.
AAATTATTTATATATTGTGTAAATTATTTGAATACTAATTTTAATATTTTATTTTTTTATTGTGTAAAATATCGTGATTTTATTAACTAACTTTGTTCCTAATACCAAATTTATCTCTAATTTATAATACAATATTTTTATTATAAATAGTACAAATTTCATGAAAAGATATATATATATATATATATATATATATATATATATATATATATATATATATATATATATATATATAAATTTTCATTAGTTTAAATTTATGAATTTTTTATTTGTGTCAAAATTTTATCTAATTTACTAACTTTTACTTTTTCTAATATGATATTTTTGTGTAAAATTTATTTACTTTTTTATTTATGTAAAAAATTAATCTAATTTAATAAATATGTTTTTTCTAATGTTATATATTTTTTTTTCAATTTACTATTCTTTTTATTTTTCTAAATATTTAAATTAATTTCATTTAATTTACTAAATTTTTTTTCAATTACTTTAAATTAATCAAATTATTAATTCTATAAATTATGATGTTTATAATTTTTTTTACTTCAAACCCTATTTCTTTTAATAACTTAACATTTTTAATTAAATCAATTTTTAATAATATCTTTTCTATCTTAAATTATACCATACTATAACATTAATTATGTTTTATTAAATATTTTTTTAAATAAAATTTTCAAAACAACTTATTAAAGCTATTTTTTAAATTAAATTAAATATAATCTTATACATTATTTATTTATTAATTATTTATTTCCTAATCAATTGTATATTTTTTAAACTTTACTTAACATTTAAATTTTAAAATTTTATAAATCCTATGAATTTAATCCTATAATATTTAATTGCAATAATAAATTAACTAAAAATTAAATGCATAAATTAATAAATAAATAACAACATTAAATAAATAAATAAATCATTCGTATTCATACAATTAAATAAATAAATAATAAAAATAAAAATAAAAATAAAATTCAGAAAATAAATAAATAAACAACATAAATTTTATATACTAAATACTACTTCATTTTAATTATTTTATAATAAAAAATTATATAATATTACATAAAATAAAACTATCATAAATGTATTTATATTTTAATAAAAAATTTATCTGATCCCTTTTTTTATTTTAATATTATTATTAATAAATTTTTGAGAAATTAATTTTTTAAATCTCAATTTTACTATTTTTACTATAATTTAAATATATTATTTATGAAAATATTTTATAAATTGTAAATTTTTTAATTTATACAATGCTTTTATATTTATTTCACAAACTCATTTTTTAAACTGTTTTTCATTTTTATATTTAATATTTTTATTAAATTTGAAATATTAGTTTCAATTAAATTATTTTTTTCAAGTATATTATTCTTTTAGTTTTTTCTTAATTTTTCTGTAAACTTTTTTAAAAGGTTTTTTTATGAAATTTCAAAATTTTCAATTTATTATTTTAATATCAATTTTAATATAATTATATCTTAAAGTGTAACTTTATTAATTATTTTAGGCTTTTTCAAATTTTATTGCACAAACTTATTTTTCAATTTAACTTTTACTTAATTATTAAATTTTATTTTTTTCCAATTTTATTTAAAATTCAATATATATTTTAATCAATTTTTGTTTCAAAAAGTTCTAACTTTATTAATTTGTTATATTTTTTTTTCACAAACTGTTTTTTAAAATAAATTTTAAATTTATATTTTCTAATTTATTTCAATTTTAAATTTATTTTTAATTATAAAGTTTTTTATACCCTAACATTACTTTTTGATTTTTTTACAATTAATCAAATTTTAATAAAATTTTTTAAAAACAATCTTTCGTTCTAAAATTTTTCCACTTTTTAAAATTGTTTAACAAACTGATTTTTTTAATAAAAAATTGATTTTCAAAAATTTTTTTTATTAATTTTAAAAAATTTATTTTAAAAAAATATATTTTTTCTTCTTTTACAGCAACATTTAACTTTAATATCCTAATATTTAGTACTATAATCTTGAACTCAAAATAACTATCAAACTATCTAAACATTATTTTAACAACTTACTTTCTACATTTTATTAACCTTTTATTTCAAACTTTTTGTGTTTGGTCCCCAAACAAAATTTAAACCGCATGTCCAAGTTATGCTGTATCCCCGGAAAAATGTTAAAATAGCCAAGTGACAAGAACTAAGAAGCGGAACATATAGGACCAAAATTGGAACGGTCCCACATGCCCACAAGCTTAAATAGAGAATGAAAATTTAATATGAACCGTCTAAATTTAGACGATATTTTCAAAATTTAAATTATACGTGAAAAATGCAGCAAAATCGCAATATTTTATACGGAATAATCTGATTTACGCATTAATTAAAGCGCCTACGATAAAAACGTATAAATTTTATACATCGCACACAGTTCTTCCTATACAGTCGTATCTACACATAAATTGTTGCGCTTTAAATACTGTTTATAGCCCAAATTATTGCGCTTTAAATACTGTTTATAGCCCCTGTGCAGAATAACTTTTTAATGAATCCTTAATCTGTACATAAGTATTTAAAGAATTCCATTTTAAAAAAATAGCCGAAATTTTCACACCCTTAACGTAACAAACAATTCAGATAGATAGTATGTACTAAATTGTTGAATGACAATCATATTCTTTAAATAAATTTATCTTTTTTTTATTTTGATTTAATTATTTTTTATTTTTTTTAATTTAGTTTTGAGTTTACTTTTAAAGTTTAATAAATTTAATTTTTTATAATTTTTTTACATAAAATTTTATAATTATTTACTTTCTTTTTAAAATTTCTACAAAATAAATTGATTAGAAATATTTTTTATTCAAAATTTATTAATGAAAGTATTAAATTTCATTCAAACTGAAACTCATCAACCAATGTCATTGTGTTATGAGTTTAAGTTTTTGAATTTAATATTTTAGTTGGTAAATAAATGATGTTTGAAAAGATAAATAGAAAATATATAAAGTTAAATATATTTTTATTTTTTTAAAATTATAAAATTTTAGTCTCAATTTTTTATGTATAAAATAATTAATTTTAATTTCTATTTTTTAAAATAGATAATTTTTTATCTTTCAATATTGATGTGTTAAATATCTATATTTATCACATGTTAAATATTAGTTATTTTAAAATTAAAAAATAGTTTATTTTAAAAAATAAATGATCTAAATCAATCATTTTAAAAATAAGAAGATAAATAATCAAAATTTTTAAATTTTTAAAAAATAAAAAACATCTTTAAATCAAAATTATAACTTTTTGCCAGCTTTCAATATGCTTATATATTATTATATTTTTTATTAATATATCTATAATTCATTATATGATAGAATATTAATACATTATTATGTTATTTTTTTTATGTATTTCGAACTCCAAAATCTATGGTTTATGTACATAAATTTAATGGACTATGTTAAGGTGAAAAGAAGAGTAATGGATCTATAGAAAGATTACGGCAAAGAATTTTTAGAGTAATTCTACTCTATATATCTTAAATGGTTTTCGAAAAGATAAATAGAAAAATTATAAATTTTTGCTAACTTTCAATATGTTAATTTAAAATTATATAAGTATTAATATACCTAAACTTTATGATATGATCGGAATTTTGATCTATCATACTTTTATTATTGTGTGTGTTTTTTTAATTCGAACATGAAAATATATGATTTATATATACAAATGCAATTGACAATGCAATAATTTGTTTGAGATAGTGGTATATTTTTAGTTTTTAAATATTTTTAAAAGTAAAACATGTTAAAAAAATATTTTTGAATTGGATTTTAATATTTTTAAAACAGTTTTAACTTAAATCTTAAAATTAAAAAATATTTTTTAATTTTTATTTTTAATTTTAAAATATTTTTATTCTCAAATCTATCAAATCACATTACCATTATTGTAACAATAACTTCCATCACCATCATCATTCCAAACCATTACTTCCATCACTGTAACACCCATAATTTCGAATGACAGACTCTTTAAATTATAAATCTCTTTTAGCAAAAGGTAAAATGATAAAAACATTCTTGCATTGGGATGAAAACAAATAAATGTGTAAGTAATTCAAAGTAAAAACAAAAAGACATTCTAAATACTTAGAATGCATCGATAATGATTAGAAAGTCACGAAAAAAGATTAAAAATGAAGAGAAAGTGAAAACGTCATAGAAAACGTTCTCATAGAGCTTTGTCTCCTATCAGGGTTAAATTGTTCCTAAAGAAATAGTAAATAATATAAGAATAATTCATAAATGAATCAATAAGTGTTAAAAACATCAAGAGAGTAGTTTGAAAACTTTATGAGAAATTCTCAAAAAATTATCAAAATGCTCCGGGAAAGTTGGGGGCCAGAAACTATAAAACAAAGACCCAGAACTTGAGGTTTATCCTCATGCATGAGATTAACATGTGGTAAATGAGTGGGTGACTCATCCCATGAGTCATCACACTATTAATCCCGTATAAGATAAAAACATTTATAAGGAGCAATAAAATTAATGGTTAAATTAAAGTAACCTTGATTAAATTAAAATTTATCTTGATTAGAGATAAATTAATCATGATTAGGGATTAAAGGATAATTTCTAACAATTATATTTAATTTTAAAAGTAGAAATTACATATAAAAAGACCAAAATATCTTTAAGTGAGAATTTAATTTCCAAATTACCCTTAAATGACTGAATTGCATCTTAAGCAAAGGGAAGCTCATTTGCTTCATTAACACACTTCTAAACACTTATGCAATCTCACTAACTTCACTTGAAACTCCAAATCCTCTTAAGACGTTTAAACCTACATTAAGCTTAAACTTCCACCTTTGAGGTTTAAGCCATATTAAGACAAACAAACAAAGCCCCAACATCATCTTTGAGGAATTTGTGTGGACCACAAAAGAGGAAGTTCACTTCAAAGACTCACCAAATCCTTTTCTAAGTCTTCAACAAGTAAGGTTTCTATCTTACACTTTTTCTATGTCCTTATTTATGTGTTTTTGGGCGTTTTTCTTCTCTTTATGGTGGATCCTATCTAAACTCTATGGATCCAACCATGTTGAGCATATTTATGTTCAAAATTACCTTTATTTTTTTTAAAATAAGAATCACTCAGTTTTTAGTGAAGTTAAAAAAAAGTTTTGATGGATTAAAGTGCTTCTTGGAGCCTTTAGAACAATTTAATCGATTAAAATTTCTTAAAAATAATTTTTTGTGGTTTGGGAAAATTTTGAGAGTTTTTGTTAAGTGTTATGAGATACTTAAAATAAAGGATCAATAGAACTTAGAGTAGATCTAGTAGATCTCCACTTGGTTGTTTTGAAAAATGACTTCTTTATAGTCTTTATGATAAAAGTTGTGAACTTACTTATAACACCTCTTAAAAAGTTTTGATCTGGGACTTGGACTTGGAGAAAGCTTCAAGTTGGACCCCAACAACCATAACTCTAAAAGTCCATACAAGCTAAGTCCTAATAGTTACAAACTTAACTTCAAAATTGGATCTTAAAGTTAATATGAGTAAGGGTGGACTTGTGGATTAAATTTTGACTAAGACACCTAAAACTATCCATAATCATGACCAAAGTTATGGAAAAAGAACAAATCTTGATGGACCTAAAAACAAATGATGCAACAAGTGCTAAAATTAATGGTTCAAAGGTCAAGTGAGAAGAATTTTGAGAAAATGACCATTTCTTGGTCAATGGTGCAATTTGGCCATCTCAAGTAATTAAGAGGGAATTAAAAATTTTGATTAAGGTGTAATAAAAATTCTAACCATGTACAAGAAAATAATTAAAATTTTAAGAAAGATTTGATCATGATTTGGGTAACCATTCAACCAAATTTAGTAAATCTAGCAAGAATAAGTTGAAAATGATGTTAAGGCTCAAAAATGAACTCAACCATGCATAAGGTGGTGATTAAAAGTTCAAATATGGAGTTGTAAGAACTTGATGGTCATTTGGCCAATATATGATAATTAATAAGAAAAATCTTAAAAGTTTTTAAGCTAGTTCAATTTATTAGCCTAAACCATAAACTGGTATAAATCATCCTTTAAGTGTATGAAAATGAACCATAATTCTCTAGAAATTCAAATATTCAATTCGGCCAACCTTAGGGTAAATTCATAAGATATGTTAAATTGGATGCTAAAAATTATTTAAGTGAGATGTAAGTGAGAAGACACGGATCCATAAGCAAGAAAATGAATAAGTAAATTAACTTAGTGATTCAAACTTAATTATTGGAATTAATGGTCAAGAAAGTTTAAAACTTCTAATACTCAAATTTAATAAGGACGGTGTGCATAAAAATCTAAATTGATGAAAATAAAGTAAATTATCCACCTAGACCATTTAGCCAACTACATCAAGCTACACCATTTCATAAACTTAAATTAAAAATACAAGAGAAACTTAGTTCTTGAGAAAAAGGAAAGATTGAAAGACAACTCAAAAAGATGAGTGAAGTAAGTTACCACAAGAAACTTATCATAAATCTTGAAAGATGATTAAGATGGGCAAACTGTAGAAAAGATTTATATGTTGCCCAAAAACTTAACACTAAACATAATCAAGTAATTTTGATTAGAAAAGATATTTCTAGTTAAAATGACTATGTTATCTCATTATGTGCTTCTTAAATGTATGGATTTATACATGAAATTTCCTCTTAAGTAATTTAGAGAAGTAATGTGAATTATGATGCTCATGTGTGGATGATCAATATGAATGTTGATTGAATTAGAAACAATATGTGCATAATATATTAGTTGGATTGTTTGAGGATGCATATTATTTGGAAGCCTTAAATATGAATCTAATTAATCAAGAGATCATTAAAGAAAGAACTTGTGTGAAAAGTTAATATTATTCAAAAGACAAAAGGGTCCTTCCATAGAGGAGACAAAAAGATTCTCCAAAAATCCTTCTATTATGAAGCTCTGGCTTTTCTATAATTATGATAATGATGACCATCAACGAATGAACTCATATCCTAAGAATAAAAGATAGAATAGCAGAATCAGTGGAAAGATATTGTTTAATTAAAATGTATGATATGTCTAAGATATAGATTATCATTGAGAAAATGATAGAGAAATAAGAAAAATTATAAGTAAGGTATAAATGAACTAAAAGTCAAATGATATATGTGATATAAAAAATATATAAAATGTATAAATGTTTCTTAAGATAAGAATGAAATCAAGAATAAGTAACTTCTATGTTTAAGATAGAAGTTAGTTTCCACAACTATAAAAATAATCCACTTCGATTAAAAATTTTGAAAAGTTAAAAATGAACCTGTATGCATGTCATGCTTCTTAATAAACTGAAGTGGTTGAATAGAAAATGTTGACACTATCCATAGAGTAGAATCCTACTAAAAAACTTAGTTTCTCATCCCTCATTCCACCATTTTCTTCCCCAGACATCGAGGATATCTTTTGCGACAACAATAGTGTTCATCAATGTTAACAACATCAATTGGTCAGTTAATACTCATAGGATACTAATCACAGCCCATGTCAACATGTGAATTTATTTTTCTTTGCGCGAGATCTTTGTGTTTGTTGTTATAAGTCCAAACTTTTCTCGATCAATTTCGCCATACCCCAGAGGCTTTCCACCCTAACGTGGCTTTCCCTACACCACCAGGGTATCAAGCAAGTACCCTCGACACTACATGTGGATATCTCCTTATCGTTTAAAAGAGAGAACGACCAATAGACACCCTCACATTATTACAATTCCTCTCATGTGTGGTTTTCATAGAATAACTTACCTTTCCCTATGCCATATCCACTCACGACCTATCAAGAGATGGAAGATGGAGCCTATTACTCCCTGGATGAGATCTGTGGTCGGAGCCTCAAGGCCCGAAGCATTAATCGGATCTTTTGAAGTTGAAGTTTATGTTCCACCCAATAATGTAAATTTTCTATAATATAATCAAGAATGAATATACAATAAATAAGTAATATGTAGTATAATAACATGTGTAAGTAAGTATATAAGGGTACTGATATCCTTAACTTAGTTTTCTTTTTCTTAATCTACTAGACTATATGACAAATATGTTTGTACAAATTATATCATATAAATATTTGTACTAACTCTTTAACCTAAGAGATTGTATAAAATATTAAGCCTGTATGAATAATATGTACTTGTACTGCTTATAAGGATGTGTGTTGTACTTAAGTAACTAAATCGAGTTATCAAATTTACATGAGTGATGTTCGAGCATTTATTTTAAGTTACACTAATTGCTACAACGAAACTCATATTTTTAGTAAAAATTTTAAAAGAAAAATTTTCTTATATTTTCAATACTAGTAATTTTTTAAAAATATTCTGCATCATAAAATAATGGTTTAATAATGAAATCTTATAAATATGACTTTAACATAAAACGAACTTAATTTTTAGGATGCTACAACCATCATCATTGTCACAACCATAACTTTCTCCCTAATAATAATAATAATAATAATTTTTATATTTTTAATATTTTATTTTACAAAAATTAATTATTTGTTAACTTTTTTCATCTATTTTTTTTATAAATTACAATAAAATGAATGGTACCGTTTGATATATAAAAATTTTATTTAATTTATATTTTTATAATATAATTTTATATTATATAAATTTTTATAATATAATATTATATATTATTTTAAATAAGTTTTTTATCTAATATATTAATTATCAAATAATAAATAAAATATAAAATTATATAATTATATAATATTTTGTATGTTATAACAATCATCCTGCAACATCTAACCTTATCATCATAATTATTATCATCATTACTATTATAATAATAATAATTTATTTTTATTTTTTATTATTTTAAAATTTTAATTTTTTATTAATTTTTTATTTATCTAACTTTTATATATTAATAACAACATAAATAATATTATTTAATATATAAATTATATTAAATTTATAATATTATTTTATATTATATAATTATTTATAATATAATATTATAATATTTATATATTATTTTATATAAATAAATATTGAATAATATAAAAAATATTATAATAATAATATATAAAATTATTTATCTTATATATTTAATATTAAATAATATATAAAATAAACATTTATATAATACTATTTATATTATAATTATTGTATTACTATTATTATTTTGCAAGCATTATTATATCTATCACTATTACCATAATAATAATAATAATTTTATTTTTAAAATTTTACATTTTTTTAATTGAATTTAATTTTTTTTGCTAATATTTAAATTAATATTTTTTATTTATCTATAATAAAATAATATAATAAATTGATTTATTTTTTTTGCAATAACTTTTAATAACTAAAAATTAAAATTGAAAAAAATGATTTTTATATGTCTATATTAAAATTATAACTTATTAAAGTAAAATTTTCATCTCATCTTTAAAACATGTTTAAATTAAACTTGCTTCCGCTGTTATTTTAAAATAATTACTCTTCTCCCTTGAGAATTAAATGAGTTATAATTATAATTTTTAAAGAAAGCAAGCCTCTTCATTGTTGAATAATACTAAACATTTTTCTATGATATTTTATTTTTTCTACAACTATATTGTTAGTTAGCAACTTAATTTGAACATTTTGTTACTGATTTTATTATTCGAAAGGTATATTTAACTTTTAAATATCATCATTATTAAAATTTAAATTTCAACTAGAACATTCATTTTATATATTTTACATTCGCTAGTAAGTTCAAAATCATTGTAAAAAAAAAGTATGTCTAAAACGTTTATTTAGATTAAAATACTTTCATGTGTGAAATACATTTTAATCTTTCAAAGGATAGAAGTGTATATATTAAAACAAATGGGGAAGGAAATATAGGATAAATATCTATAAATTGATAATAATTTATTTTTCTCTTTTAATTTATCTAAAGAATTTAGTCATTAGTCTAAAAAATTTTGTACAACTTATAATATATCTACATTTCATTATATGATTAGAATTCTAATCTATCACGATTCATTATTATATTTTATTTCTATGATCTGTCTGAACTTGAAAATCTATAGCTTATGTGCACAAATATAGCGGACAAAGCTAAGGTGTAGAAAAGAGTTGCTGAGTTGTACAAAGAACATGACAAACACCTTTTAGAGATAACGGTGCTTTGTCTATCTTAAATGGTGCTCGAAAAGACAAGTAGACACATTATAACTACTTGTTAGCTTTCTATATTTCCATTCGAAATAATACAGTTATTAATTTAACTTAAATTCATCATATAATTGAAATTTTGATCAACCATGATCCATTATTATGTTTTCTTAATACAACCTGAATTTAAAAATATATAATTTATGTAAAATATCGTAGACTATGCTAAACTGAAGGGAGAAGTAGTAGAGCTGTACAAATAACATAAGAAAGACTTTATGGGGCAATGTTGTTCTATCTATCTTAAACGGTATTCAATGATACAAATAAGAAAATTAGAACTGCTTGCTAGCTTTCTATATGTTCATTTATTATTATATACTTATTAATATATCTATATTTCGTCGTTTGATAGGAATTCTAATCTATCATGATTCATTGTCATGTTATTTTTTTCTTTTATGCATTTTGAACTTGAAAATGTATCATTTATGTACACAAATGCAGTGGATTATATTAAGGTGAAGGGAAGGGTATATACAATGAACATGACATAGAATTTCTAGAGATAATGTTACTCTATCTATCTTATTTGATGTTTGGAAAGAAAAGTAGGAAAAGTATAGTGTCTTGTATCTTTCTATATGTCCTTTTAAAATTATATAATTATTAATATACCTATATTTCATCATATAATTAGACTTTTGATCTATTATAATTCACTGTTTTGCTTTTTGTGTTGCAGTTTAAACATGAAAATATATCATTTATGTACCCAGATGCAATTGACTATGCTAAGATGGAGCGAAGAGTAACAGAGATGTACAAAGAGCTTAAAAATTTTTAGATGTAATGTTTCGCTGTCTATATTAAATGGTGTACGAGAAGGAAAATAGATAAATGATAAATGCTTGCGAGATTTTTACATGTCCATTTTAAATTATATACTTGTTAATATACCTATATTTCATCTTGTGATTGAAATTTTGATTTATCATAATGCATTATTATTATTATTTGTACTCTAAACTTGAAAATCTATAATTTATGTACAGAAATGCACTAGACTATTTTCAGGTGAAGAGAAGAGTTGCAGATTTATAAAAAGAACATGACAATGAATTTCTAGAGGGAATGCTGCTCGCTCTATCTTAAATGGTGTTCGAAAATACTAGTCAATAAATTATAACTGCTTACTTGCTTTCTATATGTCTATTTAAAATTATATACTTAATAATTATTCATTCATCCCTCGTTCGAAACATGTGTAAATTACAGTTTCTTCCCTTGTTATTTTAAAATGTAAAACTCTTCTTCCTTAAAATTTTATCTAAATCTTTCATTTTATCTTCTAAATTTGCTAAATTTGTTGTAAGTTCAAAATTAAATGTTAATCATGTTCAATATTACCATGAAAAAAGAATGGTGTTTGAAAAGACATAGAAAAATTATAACTATTTGCTATCTTTCTATATATGCATATTAAAATTATATAATTATTAATTGATTAAATTTATTTTACTGTCTTTGAGATGTGTTTAAATTAAACTTTCTTCCCCTATTATTGTAAAATATTGAATCTTCTCCCCTATGAAACAAATGAGTATAATTATAATGTTCAACGAAAGCAAACCGCTTAGTAGTTGTTGCTAATACTAAACATGTTTATGATAGTTTGTTTTTTTAACTGCTATGTTGTTAGTTAGCAACTAATTTTGAAAATTTTCATACTAATTTTAATATTCAAAAGATAAATAAAAAATCATAATTACTTATAAAGCAATATTTCATCATATGATTGGAATTTTGATTTATTATAATTCATTGTTATGTTGTTCTGTTGTAGTCTGAAAATGACTATCATTTATATACACAAATGCAGTTGACTTTTCTAAGGTAAAAAGAAGAGTAGTAGAGCAATACGAAGAACTTGACAAAGACTTCTAGAGGCAATGTCGTTCATTCTATCTTAAATGGTCTTCGAGAAGACAAATAGATAAATTATAGCTGCGTGCTAGTTTTTTATGTCTATTTCAAATTATATACTTATTAATTTGTATAACTCTGTTAGATTGGGATGTAGTTTTCTCTATTTCCATTTCAAAGGTATTGATCCATGAAGATCGCTAGCTTTACAAAATTAAATTCGTATAATTCTTTGATATTATGGTTTATTTGATTATTTACTTGGTTGAAAAGATAAAGTTATGGAATCTATATAAGATAGATGTATTCTATTAAAAAATATTTAAAAATTTAAAGGAATACTTAAAGAATAAAAATTTGATAAAAGATTATATTGTTGAATGGTATTTAGTTAAACAAGTTGTTGAATTTTTTAATAAATACCTTATAAATATTAAATTAATAGATCTTTTAAAATTTTGTCATAATGGAAGATTATTAGGGGAAGACACTCTTAGAAGTAAACTAAAAGAGATTCCAAGGTTACAATGAAATCAAGCATACTTGTATGTGTTACACAATACTGCTGAGATTGAATCTTATGTAAAAATTCATAAAATCATGCTAAAAGTTAAGAATCCTAATAAAGGTGAATGTTGGATTAGTAGAAAACATAAACTGACTTTTATATCATGGTTACAAGTGCATATCTCATAGCAATTGCAAGATAGTTCTAATTCAATTTTTGAAAGAGTTAAATGGTTATCCAAAGATTTTAGCATTGATGTTTTCTCATACAGTTTGTACATCATCAATGATTTCACTTTTTTATACATATGACCATGATGAACAAAGTACAATACAAAATAGTAGGACTACACTTGTAGCAGAGTTATTGAATACGTCGAGTGTCAATGATAGAAATTCCATTTATGCAAACATATCATATATGAGAATTAGATTACTCAAACTTTCAAGTCCTTGTGTTTGATTGTAAATGAGTTGACAATACAATAATATTTAAGTTTATAAGTTGGGGTTCATAAGGTTGACCCAAACAAGATGGGATACAAAGATGAACCTTTTATCTTAGCATCACAACTCATCAAATATTTTACATCCATGATCTTACAAATAATATATGGTCAATTATTCTTCTGTCAAGTAAAATGTAGGACAATACAAATGGTAAAAATATATAAGAGGATATTAATAGTGATGAACTCGAGGATTATAATAGATTGTATACAAGACATCATTATTTATAGAGTATTTGGATAAATTATTTGTTTCATACAACATGGAAATATTTAAAGGATGTCAAATTGAGTAACAAAAGAAAAAAGGTGTAATAAACATATATTTATAAATCATAACATGTCATTTACATTGTAATTATTTATTATTATAACTCATAAATTATTTAGATTGTTTGTTTGTTTTATTAAGTACTTACTAGAGACATAGTGCTCGATGTGCTTAAGAAATTAAAAGACCATATTTAGAATCAAATATATTAAAAATTGTACTTGTCCTACCTAATCTTAAACGTTAGTTTATAAGATGATGTCTGTCTTTATATTATATATCATGGTTGGCCTTACCTCTAATCAATATGGAACTTTTAATATATTCCCTTTATGTCCATAACTGAATATTTGGATCTTGATATTTGCAAAAATAAATATCTACAAATAGTTCATTAATAAATTTAAGATAGACTTTGATATCATATGAAAATTTAGATTTGGATCCAACTCAACCTCAAAAACAACCTCATAGGATTATTAAAAATCTCATGTTGGCCAGATGTAAAAACCATTAATAATTATATAATATAGAGACAAATCTCACCTTATCATATAACTTTTAGAATTAAGTTAAATTTAACTTTAATAAAATTACTTTTTATATTTTTTCATTTATTAATGTTTAATTTTAAAAAATTCATATAACTACAATATCTATTAAATAATATATTTAAGCAAAAATTTTAATCTCGAATACATAACAATCTTACATAAATAAAATTTCAAAATAAACATGTATAAAATATAATCTTATAGCATGTAATTTCTATAATTAAATATATGATATTTTTATTTTTTTATCTAATAAATTAATTTTAACTGCAATATAAAATAATTATTTTATATATTTTAATAATTTATCATTATATCTTGATTATAAGTTAATAACAAATAATTTTTTTAATTATTAAATCAAATAAATATGACAATAATATCATTATAATATATAAAAAAATTCAATCTCCCGCATGATGTGATATTTTAAAAAAATAATTAATAATAATTAAAAGTTCAATAATAATATATAGTACAAGACAAAAATTTTATTCTTTTTATATTTTATATTTATATTTTTTCTAATTTTTAACGTTTTTCATTGTTACCACCGAACATCATATTAAATCGTAAGTATTTTTACTATAAAAGATTTTTTTATAAAATGTCATTATTTTTTCTGTAATTTTAAAATCACTAATTATTAATAATTTATTAGTTAATTATAACTTTTTATAGGCAATTATGATAAATTATAATAATTAAAATTAAACGTAACATTTATTATAAGAATAAAAAAAATATTTATAACATAAGCATTAATTTATTTTATTTTTATATAAATTGAATTATCTTTAAGTATATTTATTAAATTTCAGTATTTATTTTAAAAAATAGATAAAATCATAATTTTACTTTTTTATACTTTCTCTTTATTCTCTTTATCTATTTTTTTTATAATTTAAATTTAAGATAACTTTTCAAATGAATGTAATTTAAACATAAAAAAAATTACATATGATTAATAATCTCAAATAAACTAAGTAAAAATTTTCTTCTATTAAAATTATCTAAAATTTAATTTTTAATTCCTTAAATTATCATGTAACCATTTGATTTAATTAAAAAATATAAAAATATTGATTAAAATTTATTCTTTTTTCATAAGCAATATCAAGATTTAAATATTTTTAAAATATATTTAATTAAAGAGTATTAAATTATCTTCTATCAGTACAAGAACCATCAAACAAATATTTTTTAAATTGTTAAAAATATAGAGGTAGAAATCAATGAAATTTTTTTTTTACCTTTTTATTTTAAATTAAAAAAGGAAGGATGTTAGTATTATGAAAGAATCATCGTCTAAAAGCAAAAAAATTCAACAGATCTTTAATACAACTTGATTTTGTCTTTATTTCCTAAAGTTAACATTGGGCACACAAAGAACCATACATTTAGAATCTATAAATGTTAGTCTCAAAAAACAATGCTAACAAAAATAAATTTTGAAGGATAAAAATTTCTATTCTATCTATAATTTGCTTGAACCAGATGATATTTTTTTTATAAAATTCTAATGAAATTAATGGACAAAAATTGATACAAAGTAGTTAGAAATTAAATTTGTTGACCTGAATTGATTTAAATCCTACCAAAATTACAAATTTGTTTAAAAATTTACATTCTAAAAAAAATAAATAAATAGACTTAAAGTCTATATAAATGAATAACTAAAAATACTTACAAGTTTAAAATTTACAAGATAAAAACACCATTAAATATGCTTAAAAAATAAATATATATATATATATTAATATTATATAAGTATAATATATAAAATAAATATAAATATAAATATATTATATAAAAATAAATAGGCTAAACAAACTTTTTTGTAAGTATAAGTTTAATTTATATTTTTAAAATTTTTTTAACAAATCTAACCTATTTATTTATTAAACAAGTTGATGAACTTGTTCATTTCTATATCTTTCTAAAGAATCTTTAATTTCTTAAAAAGACTTTTCAATCTGTAGTTTCCGTTAAACATATTAACTAATGTTAAAAATTATTTTTATTAAAATATGATAAATATAAATTTTAATATATTTTTTATATTTCTTATTTTTTTATTATATTGAAGTGTACTAGTATTTTAATTATTCATTTATTTTAATTTTTAAAAAAATCATTTCTAATTTTTAAAATAATATAAATTAGTACCTTAATTTTAAAAAAATTTACAAATTAATTCTTTTGCTAACTTAGCCTAATGCAAACTACTTTCTTGACAAATAATACCAAAAATAAATTTTAAAATAATAATAATAATAATAATTGAAAACAAAAAATCTTTTAAATAAACATTTACAATAACTAAATAAGTTAAAAACTAAGATGTTGATAAATTCTATCATATATATTATATATTATATTTTTATTTCTTTTATCATTATCTATTTCATCTTAAACAAAATATATGTGAATCAATTTTCAATTTATTTACACACAAAAAAAGTTAACACGCACCTTTTTAATAAATCACATTGTTCATAAGAATAATATTTTACAGTATTTATATATTTTTTAATAGAAATATATGAATAAAAAATTTAAAAACATTGTCCTTATCTTTAATATAATTTAATTTAAATAATAAATATTAAAATTTATAATTAACACAAATTGTAATATACAATTTACCGTGTTTTTACTTATTCTTCTAGTTTTATCTAGTTTTTAAGCTGCATATTTTGTAGTTATTTTATTATCTAATTTTGCCAAATTTATTCTATCCTTTATAGGATGAAAGAGAAATGAGAAGAAAAGGAAAATATAAGAAGAGATAATGTGATTTAAGATAGAATTAATTTAAGAATATATGGCTGTGTTGCTTCACTACAAAAGAAATGATCAAAATATGTTTCAAAAGTTGGAAGAGAGGTTGTGAGTGTTCTGAGGAGCAAGAAGAGAGATTTAAAGTGAAAAATACCCACAATTACAAACACACATATTACAAGGAGACATGGTAGAGAACCAAGTCAAAATAGAGTGAAGAAGTCTTGGATGTCTCATCTTAGTGGAGGTGTCTTCTTTTAGTTTACCATTATATTCTTAGCTTTACTTGTTTTATATTAAAATAAATGTTCATGACATAGTATAGTCTGATTTTAATTTTAAAAATTATTGAATAGTGTTTTCCAAAATTACCAAGAACAAACATAGATGAGAAATAGGAAGGAAATTTCTTCTTACGCTTTCTGCATTTCTGCAATAACCTTTTTTCTCAGTTCTTATGGATCAGCATCCATCATCCTCTTCCTTCAGCTATGCATTCGCTTACGATGTGTTTCTCAGCTTCAGAGGCTCTGATACTCGTCACACTTTTACTGGTTATCTTTATGGAGCTCTTTGTGACAAAGGAATCCGTACCTTCATTGATGATGAGAAGCTTAAGAGAGGATATGAAATAACAGAAGCACTTGTCGAGGCCATTCAAGAGTCCAGGATTGCCATCCTTGTCTTCTCTATCAACTATGCTTCTTCTTCCTTTTGCTTAGATGAACTTGTCACCATTATAGACTACATTAAGACAAAGGGTCAGTTGGTTTTGCCGGTTTTCTATAACGTTGATCCTTCTTATGTGCGGTATCAGAGTGGGACCTATGGAAAAGCACTAGCTAAGCATGAAGCAAGGTTCAAGAAAAACAAGGAAAAGTTGAAGGATAACAGGAGAGATTGAAGAAATGGAAGACAGCTCTTACCCAAGCAGCTAACTTGTCTGGCTTCCATTACAAACATGGGTACCATCTAATATTTTGTTACTATACTTTTCATTTGTCTGATTTTTACAATTTGAATTGTAACAAGCAAGTATAAATAAACATGGCATTGATGCATTAATCTGACTTTACACATACTTTTCTTATTGTGAAGGGATGGATACGAACAAGAATTTATTGGGAATATTGTTAAAGAGGTATCTAGGAAGATTAATCGTGGTCCTTTACATGTTGCTTATTACCCAGTTGGACTGCATTCCCAAGTGCTAATGGTGAATTCGCTTCTAAAAGTTGGGTCTGATGATGGAGTGCACATGATAGGGATCCATGGAATTGGTGGAGTAGTGTTGGTGTAAAACCATATGAAGGCAAGTGCACCTTATCGTTTTACAGAGTAAAGAGTGAGTAAGAGTATCTTCTTCACAGGGATTTGGTTCAAATACTGAATTCCTACTAGTCCACTAATTGAACTCAATTATGGGGTCACGTAGGCAATGCAAATAGAAATCAACAAGAATTCACAGAATCTGTCACAAATCTGGAACTCTGTCCAGTACGTAAAGAATACTTCAAAATAATATCTAAACTATCAAACACTCAACAACTGATATAAATGTGTAAGAATTCAAATTATGGAAGATGTTAGGGTTGGATTTCACCAAAACTTCCCCTATGTAACCTTTGATCATTACATAAATTCAAGATAAAATGTGGTTGAAGATCGAATTCACAATTATTGATTGAAGGTCAATCCCTTGACTCATCAATTCTTCACTCAAATTAGGAATCCTAATCCCTTAGCAATTCCTAATTTGATGTGAGCTTTAAGTTCAAGAATTCAAACGATCTCACAATTGCAAACCTCTATCCCTAGAGCCTTCACAATTGTGTTATTCAATCCCAGTTCCAATTCTTAAACCAATTTTCCAATTGCGAAGACGAATTTAGATTCAATTTATAAGTGGCCAAGTCATAAAAGCATTAAGCAAAGAGATGAATAAACAACGTTAAAGGAAAAAAAATCTTAAATAAATGCAAAATCTAGGTTACATAAGATTAGTTAAGGATTCATCCTTCCCCAACAGGCTCGCCATCACATAATGAAGAAGAAGAAAAACGAGGAAGAAGAAAGTCATGATCGTGGCGAAGACGCTGCAGATGCACTTCGTCTTCCGTCCTAGGATTCTTCCTTAACCCAGAATAGAACCAGCGTATGGGGAAACGTCGGCTCTATCCTCTAGGTCTGCGCTCTGGAGATAGATTAGTGGATAGAGTGAATGATGCCCTATTTTCGTTCTGTTCTGGGATTTTTATAGCTACTGGTCTGTAGCGTCGCGTGTTCAACGCGGCCCAACTACGTTGTTAACACGGAACCCTGTAACAGATTGCAGAAATTAAAACATATCAGATTTACGAGAATTTATCATCCAAAAGGCTTTAAAACTGTATTTTCCATATTGTGCATGGGTTATTCAGTTTTATGTCATTTTCTCATGTTTTAATGGTGTTTTATGCTTCAATTACTTGAAATTACATTGAATTATGTTCCAAATAAGTGTCTTATTGGACACTTATCACAACCCCAAACTTGAACTCTTGCTTGTCCTCAAGCAAGCATTAAACTACAGGAACATAATTAATTCTGGATAACTCACAAAGATGCATATCATTTCCCTCAAGTGTATTTCACTCCCCTTCTTCACTCTAACTTGCATCAATCAAAATTTTCAGATTTATTTCAAAGACACTCCATCAAGCATTGGGAATACATGAAAAATAATTGCAGATTCAGAATATAGCATTAAATTATGAGTAAAACAGTGTTTATATTATGGTTACAATAGTTTGCTATTACGGAAACATGACCTAGACTTGCGAACTCTTATAAGGTTAAGTGTTTCATTCTTTCTCTCAAGTGTTTGGGTTAGGTGTTTCTCTCTATGTCTCCAAATAAAAATTCCATTACCATAGGCTTGCCCCAATTGTCTATCTCTACCAATGAGTCACATGCTTACATCAATCAAAAGGTCTTGTAATGGGTTGTAACGTGACTTAGGTGAAGGATGGGTGGAATTTGGGAAGTGGATTTATTTAAGCCAAAGAAACTATGAGAGGGTTGGAGAATTAACTTTCCATTAGTTTGGAGATGCAAGATCACCCCATAGAAGTGTGTTCCTGTTTTCAATTTTTCTTTGCCCTATTTAGGTATTCAAATCCCCCTTTTTTTTTCTTATCTTTTTTTTATGCTTTTTTTGTGTTTTTTTTTTGTGTTTTTTCTTTGTTGTTTTTTTTTTTTGGAAACCCATTGTCACTTATATTGCTACTGACACCCTTAACCCCAAACTTACAAATATTGCTTGTCCTCAAGCAATCCCAAACTTAGAAATGTTGTTTGTCCTCAAGCAACCCCAAACTTAGTGTAAAACTTAACCTCAGATACAAGCAACCTTCTCCTAGTTCCTTTGGCTAGGCATATTCATGGTTTTTCACAGTCTTGGCTGGAAATGAGATAATCAAACACAAAGAATTGGGTATAAGGCTCAAGGGACTAAACAATGGACAAGAATGCAAGGTGGGTCATTTGGTCAAGTAGGTGCATATCAAAGAAGTGCCTTAATCCTGTTTATGCAAGTATGGGATACTGGATTTCAACTAAGAAACAGGGCAAGTTTTGGAATGAAACTCAATTTGTGACCATACACACACAAAAGAAATAAGTGTTGAGGTCCAACCACTCACAGACAATTTGTGCAAGCCTAGAACATGCATTACAATTTAATTGTTGCAAACCATAATAGAACAACAAAGTAATTCTCATTCAATCATGCTACATTCTGCATCATGAAATTGAACATTTAAGGACTGTGCAATCTCTCCATGCTGTGGAGAATGAAGTTCTATTACAATTGATGCTCATTGGAGAGGGAAGAGGAATGATGTTAAAGGTTGATTTGAGTGTTGGGGTTAAAAAAACCCCTACACTGTGCTTATTCTGTGGGTGAACTATGCATGAGTGTGCTCTGGTGATAAGATGAGTGAAAGTAGCAAGGTGGTGCTTCACTCAGCCCAGACGCATTGGGCATGCAAGGGTTAGTTAAGTTGGCAACGCAACTGGGCAGAATGCAGATTCATGTGAATTCATTTTAAATTCTGCATAATTAATGTATCAGCATTCAAACAACACTGTAATAGTTTGAGTTAGATTTCACTCATTGATCTAATGCACAATTCACTATTTAAAACCATTTGGAAAGATCTCACCAAGTGGTTAGGTTAGCTAAGGTCCTTGGTGTTGAACATGTGTGTCAAGCTGTGAAATTCTGGGCATGTAACCTGTTATTTCTGTTGCTCCTGCTGGTCTAGACCTGCATGAATAGTCAACTGCACTGCTTTTATTTATTCTACTTAGTATTTACATATACTTTTCTCAATTTAAATTAAAATGAAAGGGAAAAACTAGTTTTTCAAGGGTTGCCTCCCTTGCAACGCTTGTTTAATGTCCCTAGCTTGACGGTTGAGATTCAACAAGTGATCAAGGATGGGGTAGTCTTCTCCCTGCTGATTTCACCTCCATGATAGTGCTTAACATGTTGACCATTGACTTTGAAGCTTCTTTAGGACTGCATATTTTCGAGGGTGATGGCACCATAGTCTGAAACTTCTTTAATCACAAAAGGACCTGACCACTTGGACTTCAACTTTTCTGGAAACAATTTAAACCTGGAGTTGAACAGCAACACTAGTTGTCCAGGTTCAAAGACTCTATGTTTGATCAGTTTGTCATGTCATTGCTTGGTCTTTGCCTTGTAGATCTTTGCTTTTTCGTAAGCATTGAGGCGAAATTCCTCTAGTTTATGCAGCTGTAACAGTCTATTCTCTCTAGCTGCGTTGGCATTGAAATTGAGAAATCTGGTTGCCCAGTACGCCTTATGCTCAAGTTCCACAGGTAAGTGGCAAGCTTTCCCAAAAACTAGCTGGTATGGAAACATACCAATCGGTGTTTTGAAAGCTGTTCTGTAGGCCCAGAGTGCGTCATCTAACCTGTTTGTTTATCCTGAATCTGCTCTACGGCCTTTTCTCCAGATCTGGTCCATGAATGGAAGAGGGAAGTGATCTTTTCTGGTGGACTCATTAAGTCTCATGTAATCTATGCAGATACGCCAACCAGTCACTGTCCTTGTAGGAATAAGTTCGTTCTTCTCATTAGGGATCACTGTTATCCCTCCTTTCTTAGGCACAACCTGAACTGGGCTGACTTAAGAGCTATCGGAGATTGGGTAGATGATACCTGCATCCAATAACTTGAGGACCTCTTTCTTCACAACCTCTTTCATAGTTGGATTAAGCCTTCTTTGAGCCTACACTACAGGTTTAAAATCTTCCTCCATTAGGATCTTGTGCATGCCAGAAGGAAGGACTTATTCCTTTTAGATCTGAAATAGTCCTTCCAATGGCAGACTTGTGAGCTCTTAGAATCCTCAACAATTTCTCCTCTTCTTGTTCATTGAGGAAGTTGCTCACAATTACTGGAAACGTGTTCTTTTCCCCCAAGAATGCATAATGGAGGTGAGATGGAAGCTGCTTCAGTTCTGTCTATGGGTTGTCCACTTTTCCTTCTTCCTTTGGTAAACCTTCAGAGAGTTGTGAACTTGACTTCATGGGAGGATTAGCTTCAAGTGTGGCTATGCATTCCTCCACATCTTGACTCTCGTTTTCTCTCTCTCGGCTCAGGCCTTTGGATTGCCATAGTACACCAGCAAGAATGGACTCATTGTCCTGTTTTTCAAGAGGGACTGACAGTGGCGTTGCCAACGCGGTTACTGGCAGTGTTGCCAACGCATCCATCCTCATGCAATGTGGCTGTTCAGTAGGATGCTTCATAGCTTCAAACACATTGAATGTTACCTTTTCATCTTGCACTCTCAGCATCAGTTTCCCTTGCTGCACATCGATAAGTGCTCTTCCTGTGGCAAGGAATGGTCTTCCTTGGATCAATGGAATTTCAGCATCTTCTTCCATGTCCAACACCACAAAGTCAGCTGGGAATATGAATCTGTCTACCTTGACTAGGAGGTCTTCCACCACGCCATATGGATGTTTAATTGATCGATCTGCTAGTTGGAGCCACATCGTGGTAGGCTTCACTTCCTCTATTTCTAGTTTCTTCATTATGGAAAGGGGCGTCAAGTTGATGCTAGCTTCTAAATCACATAATGCCTTTCCAATCTGCAAATTCCCAATGGTGCAGGGAATTGCAAAAGATCCTGGATCTTTCAGCTTCTGAGGCAGCTTCCTTTGAATGATGGCACTGCATTCTTCTGTAAGAGCTACGATTTCATCTTCCTTAAGCTTCCTCTTCTTGGACAACAACTCCTTCATGAATTTCGCGTACGAAGGCATTTCTTCCAGTGCTTCAACTAGTGGTATGTTGATCTTCAGTTCCTGAATATATCCAGGAATCTGGAAAACTTTCTCTCTTCTTGCTATTTCTTCAGCCTTTGAGGAAATGGGACATTTGGCGTTGCGGACATAGCCTTTTCCCCGTTGGCCACGGCCTCCTCAAATAGCTTTCTTTTGCTTTTTCTCACTGGCCTGTCATGGAAGTCCTTCTTCTGCATTTCTGTTGCTGCTGATTGTGGGTTGACTGCTGGTTCTCCTCCAGGTTGCATTTCTGTTTCAGTTCTGGATGGTTGGTCTGTTGGGTCAGCAACCTCATTGGCTTGTATAATCACATCCTCTGTTGTCTCTGGTATTGTGGGCAGTCTTGGTTCTATCATCTTTCCACTCCTTCTTGTGATGACATTGCACTGCTCCTTGGGGTTCACTATGGTGTCACTAGGAAAACTCCCAGCATTTCTTTCTGTGAGTTGTTTGGACTGTTGTCCCACTTGATTCTCCAAATTCTTGATGGATGCTTGAGTGGATTGCATAAATTGGCTGAGTATATTCCCCAAGTCTACAGAGTTGTCCTGTGGTTGGTTCGTCTACTAGTGAATGGACTGCTGCTGCACGTATTGCTCGTTCCTCCTAGGGTTGTTCTGGTTTCTGAAATTAGAATTATGAGAGTTAGAGTAAGGAGGATACCTAGGCCTTTGTGGCTGGCCCATATAGTGCACTTGCTCCTAGCTGGAGGTTCCTGTTATGTCTATGTCACAGCATCCGTTTTCATGTTCTCCCCCACAGAAATCACATTTCAGGGCTTGCGTCTGTTGAGGGGTTCCCACGTTAAAGACCTGCAACTGTTTTGTCAACGCCTCCAGCTGCTGTGAGATCAGCTTATTCTGAGCAAGTATTGCAGTTTGCGTGGCCAACTCCAACACACCTCTCTTGGGGGCACTTCTGTCAATTGGTGATTGGTACTCGTTGGAAGCCATTATTTCAATCAGTTCCATGGCCTCCTCTGCAGTTTTAGTATTCAGAGATCCTCCTACTGAGGCATCTATGATGAGTCTGGTGGCTGGCTTAACTCCATTGTAGAAAATGTGGACTTGATGGACATCAGAGAAGCCATGGTGTGGACATTTTCGCAGAAGCTCCTTGAACCGCTCCCAAGCCTCATAGAGTGACTCTCCTTCTTTTTGGCCGAAACAGGAGATCTCTCCTCTCAGCTTGTTGTATTTTGAGGGTGGGAAGTACTTCATGAGGAATTTGGATACCAATTTCTCCCAGGTGGTGATACTTCCTCTTGGTTGGGTTTGCAACCAATACTTGGCGCGGTCTCTTAAAGAGAACGGGAATAGCCTCAATCTGATTGCTTCTTCAGAAACGCCATTCATCTTGATTGTGTCACATATTTGGAGAAAGCTTGAGAGGTGGAGGTTCGGGTCTTCCACTTCACTTCCTCCAAACTGGTCCTGTTGCACTAGATGGAGTAGGACAGGTTTAATTTCAAAGTTGTTCGCAGCGATTGATGGTCTCACAATGCTAGCGCTGCAACCTACAGAATTTGGGACGGCGTACTCTCCCAACGTAATTCTCCTGTTAAGCTGGTGTTCCTCCATGATAGAGTGATGCACAGGGTTTTCTTCGCTGGTCCCTTGCAGTCTCTGTTACTCTTGTTGCACCTTTCGTAATCTTGTTTCCCTTCGGTTTCTTCTTGCGAGCTTTTCAATCTCAGGTTCAAAGATCAATTCCTGTTATTATTCACCTCGCATAAACAAGTTAAACGAGATTAAACTAAAGAAACAATCAATGTGCAAACAGAGTTAGAAATATCAAATAGAATTGCTCAATCTAGTGTATTCGTAGTACTTTTCAATATTGAAAAAAAAATCCCAGGCAATGGCGCCAAAAACTTGTTGGTGTAAAACTGTATAAAGGCAAGTGCACCTTATTGTTTTACAGAGTAAAGAGTGAGTAAGAGTATCGTCTCCACAGGGATTTGGTTCAAATACTGAATTCCTACTAGTCCACTAATTGAACTTAATAATGGGGTCACGTAGGCAATGCAAATAGAAATCAACAAGAATTCACAGACCATTACAACTGAACTCATCCAAAACGCAAAAATACTTCAAAATAATATCTAAACTATCAGACACTCAACAACTGATATAAATGTGTAAGAATTCAAATTATGGAAGATGTTAGGGTTGGATTTCACCAAAACATCCCCTATGTAACCTTTGATCATTACAGATATTCAAGATAAAATGTGGTTGAAGATCGAATTCACAATTATTGATTGAAGGTCAATCCCTTGACTCATCAATTCTTCACTCAAATTAGGAATCCTAATCCCTTAGCAATTCCTAATTTGATGTGAGCTTTAAGTTCAAGAATTCAAACGATCTCACAATTGCAAACCTCTATCCCTAGAGCCTTCACAATTGTGTTATTCAATCCCAGTTCCAATTCTTAAACCAATTTTCCAATTGCGAAGAAAAATTTAGATTCAATTTATAAGTGGCCAAGTCATAAAAGCATTAAGCAAAGAGATGAATAATCAACGTTAAAGGAAAACAATCTTAAATAAATGCAAAATCTAGGTTACATAAGATCAGTTAAGGATTCATCCGTCCCCAATAGGGGCTCAGTTACACATAATGAAGAAGAAGAAAACAGAGGAAGAAGAGAAAGTCATGATTATGGCAGCACGCTGCAGATGCACTTCATCTTTCGTCCTAGGGTTCCTCCTTAACCCAGAATAGAACCAGCGTATGGGGAAACGACGGCTCTATCCTCTAGGTCTGCGCTCTGGAGATAGATTAGTGGATAGAGTGAATGATGCCCTATTTTCGTTCTGTTTTGGGATTTTTATAGCTACTGGTCTGTAGTGTCGCGTGTCCAACGCGGCCCAACTGCGTTGCTAATACGGAACCCTGTAACAGATTGCAGAAATTAAAACATATCAGATTTATGAGAATTTATCATCCAAAAGGCTTTAAAACTGTATTTTCCATATTGCGCATGGGTTATTCAGTTTTATGTCATTTTCTCATGTTTTAATGGTGTTTTATGCTTCAATTACTTGCAATTACATTGAATTATGTTCCAAATAAGTGTCTTATTGGACACTTATCAAGTAGGCAAAACAACACTTGCTCTAGCAATTTACAATTCAATTGCAGATTATTTTGAAGGTTTATGTTTTCTTGAAGACGTAAAAGGAAAGTCTAACAAACTAGGGTTAGAACATCTACAAAACATCATTCTTTCTTAAATAAAAGTCTATGGAGCTTTGAGACTTTTTCTTTGTGATTATTGTTTCCATTTTGTCTTTTTAAATTTATTATTCAGTTTCCTTCTCACCTTGATTAATGATATATTCAAAATTATTTATTATAGTATTAGCATTGTCACCATTAGGTATTTATTAAAATGTAAAACGACAAATTTTAAAGGTAAAGTTTGTATTCTAGTGTACATACTAAAAGAAACATGACAAATATAATTTTTTATTTTTTTATTGAGGTTCATTACAAAAATTTATTTTGAAAAGTATTAGAATCTTGGATGATTCTATCTCAATTATTAAACCTGACTCTCATAATGCACATCTTTATCATCATCTAATTCTTGTCCCATTTTCTTTCAACTAGATAATGGGTCCTTATGATTTGACAATGAATTATTCTCCATATTAGGAACATTCTGCTCAAAATCCAACCATTTGTCATCAATTAAGTTTTACACCTTATGCTTCGTAGTCAAACAATTTTATTGGGTAGCCAATGAACCCCACATTGTAATTGCATTTGGCATTTGTGTCATATCGTTTCAGATAAGGTGGTTGTTGTGCGTTCTTGTGCGTACAAAGTCTTACCCACGGGTAAGTGCACCCATAAGTATAGAAAGGGATATTTAAAACCATCAATATCGTTCCCATAGAGACTATTTCAACAATCTTAAAGAACGATTAAATACTAATTTTTGAGCTCTCCAGAAAAGGATTTGTTTAGAAATATTTAAAGTGAATGGAAGAATGGAACAAAACGAGAGCAAGCGATTCAATTTAAAGACAAAAAGGCACAAATAGGAGAGACATGAGACTTTGGTTTCCCTTATAACTTTACCCAGTTTCATCCCAACTCCCTTATGAATTATTTGAGTCAATTGCTAATCATCCGTTCTCATTCTATTACTACCCAATGATCATGTAATAGCAATATTCTTTTCCTCAAGTTACTACCCCCAATGATCATGCAAGTTATATAGTTAAAAGAAGCGTAAAGAACATGCGAACTTGTTAAATTAATAACTGATTAAAAATCAATGATTCTGATTGATCCTCCAAAACCCTTAGATTCAATTTACCTGGTAGTTCGTTAAATAGGCAATGGTACGATCGCCTATCCCTTGATTAACTTAGAAATTAATTCTCATTAATTAATTATGCATAATAAGGAAAACAAAATTGAATAGAAATATGAAATCATTCATAAAAAGGAAAAGGGGTTCAATTGGTTACATTATAAGTTTCACTAAAGCCTCATGATTTAGGAATTAGTTACACATCATCGACAGATAAGACAAAAAAAAACATACTAATCCAACAAAACAATCCATAACCCTAATTTTAGAAAGAGAATGACAAAACCGTAATGTCAGCAAATCTAACAACAGGACGTTGCAACTCGTACTGTGGAAGAGCTATTGTCTCCAAATCCTACGAAGGGATATCAAGGGATACTTAAAGTGATGTGTCTTCGGGGTAGTGATAGGGCTTATGACCCGAAGAGTGGTATGACCATTGGGGCCTAGGGGGATGTGTTGAATGGTGTGATAAAGCCTTCTTTTTATAGGCGTGGACTAAGGTTTCAATGTAATGGATCGAGCTTGACTTAGTCGCTCCCTTAATTGTCGTGACTATTCTAAGTCATCTTGCAATTTTGTAGGGCTGACATGGCATTGTCACATTAAAATATGACATTGTCGCGTTGTCGCAACCGTAATTTCGACGTGACGACGAACTCGCTAAAATTTTAAAAATATGAGTTTATTTATTAAGTGGAGTCGCCACCAAATTTTTATTTAAGGAAAAAAATTTGGAAAAATCCTGACTCCAGAATGAGCTTCTAAGTTCGGGAGTCGGTTACAAGTAGGGAAGGTGTGAGGCACCCTACTCGCCCGTTCTGAAGAACAGTACCCTTAAACTGAGTGTATGGTTTTGAAAATTGTTTGATCCCTTTAAAGTGAAAAATAATTTGACAGAGGTTAGCCTGACAGGACTTGATCCTGCTCCTACGTATTCCCCGGTGCAATGGGAAATTCAAGGCTTACGTAGTTCTAGTTTATGAAGGCTTGACCTTCAAAAGTGCTTGAGAAAAGATTATTTGGTTTGTGAAGGCTTGACCTTTGAAAATGCTTGAGAAAAGATTATTTTAAAGATCTTGTTTTGAGAAAGTTTTATCTTTGGGAGGGATTTTTGGCCCACTCATGCACAAGACCCCAAGGCGGCTAAGGCAGCACAGGGCCTATACGAACTACTAAATGTTGAACAGCAGGTGAACCGCCAGTTCCCCATTTAGAGCCCATCGCGTGAGACCTAGAATCCCAAAGTATTAGAAAAAGATATTTTTAAAGTTTTGAAGGGGACCCTAAGTCCACTCATGCACAAGACTCGAGGCGGCTAAGGCAGCACAGGGGCCTATATGAACTACTAAATGTTGAACAGCAGGTAAACCGCCAGTTTCCCATTTAGAGCCCATTGCGTGAGACTTAAAAATGCCAAAATATTAGAAAAGAGATTTTTAAATTTTTGGAAAGATATGATTTGCAAATGATATTGACGCTTGAATAAGAGGAAACTTAATTTGAGATAAGAATTTCATTTTTGAGTTTTGGGGTTTCAAATAGAATTTTGGTGTAATTTTGTAATTATGGAAATTTAGGATGATTATTAGAAATTTTTATGAATTTATTTTAAAATCTTATGAGTTTATTTAGGAATTTTAGAATTTTTGCTAATTTTCTTAATTTTTTGAATTTTGTGAATTTTTTATTAATTTCTTAATTTCTGGAATTTTTTATTAATTTTGGAATTTCTGAAATTTTTTATTAATTTTTGAATTTCTGAATTTTTTATTAATTTTTGAATTTGTGGAATTTTTTATTAATTTTTGAATTTGTGGAATTTTTTATTAATTTCTGAATTTCTGGAATTTTTTATTAATTTCTGAATTTCTGGAATTTTTTATTAATCTTTGAATTTCTGGAATTTTTTGAATTTTTTATTAATTTTTGAATTTCTGGAAATTTTTTATTAATTTTTGAATTTCTGAAAATTTTTTATTAATTTTTGAATTTCTGGAATTTTTTATTAATTTTTGTGGATTTTCTGTAATTTTTTATTATTTTATGATTTTTCTGTAATTTTTAGAATTTTATGTAATTTGATTAATTTTTATGTATTTTTGTAAAAAGGAATTTAGAGAGAAGAATTTTGAATTTTGTTTGCAATTTTGCCAAGTGTGGGGGCAGTTTTGCAATTTTGGAGGTTTTGAGGGCCATTCTGCAATTTTGAGAATTGGAAGGGCAGAATTGGGATTTAAGGAAAAGTTAGGGGATAATTGGTAATTTTTGCTTTGGGGGTAGAATGGGTATTTTTGGAATTCTCTATGGGCAGGGTGGTCATTTTCGTGGCGGGGGTCATGGCATGTGACTTGCACATGACGGGAATTAGCAATAAAATGGCAAAGTGCAGGATGCAGGATTCGAACACCAGACGCTAAGTGCATGGGCAGCGCTTGACCACTAGGCTGGCTTCCCATTTGACCATTATTCAATATAATCTTAATTTGAAGAGAAGGGTAGACAGCCTACTTGTTATATAAATATATGGAAAACCAAGCTCCAGGGATCAAACGTGGGATTCTGTGGGTCCTTACATTCACGTGAACTCCTTTAGATCTTCATAATGGAGAGCCTTGGTGTCCTCAATATCGCATTTAGTTTTGTGAGTGTCAATGGTCTCCCCGAAACAAAGCTCACGATTAAACCTGATTTTTGCCATCCTCTAGTCCCTGATTAGTATACCCATGCATTTACATGTTCATCGGCTGCCCAGGTTTTTCTTCGTCCAATAACTACACCTCCCTAAGGGTATTCTGGAGGTTGCCCTCAAGGACTGCTTATACCCTGCCATGGAGTTGATCATCTCGCCCAACGGCCTTGTTTTATCTTGGTCATGCATATTCAGCGTCGAAGCTAGTCGGATGGACGCACCCGATCTGATCATGATCCTTGATGACGAGGTTTTCACTCTGTTCGCTTGATGATATGAGCACCCAAGCCATCTGTATGAACTGATTTTCCCTTTAACCTTGACGTCCGATCCATAGAGCACTGGTTGTGGGGAGTACATTTCTTCTCTGTCAAGGCTAATAGTTAACTCATTGATGCGGATTGCGTTGTTTTTTTTTTTACAAGAACTGAGCATCGTTGCATTTATTGACCCTCGTGCCCTGTTTTAATCAAAGGGAAAATGCAGAGCTATTCTCGATCGGGTCAAGCTATGTTCGATGGTTCAGCCAAGGTTCAGTAGCAATGTTGTGAACCAACTCAGTGTATCATCATGAAGTCTGTACAAGATTGACGAAGGTGAGAGTTCGAGTGATCTTGTACATCAATGGAGCTTCCTTTCTCCTTTCTACTTTGACTGAAGCCTCCAAGAAGCCCAATACAACCCCTCTTTTTTCTCTATTGCAAGAACCTCTCCTCTTGAAGAAGTATCAGGGGACTCCAAAGAATGAATCACTCTCCCCGAGAATCCCCCTCTCCCCTTCTTCTTCGTTGTTTCTATATCCTGTAAAACCGTTTTTGTTTTCTCCAAAATCAGTTTTTCTATTTTTTTTCGCTTTTTTTTTTTAAAAAAAATTTGTTTTGTTATTTTTTAATTCTGTTTTTTTCATTAATTTTTTATTATTTTGTTTTTCTTTTTTTCATCTTCTTTGATTTTTTTTATTATCCATTATTTATATTTCTTTGTTTCAAATTTTTAATTTCTTCAAAAAAAAATTTTTTTTTATCTATTCTATTTTATTGTTTTTATATGTTTTTGATTTGTAATTCTAATTATGCTCTCTTTTCCTTTTTTTTAATTAATTTTTCTGTTTTATTTGTTTAAATCTCTTGTTTCTAAAACAGATTTTTATGCAATTCCATTTATTATTTTTATTTATTAATTTTTGTTTATTATATTATTGGATTCTGTTTTTATATCTTTTCTGTTTTTTCCTTCAGATTTGAATTTTGTATTGGTTTTGAATTTAAATCTTTTCTTTAATTATAATTCTAATTCATTTTGAATTTCTTTTATACATTAATCACCTTAAAATGGGTCTCGGACATAATTGGGTGTTTACACGCGTTATCAGGGCTGATGTCGCATTGTCACATTAAATGTGACATTGTCGTAGTAGATGCCTTATCCTTTTATGCCCTTTTACCCTCTTTTCTTGATTCAAAACTTGCCTATTTTCATATTTCTTACTTGCATGACCTTTTTGCAAAAATAAGGAAAATTAGGTAGAATTACAATTAAATAATCATAAATTATATTATAATTATAACTAAATTTTCGCAGATAAATCAACAGAATGATGATTTATCAATGGTTCTAAAGCTTTCAAAGGATACAGGGCAACTATAGAATTTTGGATTAAGCGAGGTAGAAGGAGTGTAAGGTGCTTGGTAGGTTATGGCAATGTAGGAATACAGTGTATAAGGAGTGTAAGGTGATGGTTGAAAACTAGTTGGTCCATAAGGGGACATCTGAGATGCGTGTTGGCCATGGCTAAAAGCCACATCATTAGCTTCTCATGTCTTCTTCTTTCCAAACCTAGCAGATGCATTAATTGTTCCTACGAACTTGTGTACAATCTTTCCACTATGCATGCCACCTTCAACTCTTTCTCCTACGATGAAAACATAAGAGAAATTAGAGATAATATTGCTAATCATCTTGTCGTAGAAAAGGTCTTGGAGTGTATGAATGAACATGTTGACCATTTCCTTTTCAAATAATGGGGGTTTCACTTGAGCAACTAACTCCCATCAGTATTGTGCATATCCTTTAAAGGTTTTATCTTCTTTCTTAGTCATATTTTGAAGTTGTGTTCTGTCACGAGCCATTTCTAGGTTATACTTGTATTGTTTTATAAAGATATCATTTGAGTCTCTCCAAGAGCATATATGTGTTTGTTATAGTTATGAATACTAGTTTACAGTTACCCTAGTTAGACTATCCTGGAAAAAATGGATGAGCAACCTATCATCATGAGCACATGCAACCATCCTCCTACAATACATGGTTAAGTGAATCCTTGGACAGCTAGTTCCTTTATATTTTTCAAATTCAAGAACCTTATATTTTTCTGGTGTCATATCCACTTTTCTCTATGGCACGTATCCTTTCTTCCAAAATTAAGAAAATCAATATATGCGAACTTTACCTAATAACCAGAGTAATAGCAATAGAAGGGTGGTGGTTTTGTCTAACAATTTTTTTTGTGCTTCATAACCCCTAGGAAACCTTATTGAAAAAACTAACGTCGATTATCCCCTTTTGAACTCCGTGTACTAGGTCTCACATTTGTTGTTTTGCTATAATGCAGAAATAAAGAATTCCTCGAATTGCTTTGCTAGCCGGATCGAAACGACACTGTTGGGGGTGTGAACAAAGTGCAAATGGTTAAGGAATTGCGGTAGTAAGGTTTTGTCGAAGGAATTAGGATAGAAAGGGAAGAGTGCGGATTTCGTTCATCATGAGAAACTTGTACAACCTTTGAATGATGTTGTTTTGGTGGTTTTGGGGGATGGTGTCTTCTTGAGAAGTCTAAGAGTAGGACTATGTCGGTTAGGTAGAAGCATGAAAGGAAGGCCTAATGAGGGTGGGGAAACTCATGGAGGAGATTGGGACCACACCGAAGGAATCAAAGCGCTGGAACAATAAGCCTAGGGAGCTTTTGCCAATCTACGATGAATTTCAAGGTGAGGAAGCCGGTGGAGTAGCGCTTGATGGCATCGTTGAGGAGACATGCGACCTTGAGATCTGTGTCCTTATTGATGATATGGTTTAGGCTTTGATTTTTCATCCACTTCAAATGCACTTTCACTATGTTCCGTCACTGAAGCTTCATACATGAAACAACGTCAAGGAGGAATGCCTTTAACTACAATGACAAAAGAGAGGAAATTCTTCACAAATGACGAAAAATATAAAGGTGAAGGTTTGAAATGTTTTCGTTTTGAGTCTTTGGATAAGAAAAATGCTTCCTAATGACAAAAAATTGAAAGATTAAGGGTAAAAATATTTCCATTTACATATTTCTACAAGCAACGATATAAGCTAAATGAAAATAACAACAATTTACATCGATTAATAGTTACAACCGATGTAGATTAATTTTATTAAATCAATTAAATAGATAACTAAGATAAAATATTTTTAAAATTGATTATTTTATAATCAATATGATAATTTTTTTAATTACAAAAATATCACTACATAAGTTTTTATACCAGTTCCTTAATAATCAACATAAAATGTCGTTATAAAATCCTTAATTTGTACCAGTGGCATGACCATGCTAACCATCTAGGACGACCGTGCTCAAGTGTGTATGATCATGTCAGAAATAAGTATTAATTATACTGTAATTATAACTAATTTTCTATAGATAAATAAACAAAATGATGGTTAATATTATCAAAAAAAATTTCTAACATTTAAAAAAAATTAAAAAAATGCAAACTCTAATTCATAATACCTTTCAAGTATTTCAAAAGATGATGCAAATCATTTGAATGTTCACCATTGGAAAATGTTCATCATTGAGATTATAAGTACTACAACTCAATTTGATCACAACATATGCAATATCGAGTCTAGTATATAGTTCTTTAAAAATATAGCACTACCAATAATTTTGTATACTTAAATTGAGATACATTCATATTATTAATTCCTTTTTGTAAGCCCATACTTACGTCATATGAAGTTTTAACATGCACTTTGGTTATTAATTTTTTTCAATAATTTCTTAATATAATGCAATTGATTTATAAAAAATTATTATTTTTTATTTTTATTCTTAGAATCACATCAACTTCTTCTAAATTTTTTGTTTTAAATTTGAAACATAAAAATTATTTTATTTTATCTGTCATATTCAAACAGGTTCCAAATATTAACAAATAATTCACAAACGAGAATATTACAACACAATAATTTTCAAATAGTTTTATATACTCGCATGTGTAAGAGATGTTCACAAAACTATGTTTTATCACACCAAAAATTTCATTGTTATATTTAGTTAATTAATTTTTTAATCATATTTGAACTAATGATCAAGTTAATAAATTATTTACTCACCATACTTTGTATGTAATATGGAAATACTAGAATTCAAGCACTCTACGGTGTTCATATAATATTTTTAATAAAAATTCAAATCATATATTATTAATAAAGTTCATACAACCACATCATCAGTTAGATAACATGCTTAAAGCATGCATTTTAATTTCAAATATGCAACAATCTTGTGTGGATAAAATTTTAAAATAATATCATGCATCAAATATGATATTATGCTTAATGCAAGGTAACTTCTTTCATCAAATATATGATTCTCTCACTTTCTATTACCTAATAAATTAAGATAAATCATAATATAAAATAATCATATTATGAATTTTTATAATTTATTATCATATCTCACTTATAAGATAATAACAAATAAAATTTTATATATAATTATTAATTCAAGTAAATATGACAATAATATCACCATAATATGTTAAGAAATTTAGTCTCCCATATAATATGATGTTTTAGAAAAATAATTAATAATGGCTAAAAAAATCTCAATAATAATATATAGATAAGGACTGAATATTGAAAATAGTGTATAATATTTTTTAAAACATTTGTTGAATGGGCAAGTATCGTCATAATAAATTATATAGAAGTAAATAAACTTGAAGACTTTGTCTCTTAAACTAACTTTAAAAACTTGCATCCATTTACATGATGTAATATATATTCTTTCGTACAATTGCATATACCTTATTACATATACATATCATATACATATCATACACATATCATACACATGCCAAAAAAGTTAAAAGCTCTTAATGAGTTCTTTATAATAAATAAGGACATCAATATCTTTCTCATACATACAATCATCCATTACAATTTTATGCTATTTCATAAAGAAGAGATTCCCTTAAACCCTTCTTGCATTTGTCCCGTGAGCATTAAAAAATATAGAAAGATTTAATATAATACAAGATAGAATTATTGTAGAAACCTATGACTATCGCTGCTCAAGAACAAATGAAGAGTTGTAAAGTTCTAAATAAAGACATGTCATTCACAGTGGAGAACATATGGACGATGAGAAATGGTTCAAAAGTTGGAGTAAGGGTTGTGTGCTAGGCACGAAGAGAGATTAAAAGTGAAAAATACCTACTAAATGAAAATTCATAATTAACAAACACACAATACTACCTTATTTAAATCACATGAAAAATAGAAAAGAAAAAAAATAAAAGAAAAGAGAATAAAAAAAAGTTATTTAGATGAATAAAAAAATAAGGATAAGGAAAGAAAAAAAATTATTCTCTTTTGTTTACTTAGGTGTAAAAGATGAAAAATAGTATATTAATATAAATTTTATTTTATATAAATTTTAAAAATTAATTTAACTTTAAAAAATTTATTTTTAACTATATTTTTTATTTTTTTAAAAATATATAATAATTTTAATAATTTAAAATAAATAAAAAACAAAATAACATTCTCCTCCAACTTTCTTTCCTAAATAAAAAAAATTAAAAATACTAAATTTTATAAAAAAAAATATTTTTCTCCTATTTTTATACACAAACAAATAATAAAAAATGTTGTGATATTCTATTTTTTCCTTTTTTTAAATAGGGAGAAGAAGTTTTGGATTTCTAATCTTCAACCGGAGGTGTCTTCGTTTAGTTTACCATAATATCGTTAGCTTTCCTCGCTTTATATTTAAAAATAATGCTTTTAATTAAAACATGACATAATGTTTCATAGATGAGAAATGGCAAGGAAGTTTCTCCATACCGATTGCTACAATATATAAGCTTCCATTTTTGTTTGACTTTCCTGAACCAACACTCTGTCCATATTTCCCAACTGTATATAACCTTTCTTCTAAGTTCTTATGGATCTGCATTCATCATCCTCTTCCTTCAGCTATGCATTCACCAACGATGTGTTTCTCAGCTTCAGAGGCTCTGATACTCGTCACTCTTTTACTGGTTATCTTTACAAAGCTCTTTGTTACAAAGGAATCCATACCTTCATTGATGACGAGGAGCTTCAGAGAGGAGATGAAATCACACCAGCACTTGTCAAAGCCATTCAAGAGTCCAGGATTGCCATCCCTGTCTTCTCTATCAACTATGCTTCTTCTTCCTTTTGCTTAGATGAACTTGTCACCATTATAGACTATATTAAGACAAAGGGTCGGTTGGTTTTGCCGGTTTTCTATAATGTTGATCCTTCTCACGTGCGGCATCAGACTGGGACTTATGGCAAAGCACTGGCTGAGCATGAAGGCTGGTTCAAGAACAACAAGGAAAAGTTGGAGGATAACATGAAGAGATTGCAGAAGTGGAAGACAGCTCTTACCCAAGTAGCTAACTTGTCTGGCTACCATTACAAACTTGGGTACCATCTAATACTTTTCATTTCTCTAATTTTTTCAAATTGAATTGTAATAAGCAAGTATAAATAAACATGGAATTGATGCATTAATCTGACTTTACACAAACTTTTCTTACTGTGTAGGGATGGATATGAACATGAATTTATTGGGAAAATTGTTGAAGAGGTTTCTAGGAAGATTAATCGTGTTCTTTTACATGTTGCTGATTACCCAGTTGGACTGGATGTCCAAGTGCTAAAAGTGAAATCGCTTCTAGATGTTGGGTCTGACAATGGAGTGCACATGATAGGAATCCATGGAATTGGAGGAGGAGGCAAAACAACACTGGCTCTAGCAATTTACAATTCAATTGCAGATTATTTTGAAGGTTTATGTTTTCTTGAAAATGTAAGAGAAAATTCAAACAAACAGGGGTTACAACATCTGCAAAGCATCATTCTTTCTGAAATAGTGGGAGAAAACAAAATTAAGTTAACAAGTGTCAAACAAGGAATGTCAATGATAAAGCATAGGCTCCAAACAAAGAAAGTTTTATTGATTTTGGATGATGTTGACAAGCAAGAGCAGTTACAAGCACTTGTAGGAGGACTTGACTGGTTTGGTCCTGGTAGCAGAATCATCATCACAACTCGAGACAAACAATTGTTAGCATGTAACAATGTTGAAAGAACGTATGAGGTGAAGGTGTTGAATGATGAAGATGCTCTTCGATTGCTTAGGTGGAAAGCTTTTAAATCAGAAAAGGTTGATCCAAGTTATGTGAATGTCTTGAATCGTGTAATAACCTATGCTTCAGGCCTTCCATTAGCTTTGGAAGTAATAGGTTCCAACTTGTATGGAAAAAGCATAAAAGAATGGGAATCTGCTATAAATCAATATGAAAGAATTCAAGATCATGAAATCCAAAAGATACTTAAAATAAGCTTTGATGCTTTGCGTGAAGAAGAAAAGAATGTTTTTCTTGACATTGCTTGTTGCTTCAAAGGGTATGACTTGGAAGAGGTCAAAGATATACTTCATGCTCATCAAGGTTACAGTGTGGAACATCACATTGGAGTTTTGGTATACAAATCTCTCATAAAGATTGGATTTCATGACGTGACATTACATGACTTGATAGAGGACATGGCTAAAGAAATTATCCGACAAGAATCACCAAAAGAACCTGGTAAACGCAGTAGATTATGGTTCTATGAAGATATAGTTCAAGTTTTAGAGGACAATAAAGTGAGTAAGACGGATATGAACTTGTTTGGCTTTTCATCTCGAACCTTGATTTCTTTTGACTTTTGACTTTTTCCTTATGTATGTGCTGAAGTCTTACATATATACATGTATTGTAATTGATTCATTTTTTTTTCTTTCGTTCAAGGGAACCGGAAAAATAGAAATCATATATCTACAATTTCCTTATTTTGAGGCAGAAGAAGGAGAAATAGAATGGAAAGGAGATGCCTTGAAAAAGATGAAAAATCTCAAAACACTTATTATTAGAAATGGTCGTTTTTTAAAAGGTCCGAAACATCTTCCAAATAGTTTAAGAGTGTTGGAATGGGACAGATATCCTTTGCAAAATTTGCCAGATGATTTTCATCCCAAGAACCTCACTATATGTAAGTTCCCCCGTAGCTATCTTGGATCGGCCAACTTAATATTGAGAAAGGCAAGTGTATTTAATTTGTTTCCTTAATCTTGTATTTTGTTTTTCTTAAGAAGCTCCCCTTTAAGGTTCTTCATTTTGTTTTTTCTTTTACGTTGTCTATTAATTAAGTCACCTTTAGATTATTAATTCGATTTCTATTTACTTTTGTTCTGGTGGCAGGAGTTTGCGAGTCTGACAAATTTGAATTTTGATTCTTGTGCATATTTAAAGGAAATACCAGATGTGTCTTGTTTGCCAAATTTAGAAAACTTATCATTTAATCATTGTGTGACTTTATCCACGATTCACCATTCGGTTGGGTTGCTAGATAAACTTAAAACCTTGAATGCTGATTTTTGCACCAGTCTTAATAGTTTTCCACCCATTCAGTTGACCTCTCTTGAAGTATTCAGTCTTTATTGTTCTTCCATTGAGAGTTTTCCAGAAGTGTTGGGAAAGATGCAAAATATAAAGCAACTTATGTTGGGTAGAGTTCCCATAAAAAGAATCCCACATTCTTTTCGAAATCTTATTGGACTTGAAAGTTTAGAAATGAATTTTCCTGGGAAGTTAAGTGACTCTGAAGCAGACCGTTTTCTTCAGAGCATTGAAACAATGCCAAAATTGACTGTGATGCAATGTTCGACATTGTTCCATCCATTGCCTAGTGGGTATGAGGATGAAGACAAAGTGAGCTCTTCCAGCATCCAAATTGTTGATCTCGATAGGTGCAATCTGACAGATGAATTCTTTCCGATAGTTGTCAAGTTTTTTGCTAATGTGAAGGAATTAATCCTACGGCACAATGATTTCATAATTGTTCCCGAATGCATCAAAGAATGTATCTTTCTAGAGAATCTTGTTTT
The DNA here is from genome assembly GCA_026541065.1 of Canavalia ensiformis. Taxonomy (NCBI): domain Eukaryota; kingdom Viridiplantae; phylum Streptophyta; class Magnoliopsida; order Fabales; family Fabaceae; genus Canavalia; species Canavalia ensiformis. The sequence continues at coordinate 328,532 of JAMKYM010000225.1, read as the reverse complement.
GTGCAATTGTGAGTCTCTTCAAGAAATTAGAGGGATTCCCCCAAACTTGAAATATTTTAACGCAGATGGTTGCAAGTCCTTGACTATGTCATGCAGAAGCATGCTTCTGAATCAGGTTTTTGTCTTGTTTATGTATTTGACTTATAATTCATGCTTTACACTTAATATTTTTGAACTATGAGTTATTTATGACTAACAGGGTCTGCATGAGGCTGGAAACACAGAGTTTCTATTGCCACCAGTAGATATTCCAGAATGGTTCGAGCACCGAGGAACATCAATATCTTTCTGGTTTCGTAACAAGTTGCCTGCATTGGTTCTCTATTTTACGGTGGTAGGAAACTACCCATCAGACGATTTTAGTACGACCATGTTCATCAATGGCAGAGAATATTTGCTTTGTCCGAGCACATTCATCACACAAAGTAACAGGTTTACTTGGGTTGCTGATCTGAGAATGATGTGTAGTCATGATGAAGTACATCTGGAAAATGGATGGAATAGAGCCGAGGTTAGATGTGAAGATTATCATTGCTTCCCAACCTTTCCGGGAATTGGAATTCATGTACTCAAGCAGGAATATGGCATGGAGGATGTTCGATTCACCGATCCTTATCAGAAGAGAAAATTAGAAGATGATCTCAACAGTTCAGAGCCTGAAAACAATCGGTTGCTTGAAAAACAAAAATTTGTGGACATGGAAATTTGTAAGAGACAATTTCAAATGCAGCAACTAAGCATGGGTTTGTTGTCGCGCATGTGGAATTGGGTACGTAGTTGTTTTCCATTTATTCCGGCTCTACCAATGCATTCATTGGATGATAATGTGAATGAGGATTTAAGTTCAATGACATCAACACAGATAAGGGACAACACTGGTGTCAGAGGTAAATTCTCTTGTGCTGTGTTATCACTTCAACAAAAATTAGTTGTCCTATCACTTACTTATATATGTTTTTGATTTTCATGGAGATAGATTAAGCATTTGAAACTGTTTATGTGTTTAACGGAATCAATTTTTATTGTTCTGTATTTTACTTTGTATGCTAAAATCTCTGCTTTTAAATACTAATCTTAACTTCGTCTTTGGTCTAGAGTTTTCCATCAGGTTTCAATCTTTCACTTAAAATTGGGAACACTTCATAATTCATCTTCCTCAAGTCATCATTGTTTAAGAGAGTTCTTAAACTGAGTTTTTTTTCTTCTACGATGATGGTGGAAAGTCTAAAAGATATGATATGGTCTTCCATGTGCTTTTCATTGTTCAGAAGAGGACATTTTTCCAATACAAGTTTTATGCTCCAAAAGGCTGATTATTGAGCCCATCCTCATAATATACAATGTCCTCTTTCAGATAAATAACCAATGGTAGAATTATTGAGTAAATATCTAATACTTTCATTCCTATAAAAGAAACATTAAATTTATATTTCACTGGTAGAATTAATCCTTCTCTGGGGTATCTGTGTTCCATGATTCATGGCCTGGAAATAAAACACATTGCACTGCCCATAAAGCCTTTTAACTTGACATATTCTTTTGTGCTCCAAAAGGCTGATTACTGAGCCCATCCTCATAATATAGAATGTCCTCTTTCAGATAAATAACTAATGGATATGGTAAGATTTACACTTCATATTACAGGAAAAAAACATTATCACCATGTGATTTTATCTGAAGCAGAATATGAAAATTGAAGAAACTAATCTACATTAACGCGTGTGCAGGTGAAGCTGATGGAGAAACTACTGAAGAAGGGATCATGATAACCGAGTGTAGATGACAAAAGGCTTGGAAAGATGGATGTGTGCTTCGTGTGAGAGAGAGAAGAGGACCTTTGATATTAACCATGTAAACTGCTTCCCAATTTTTAGTTGCACCCATGTTTGGTTATTGTATCTGCACTCATGACTTCTGTCATGTTGAATCTGATGTCTTTGAACTTGTAGCTATCTTGGATGGCAATGCTAGTCCATGTAAGTGATGGGGTACTGAGTCAAAATGTTTAATTACATAACGTAAATAGTTAATACTAATGCTCATTACTCTAACATTTGATTTTAGTTGGCAATTTTTTAATTGATTATTTAGAAGATTTATATAAAATGTAAGATGTTGAATTTTGATGTTTAATCTAACATTCGATTTTAAACTAACATGTTTAAATTGTTAATGTGGGATTTTGATGTTGTTGTTAGTTTATCTCAGTTACCTATATATTTAGTCATTAAACTAACATGTTTAAATTATCTTACATGTTTACATAGTTTTAACTAATAGAAAGTAATATGATTTTTAAACTGCATTCCAAGTGGTCATCGCTTGGATAAAAAGACTTTGGTTTATGGTTCAAATTGTTTTCCAAATAAATTTTTAACCACATTTCAAAGTCTTGTTTAATGTAGAAATTATAAGCATAGAATACAATCAAAATAGGAATACATATTTGTCCCATGTACTATAAAGATAGTGAGAAAAAAAATATATTTTACATCCTAAATAACTATAAATCATGAATAACATCAAATGTCAGAGGTTGGTCCATAATCTTGTCACCGTAGAGATATATGAGCTAGATTGGCTTGCTTATTTTTTATTTTATTTTTATTAAAAATTAAAAATATAGTAAAAAAGATGTGTTCATTTCAATTCTTGAAAAGTTTTTTAAGAAAATTTTTAAAAAACAAATTCAAAACTAAAAATAAGAAAAGGCTATTTTTAATCTTTTGGTTTCAGTATGTTAAAAAGATTAGAAATATGAGAAAAAAAATAGAAGATGACGAAAATATTATAGCTAAAAGATAAGAAAAAATAGAAGTTGATAAAAGAAAATTAATTCAACAACAGAAGAGGAAAATAATAAAAAAAATTTACCTTAATGATAAAAAATTAGAAGCAGATAATAATATTTTGTTTGATGATTATTATTAATATATATCAATCTATATTTAAATTTATTGGTTAAAATAAATATATTATAAATTAATATTTATACATTAACATATAATTGTTCTTATATAATAAATATATAGCATTCGGATAAATAAATATAAAAAATTATATCTATCTTCATATATATATATATATATATATATATATAATGCTATAATATTAAAATATAGTTATAAATATTAATATTTTTCAAAATTTTCTTTATTCTCGTTATATGCAACATTACTTTTACATTAATAATTTAAATTTTTTTTAGTTACAATATTTATTTGTTTTAAATTAAATATTAATATCACAACTGTAATCATGATGACTTAATAAAAAAAATAATGAAACAAAAAAATCGTTATCAAACTTTTATTTAGAAAATTTTTAAAAAATTTAAAAATTAATCTTCAAAATTCAAATTTAAAAATAGTTTACCATCTAAGGAAAGATATTAAAATCTTACAACGTTTCTTAAAAAAATTAGCTAGCTTCTAATTGATTATGAAAAAAAATAATTAACTTTAAAAATATTTATTTTACTATAAAAAAATAATTTTTCTTAATATTTTGTTATTTAATTGAAATTAGTGAAAGAAGTTATTTACAAAAAGTTTTAAAATTTTTATTATATTTTGAAATACATGACAAAAAATATGAAGTTTTATTTAGCTGATTCCTATTTATATATATCCTTATGTAATTTTTGTGAAAAAAAATTTGATGAAATTTTAAATTTTTAATAAAGCAAAGTTTTAAATTCTTTTATTTTTTAAAAAATTAAAATTTAATGTGACCGCGTGTTTATTTAAAATTTTTCAAACGCAATTGAGACCGCGTGTCCAACGCAAACTCACAGAATATGCTGACTCAATGAGTGATCAACATAAGTCACTGAAAGTGAAGCTGGACCAGTAGAAGCAATAGAAATGAGAGGTTACATGCCCAGAATTTCACAGCTTGACACACATGTTCCACACCAAGGACCTTTGCTAACCTAACCACTTGGTGAGATCTTTCTAAAAAGGGATTCAAACAATGAAATATGAATGAGAGCCATGAGTGGACCCTGACTTTGATAATTATACTGCTGTTTTGAATGCTGATACATCAATTATGTAGAAATTAAAATGAATTCACATGAATCTGCATTCTGCCCAGTTCCATTGCCAACACAACTAACCCTTGCGTGCCCAACGCGTCTGGGCTGAGTGAAGCACCACATTACTATTTCACAGCGAGTGTTACTTTCACTCATCTGATCACCAGAGCACACTCATGCACAGTTTCACCCACTGAATAAGCACAGTGCAGGGGTTTTCTCAACCCCAGCACTCAAATCAACCTTTAACATCATTACTCTTCCCTCTCCAATAAGCATCAATTATAGAACTTCATTCTCCACAGCATGGAGAGATTGCACAGTCCCTAAATGTTCAATTGCATGATGCAGAATGTAGCATGATTGAATGAGAATTATTTTGCTGTTCTGTTATGGTTTGCAACAATTAATTTGTAATGCATGTTCTAGGCTTGCATAAATTGTCTGTGAGCGGTTGGACCTCAACACTTATTTCTTTTGTGTGTGCATGGTCACAAATTGAGTTTCATTTCAGAACTTGCCCTGTTTCTTAGTTGAAATCCAATATCAAATGCTTGCATAAACAGGATTAAGACATTTCTTTGATATGCACCTACTTGACCAAATGATCCACCTTGCATTCTTGTCCATTGTTTAGCCCCTTGAGCCTTATACTCAATTCTTTGTGTTTGATTAGCTCATTTCCAGCCAAAACTGTGAAAAACCATGAATATGCCTAGCTAAAGGAACTAGGAGAAGGTTGTTTGTATCTGAGGTTGAGTTTTACACTAAGTTTGGAGTTTCTTAAGGGAAAGCAACATTTCTAAGTTTGGGATTGCTTGAGGACAAAGTTTGGGGTTGTTTAAGGACAAGCAACATTCTAAGTTTGGGGTTGCTTGAAGACAAGCAACATTTCTAAGTTTGGGGTTAAAGGTGTCAGTAGCAATGTAATTAGCAGTAGGTTTCCTTAAAAAAATAAAATAAATAAATAAATAAATAAAATAATAATAATAATAATAAAAACAAAAAAAAAGGAGAAAGAGAAAAAAAAAAGAAGAGGAATTCGGGTACCCAAATAAGACAAAGAAATGTTGAAAACAGGAACACACTTCTATGGGGGTGATCTTGCATCTCCAAACTAATGTAAAGTGAATTCTCCAACTCTCATAGTTTCTTTGGCTTAAATGAACCCACTTCCCAAAGTCCACCCACCTTTCACCTAAGCCACGTTACAACCTATTACAAGACCTTTTGATTTATGTAAGCATGCGACTCATTGGTAGAGATAGAGAATAGGGGCAAACCTATGGTAATGGAATTTTGATTTGGTAACATAGAGAGAAACACCTAACCTAAACACTTGAGAGAAAGAGTGAAACACTTAACCTTATGAGAGTTTGCAAGTCTAGGTCATGTTTCCTTAATAGAAAATTGTTGTAACCATAATATAAACATTGTTTTACTCACAATTTCATGCTATATTCTGAATCTGCAATTATCTTTCTTCTATTCCTAATGCTTGATGAGTATTTTTGAAATTTTTGATTGATTCAAGTCGGAGTGAAGAAGGGGAGTGAAATACACTTGAGAGAAATGATATGCATGCTGTGAGTTATCCAGAATTAATTATGTTCTTGTAGTTTAATGCTTGCTTGAGGACAAGCAAGAGTTCAAGTTTAGGGTTGTGATAAGTGTCCAATAAGACACTTATTTGGAACATAATTCAATGTAATTTCAAGTAATTGAAGCTTAAAACACCACTAAAACATGAGAAAATGACATGAAACTGAATAACCCATGCATAATTTGGAAAATATAGTTTTAGAGCCTTTTAAGTGATAAATTCTCATGAATCTAATGTGTTTTAAATTCTGCAATCTGTTACAGGGTTCCGCGTTGGCAACGTAACCAGACTTACGTGGAACACATGAAGATTTGAAAGGAAAGAAGCAATCTATTATTCGTGTAGCGTTGGCAACGCAGCTGTGCCGCGTTGGACACGCAACGACACAAACCAGTAACTATAAGAAGCCCAGAACAGAACAAAAACAGGACATCAAACACTCTACCCACTGATCTATCTCCAAAACGCAGACTTAGAGGATAGAGCCGCCGTTTTTCCTAGACACTAGTTCTATTCTGGGTGAAGGAAGGACCCTAGGGTTGAGGACAAAGCACATCGGCTGCGTGTCTTCATGCTCATACATTTCTCCCTTTCCCCTGTTTTCGTTCTATATTATTATGTGTAACTAAATCCCTGTTAGAGAAGGATGAATCCTTGACTGATCCTATGTAATTCAAATGCTTTGCATGTATTCAAGATTGTTTTCCTTTAAACGTTGATTATTCATCCCTTTACTTAATGCTTCTATAACTTGGCCACTTATAGATTGAATCTAAACTCTTCTTGAGTATTCAAGATTGGTTTTTGAGTTGGAACTGGGATTGAATGACATAATTGTGAAGGCTCTAGGGATAGAGGTTTGCATTTGTGAGATCATTTGAATTCTTGAACGTAAGGCTCACATCAAATTAGGAATTACTAAGGGATTAGAATTCCTAATTTGAGTGAAGAATTGATGAGTTAAGGGATTGACCTTCAATCAATATTTGTGAATTCGATCTTCAATTACATTTTATCCTCAATACATGTAATGATTCACTGCCACATAGGGGAAGTTTTGGTGAAATCCAATCCTAACATCTTCCATACATTGATTTCTTACACATTCATATTGATTATTGAGTATTAAACATTTTTGAACACCTTTTGAATTATTTTCTACATACTAGAACAGAGTTCCAGATTTGTGACAAAAGCTGTGAATTCTTGTTATTTCCTGTTTGCGTTTCCTACACGCGAGTATCTGCGTTGCCTACGCACTCCCATATCAGAGTTCAATTAGTGGACTAGTAGGAATTCAATACTTGAACCAAATCCCTGTGGAGATGATACTCTTACTCACTCTTTACTCTGTAAAACGATAAGGTGCACTTGCCTTTATACGTTTACAAACCAACACTATGCTTTATCACACCAAAAAAATTTATCGTTATATTTAGTTAATTAATTTCTTTAATCGTATTTGAACTAATGGCCAAGTCAATAAGTTATTTATTCACCATATTTTGTATGTAATATGGAAATACTAGAATTCAAGCACTTTACTATGTTCATATAATATTTTTATTAAAAAATTTAAATCATATGTTATGAATAAAGTTCATACAACCGCATCATAATATTTTATCAAAATAGTTAATAAAGGCTAGAAAATATTAATAATAATATGTAGACCAAGGACTAAATATTAAAAATAGGATATAATATTTTTTTAAATGTTTGTTGAAAGTGCGAGCATTGTTGTGATAAATTACATAGAAGTAAATAAACTTTAAGATGTTGTCTCTTAAGCTAACTTTGAAAACTTGCATTCATTTACATGATGTAATATGCATTCTTTCATACAACCGCCTATACCTTATTACATATACCTGTCGCAACCGTAATTCCGACGAGATGACGAACTCGTTAAAATTTGAAAATAGAATTTATTAATGTTATGTGGAGTCGCCACCAAATTTTTATTTAAGGGAAAAAGAACTGGAAAAACCCTAACTCGAGGATGAGATTTAGGTTCAGGAGTCGGTTATGAGTGGGGAAGGTGTTAGGCACCCCACTCGCCCGTTCCGAAGAACGGTACCCTTAAACTGAGTGTGTGATTATTGAAAAATGTTTGATCCCTTAGTTAATTTGAAAATAAATAACTTGATGGAGGTTAGCCTGACAGGACTTGCTCCTGCTCCTACGTATTCCCCGGTGCAATGGGAAACTCAAGGCTTACGTAGTTCTGGTTTATGAAGGCTTAACCTTCAGAGAACTTGAAAAGGAGTGTTTGAAAAACGCGCTTGAAAGCGAGACCTTCGGGGCGTTTGAAAAGGAATATTTGAAAACGGATAGAGTGTTTTGAAAATATCTTAAGGAGAATCCTTAGTCCACATATGAACAAGATCCAAGACAACTACGGTTGCATTGGGATTCATACGAATTCCTAAACCCCGAATAGCAGAAAAAGCTACCAGTTCGTGCTTAGGGTTCGTTGCGTGAGACTTTAGGGATTCTAAAATAAAATTTTATTATTTTACAAAAGGATTCTTAATCCACATATGCACAAGGTCCGAGGCGGTTAAGGCAGCACGAGGGCCCATACGAACTACTAAACGTTGAACAGCAGGTGAACCGCCAGTTCCCCGTTTAGAGCCCATTGCGTGAGACCAAAGATCCCAAAATATTTTGAAAAGAATTTAATTTGAAGGTTCAGAGGGGTCGTAGAAGCTAGTACGAACCCAGGAGGGAGGGAAGTCTTTATGGAACCATATTTCTCATTCAAGAATCGCATACTGTGACTTATAGGCATTCATGAACATCCAATGATAAATTCCTAACCAATCTACTCTAAAACCATAACTGGCTCTTTACCGGACGTACATCATCAATACATAGTGAAAACTAAAATGGATCGAATTGTTTAATGAAACTAAGTCTCGATTAATTGCGTATCATATAAAAAACTCGTTCTTCACACAAGACTATTATCACGTATACTCGTTAATCTCTAAACAGAATAATACATGATTCTTGATTCAAGCTACCCCTAAACCAATCCACATGAAATTCCAAATTCAGAGATAGACGAAGAGAAGAAACTAACCTGTGAGGAACCAATGGAATAGCCGAACCAATGTGGTGCGCAAGAATTGGCAAGACCGGTTGTATCTTCAAGCTAGCGGAGAGAGCGATGTAGGACTTGAGCAGTTTCTTCTCCAGAGGTCACCCATGCCTTTGTTACTGCCAATAGACCCAAGAACCCAGACTTTCCGGTCCCGACCAGTAGTGTTGAATGATTTTTAGCTCTCTTGAAGCCTGTGTTCAATAGTTCCGACCCTCTACCCCTTTTTCCTTTTGCTATTTCCTTTTCCTTCCTCCTGACCCCGTTTTTCGTTTTTTTTGTTTTAAATTTTGTTTTTCTGTTTTAAAAGTTGTTTTTTCTGTTTTATCTTTTCTTGAAATTTTTTATCTCTTGTTTTGTTTATTTTTTATTATATTAATTTTGTATTTTACTATTTCTTTTATTTTCCAGATTTTTTATTATTTTTAGTTATCCAAATTTTGTTTTATCTTTATATTTTTCAGTATTCCTATTTCTATTATTATTTGTTTATTAATTGTTTCATATACTTTTGGTTTTATTATTTAATTTTTGTTGTAAATTTTTAGTTTTATTTTTATACTTCTTCCTTTTTCATTTTTTTTTCATTACTTTGTATATTTTTACTTAATTTTTCAGAATTTTTATTTCCTTCTTTATTTTTGTATATTTTCTATTTTTATTTTTTCTTCTTTCCGTTTATTTATTTTTTATTTGACATTGGTTTCTTGATTAATTGTAATAATTAGGGGCCTCAGACATAATTGAGTGTTTACAATTTGCCCCTCTTTACTCATTTTCCTACCGGATAATGTGAGAAATGATTTTTTTGAATTATCATGGTAGGAGATGAGTAAAGACGTGAACACATTATGTCCGAGGCAGGCTTTTGAAGAAGTCCGAGCAGCACCGAAGCCTTGAGCTTAAAGTGGACCCCATGGATGCCTGGGGAGTAGTGATTGAATGACCTTACCGGCTTCGTGTGCCGATAGGGCTTAAATATGCGAGGCTTGATGGCATAACCTAATTAGGCTAAAAGAAATGAATAAAAAGGGCCTATTTCAGGCAGGAAAGCATGCAGGAACTAAAATGTAAGGTATGTACAAGGTGGCCTAACAATATAGGCCGAGGTACAGGAATCTGTCTATGCTTGAGGCTTGACATCATAGGCCCAGATGCAGAAAAATAAATTTGATGATGCAGGAAAGAAAACTTGAATGTGCAGAAAAGAAAGCTTGAATGTGCTGGAAAGAAAAACTTGAACATGCTTGAGAGAAAACTTGAGCGTGCAAACAAAAATTTGAACGTGCTGGAAAAGAAAACTTGAACGTGATGGAAAGAAAAACTTGAACGTGCAAACAGAGACTTGAACGTGCTGGAAAAGAAAACTTGAATGTGCTGGAGGCCTGACACTATAGGCCGAGATGCAGAAAGGTAAACTTGATGAGGCCTGACACTATAGGCCGTGATGCAGAAAATGTAAACTTGATAAGGCTTGACAACATAGGCCATGCTGCAGAAAGGTAAACTTGATGGTGGCCTGACAACATAGGCCATGATGCAGAAATGTAATCTTGATGGTGGCCTGACAACATAGGCCATAATACAGAAATGTAAACTTGATGGTGGCCTGACAACATAGGCCATGATGCAGAAATGTAAACTTGATGGTGGCCTGACAACATAGGCCATGATGCAAGACTGTAAACTTAATGGTGTCCTGACAACATAGGCCATGATGCAAGAATGTAAACTTGATGGTGGCTTGACAACATAGGCCATGATGCGGAAAGAATGAAGCAGGCCTTTTAAGACAGACGACTTTGAAATGTGAGGGATCTATACTAACTTGAACAGATGCCCCGTCAAGACAGGCGAAGCAGGAATGACCTGCTAAGACAAAAAAAAGTAACCTATACTACTTAAACAGATGGCCTGTCAAGGCAGGCGAAGCATGAATGTCCTGTTGAGACAAGTAGAGGGAAGATGACATGATGTGCCTTAGGAGTGCACGTGAGGATGGAATGTGGACTCTTCGTCAGCTGCCTCGAACAACCTATTTTTGAAATTTGTTTTTCTTGAATTAAGGTAAATTGCTTGTTCTACCTTGAACTTGCAAGTTTCTTGTGTATCTTGATAATAATTTTTTTCTTGAAGAGACTTGAGCAACCATTTTGCCCCAGTTTGGAAAGTTCTTGATAATTGAGAGATGTCTTGATTTGAAGGGACATTTTGCCCCAGTTTGGAAGATTTTTGGCAATCGAGGAATGCCTTAACTTGAAGGGATTTTGGGCAAGCCTTTGCCCCAGCTTGAAGTTGATCCAGAATTTGAGGAGGACCTCAAATTGAATTTTGTGGGCAAGCATTTGCCCTAGTTTGATTTTTTTGACGTTGGGGAATTGAGGATGGCCTCAAATTGGATTTTTGTGGGCAAATGTTTGCCCCAGTTTGAGTTTCTCGAAAATTTCTTAATTATGATTGGTTAGAGAAATTTTCCTTAATCTTAATTGGTTTTGCAAAGGAGTTGTGCAATGCTTGAATAAAAGGTGCTTCTGTGCTGTTTGAATGAATGAAAAGAATGCGGTGTTAGTGATGCTTGAATAAATGCAAAAATGATGTGGGGTTCTTATTTTCATTCTTGAAATAAATGTAAAAATGATGCGAGATTCTTATTTTGATGCTTGAAATCTTTATTTGACGAAACAGATGCTATTGAATGCAAACCATGAAATGGTGTAAAATTTTTGTTTCTCTTGATTTTTTGATTTTTCTAACACATCTTTCCTCGACAACCCCATAGTTGGTGTGAAAGGAATCAAGAATCAAGGCGAGCTGGATTGGCTCAGTCTCTTGGCTTATTGGTCCATTTTGGAATTTTCTTTTTTCAAGATCTTTGAGACCCAACACTGGTCTGCTTTATTGAATAAGACATACTTCTTCTTTGGTGGCATCATGGCTGTTAGGAAGATGAATCCTTGGGAAACAATTCTGTCGTGTTGCAACAGTCGAGGATTCATCCGACTTGTCATGACTTTTCAAAATTAATCCCTTTTTAATTTTTTTTAATGTTTCCTTTTGGCACGTGCATTTTGAGGTGTGCAAAGTGATTTTGGATGGTCAACAGAAGGAAATAAAGAAAGTTTGCAAAAGATGTTTGAGGTATTGTACTTGAAAGGAAAAGACAACAAGAGATATGGGTTCGATTGCCCAAATGGCACCTTTTGATGAAAAATACCAATGCTGCTTTTCATAATCTTGATTGTCGAATTAATCGAACTCGAGAAAACGGCAAAATTTTGCCCCAGTTTTAAGAAGATATGAGGTGCAGAATGTCATGTTGTCCTGGGATTCCTGGTTTGACCTTAATTTTTGCCTGGGTTGTTCTTTTGAGTTTTTAACCCAGCATGTCTTTCGTTTCGCCCTAACTTTTGCCTAGGTTTCCCTTACGGGTTTTCAACCTAGCGGGCTCTTTGATTGTGCCCTAACTTTTGCCTAGGTCTCTTTTGAGGGTTATCGACCTAGCGGGCTTCTGTTTGATTGTGCCCTAACTTTTGCCTAGGTCGTCTTTGAGAGTTTGTCGACCTAGCGGGCCTTTGTTCGATCATGCCCTAACTTTTGCCTAGGCCGCCCTTTGAGGGTTTTCAACCTAGCGAGCTCTTATATGATCCTGATTTTTGCCTGAATTGTTTTTGGAACCCAGTAAGACCTTTTCTAATCATGGCTTTGTTGATTTATCTTTTGAACTTGAACCCCACTTTTGCCTGGATTATTTTTGGTCTTTTAATCCAGCGGACTTTCCTTCTTCTTGAATTTTAAACTTTGACCCTAATTTTTCCTGGATCATTTTTTATTTTAATCCAACGGATCTTCTTCTTTTTCTTGAATTTTATGTAGTCTGATATTGACTTTACCAGGGTTATTTTGGCTTCCAATTCAGCAGATCTTATCTTGCATCCCCGGATTTTGCCTGTATTTAAACTTGATTCCAGCGGGATATTTTATTTGACAAGACATTTTGAATGGTGATCTAGAATCCTCAGTTGCTTACTTTGCTTCCTCATTTGGTTTTTCTTTGAGCCTGATCAATTAGACGTTCAAGATTATTTATTACAGTACTGGCATCCTCACCAATTGGTATTTATTGTTTGGGTATAGGAATGAGAAGTGGGCTGAAGGGATAAAGAGAATGGAAAATTTTAGAAGTAAAGCCAACAATGTAGAGCACGTGCTCAAGAAACATGAAAAATGTAAATTTTGTATTATTCATTGAGATTTATTTACAAAAGATTGATTTTGACAAGTATGACAAGTACTAGATGATCTTCCTCGATAGTTTGATCTGTACAAGGCACCTCGTCGTGCTGCTCCCATTTCTTAACCAGCAGAGGAGCTCTCATGATTCGGCACTTGGATTATGTAGAATGACCGATGTACCCCGCATGGTAGCCATATATGGCATTTGCATCGTACCATTTAGGGTATGGTGGTTCTTGAGGTTTCAGAGGGTAAGGAACCACTAGAGAGTTCTCGATTAGCCGAGGTAGCAGCTCGGTGTAGGTCATTGGAATGAGATCAAACTGGACAGGATCCTTCTCCTTCTTTTGGCTTTGGCTGGGATTTGAGCTCATGGCTTGTGTCCGGATCGTGTATGGTGTGGGCAGTCGGATTTGCATTGGATAGTTGTAAGTAGGATGGTAGGGTGCTTGGTAGGCGGTGGCGATGTAAAGATATGGTATGTAAGGTGTGTATGGTGGAGGTTGGAAGCCAGTTGGTCCATAAGGTGCCATCAGAGGTATGTACTGTCCTTGACCAGAAGCCACATTATAAGTTTCCTCTGTCTTCTTTTTTTCTGCAAAGGCATCTGTAAACACCTAATTATGTCCGAGGCTCCCGGCCGCTAAATTTATTAATTAACCCCAATATCAAAAATTAAATAAAAATTAACAAAATCAGAAAAAGAAATAAAAAATTAAAAAATCAGGAAAAGAAAAGAAATTTAAAATTTTGGAAAATTAAAGAAAAATTAACTTCTGAAAATTAAATTAAAGAAAAATTAAATTCTGAAAATTAAATTAAAGAAAAATTAAATAAATTCTGAAAATTAAAAGAAAAGAATTAAAAATCAGGAAAAGAAAAGAAAATTAAAATTCTGGAAAATTAAAGAAAAATTAAATTCTGAAAATTAAAAGAAAAAAATTAAGAAATCAGGAAAAGAAAAGAAATTTAAAATTCTGGAAAATTAAAGAAAAATTAAATTCTGAAAATTAAAAGAAAAAAATTAAAAAATCAGGAAAATAAAAGAAATTTAAAATTCTGGAAAATTAAAGAAAAATTAAATTCTGATTATTAAAAGAAAAGACTTAAAAAATCAGGAAAAGAAAAGAAAATTAAAATTTGAAAATTAAAAGGAAAATTAAATAAATTCTGAAAATTAAAAGAAAAAGAATAAAAAATACAAAAAAAATAATAAATAATAAATAATAATAATAAAAAATAATGAAAATCAAAATCTGAAAAAATCTGAAAATAAAGCAAAAATAAAAATTCGGAAAATTAAAGAAAAAGAAAAAGAAAATGAAAATTCTGAAAAATTAAAATTTTTTTTAAAGAAAATTAAATTATGGAAAGTTAAAGAAAATTAAATTCTGGAAAATTAAATTAAAGGAAAAATAAAAATCTGGAAAATTAAAGAAAAAGAAAAAAGAAAATTAAAATTCTGAAAAATTAAAGAAAAATAAATTCTGAAAAGTTAAAGAAAAATAAATTCGGGAAAATTAAAGAAAAAGAAAAAAGAAAATTCAAATCTGGAAAATTTAAATAAAAGAAAACCTGAAAAATTAAATAAACAGAAAAAGAAAATTAAACAAAAGAAAATTAAAAATTAAGAAAATTCCAAAAAGAAAAAGAAAATCTGAAAAGCGGAATAAAGAGGGTATAAAAATGGGAGCAAAAGGCGATTGCAGGGGTTGGTAATTTTTCCAAAAAGGTTGGGGGAATCATTTTTCTAAAAGAGAGAAAGAGGAGTGGAGAGGAAGATTTGAGACTCGGGGAGAACGTTTGGATCCCACCGCTTGGCTCGGTCCCGTTGCTCTAGTAGCTGCACTCCCACACCTTTCACCATCCCTTCTCAATCGACAAAAAGGTTAGTGCACATGACTAATTGCAAAACTCAATCCATGTATTATGCTTCTCTGTGATGCTCGATGAAAGATCCCGATCAAATTTGTCTAGATCAAGTGCTATAAACCCTTACTATGAGCTTGTATTGCACAATTAATCTGAATCTGGAGATCGCTTGAATAAACAATATGAGATTGGTCTTCAATTAATCTCTTGAAATGCTCAAATTTGGCCTGAATCGATTGCAAGGTTCTTGGATGTTTGTTTCATTCCGTAGCAATTCGAACTCTATCAATGTATGAGAACCTAGTAGAAATTGAATCATAAGTTTGATGAATCGAACTCACACACTGCACCAAATGAGATAAACCAAAATCCACCAAAAACATGATGCCTAGATGGACGATAGAATCTGGAGAACCTTAGGTGAGGGAGAGAGTCTCCGCTCAAAAACAAAATGGTGTGGACGGAAGCACCGGCACTCCGGCTGACAGTGAGTGACCTGGAGGGAACTCGAGAGAAACAAAGGATCGCTCTGCCTCGATTCAAGGAGTTTGGCCAGACCAGAGTCGATCATGGAGGCTACGCCAATTCACCGCGGCAGCGGAGGAAACGGCAGCCAAACAACCGCCCCGGATATGGCCCTGGGCTCAAGGAAGACGTCGCGGCGAAGGTCGTAAAGAAGGCAGGGCTGATGCCAGAATCCTCTAAATGGCTGAGGGGAAACAGAGGAGCTGAGGTTGAAGACAACCGAACGCCGGGCTCACCTGGATGTCAAGAATTCCTCTCGGGAGTTCCCTCTCCGACGTGGTCCGGCCGTCGCTCCAAGGCAACCTCGAGCTGCTGGGGAGGTAGGAGCATACGAAGACCAATTAATGGACGTCGAGAGCCAGGGACACAATGGCTCAGGGAGGCCATCTTCAACCTCAGGCAACCTCATGCAGAACAAGGAGCTTGGTTTAAGTTTAAAATGGACACCTATAATCCCCAAAGGGGCGTTGGCTCAGTGGTTGACACTTTTCCCCCTAAGGTCTAGGTCGCACCTTCGAGCCCAGGTTGCTGCACTTTGGCTTTTCTGCTTTTCCAAATTCAAAGCCCCCAATTCCCATATTGCCCCTCAACAAATCGCTAAATTCCTATTCTGTCGCTGCCCATCAGAATGACCATATTGCCCCTCAACAAATCACTAAATTCCTATTCTGTCCCTGCCCATCAGAATGACCATTTCGCCCATCCACTTTTCCAAAAATTCCTAAACTGCCCCCTACCTCTCTAAATGACCATACTGCCCCAACCTTTTCCCAAAAATTCCATACTTGCTAATAAAATTCCCAAAAATTCCATAATCGCTAATAATACTCCCAAAATTCAACAATTGCTAAAAAATTCCCAAAAATTCCATAATTTCTAATAAAATTCTGAAAAATTCCATAATTGCTAATAAAATTCTCTAAAATTCCATAATTGCTAATAAATCCCCAAACCTCCAATAAAATTGCTTCCTTCCCAAAAGCACTCTCTGCTTCTGATAGTTAAAATAAATTTTCCTTTTTTCTGTTAAAATAATAAAAGAAAAACTCTTTTTTCAAATGTTTTGGGGTCCTTGGTTTCACGCAATGGGCTCTAAACGGGGGGCTGGCGGTTCACCTGCTGTCCAACGTTTAGTAGTCTGTATAGGCCCTCGTGCTGCCGTAGCTACCTCGGGCCTTGTGTATGAGTGGACTAAAGGTCCTTTCAAAAAACAAAACTCCTTTTTTTAAATGTTTTGGGATCCTTAGTCTCATGCAATGGGCTCTAAATGGGGGGCTGGCGGTTCACCTGCTGTCCAACGTTTAGTAGTCTGTATAGGCCCCCATGCTGCCGTAGCTGCCTCGGGTCTTGTGCATGAGTGGACTAAAGGTCCTTTCAAAAAACAAAAAACTCTTTTTCAAATATTTTGGGATTCTTGGTCTCACGCAATGGGCTCTAAATGGGGGGCTGGCGGTTCACCTGCTGTCCAACATTTAGTAGTCTGTATAGGCCTCCGTGCTGCCGTAGCCGCCTCGGGTCTTGTGCATGAGTGGGCTAAAGGTCCCTCAAAAAATGAAAATCTTTTCAAAATATCGTTTTTCCTTTAAACACCTCTGAAGGTCAAGCCTTCACAAATCAGAACTACGTAAGCCTTGAGTTTCCCATTGCATCGGGGAATACGTAGGAGCAGGATCAAGTCCTGTCAGGCTAACCTCCACCAAGTTTTTTATTTTCACGTTAATTAAGGGATCAAACAATTTTCGAGAAATCAAACACTCAGTTTAAGGGTACCGTTCTTCGAAACGGGCGAGTGGGGTGCCTAACACCTTCCCCACTCGTAACCGACTCCCGAAGTTTGAATCTCATCCTCGAGTCATGGTTTTTCCAAATCTTTTTCCCTTAAATAAAAATTTGGTGGCGACTCCACATCATCAAATAAGTTAATTCATTTTTTTAAAAAAATTTTAGCGAGTTCGTCGTCTCGTCGGAATTACGGTTGAGACAGCATCGGCTGTCCCTACGGACTTGTGCGCGATCCTTCCTCGGCGCATGCCACCCTCGATCCTTTCTCCAATGATGACGACATCAGAGAAGCTAGAAGTCACACTGCCTATCATCCTCTCACAGAAAGGACCTTGGAGTGTGTCTACGAACATATTGACCATCTCTTTTTCGAATAGAGGAGGTTGTACTTGAGCGGCCAACTCTCGCCAGCGTTGGGCGTACTGCTTGAAGGACTCTTCTCCCTTCTTGGCCATATTCTGGAGTTGAGTTCGGTCAGGGGCCATCTCTGTATTGTACTGGTATTGTTTCATAAAGGCATCAGCTAGGTCCTTCCATGAACGGATGTGGGTCCGCTCTAGCTGTGTATACCAGTTGGCAGCAGCCCCTGTTAAGCTGTCTTGAAAGAAATGGACAAGCAGCTTATCGTCGTGCATGCAAGGAGACATCTTCCTGTAGTACATGGTCAGGTGGTTCTTCGGGCAGCTAGTTCCTTGATACTTCTCGAATTCAGGAACCTTGAATTTGGGAGGTATTACTATGTCCGGAACCAAGCACAGGTTGGCTGCGTCTCGGACTTCATAAGCATTCCCCTCAATTGCCTTGATTCTTTCCTCTAGGATTCTCCACTTTTCAATGTCCTCATTCAAAGGATGGCTTGGGTATTCCTCCGACATATGGTGAGGTTGAGAAAATGGTATGTACACAGGGTGAGGTCCTTGGGTGAACATAGGATGCGTTCCCCCAACAGCTGTTTGGTGAGTTTGTGAGATAATGTTTGGAGGTAGGTTATGTGTTTGGGCTTGTGTATGGTTGTATGAGGGTACATGCCCATGAGGAAACCCATAATGAACTCCTTCGGTTGGTGGAGGCATGGTTAATGGGGAAGGGTGTTGTGGATTGAAGCCTGGAGGGTATACTAGGTCGGTCGGTTCTTCCGGTATAGATTCCTTTGCCTCTTTTTGTTTAGACAATTGCATGGCCTCCATTAGCTTGGCCACTTGATCTTTCAGAGTTCTGACCTCATCTCTCAACTCCTCATTCTGTCTCTCCAGCTCATCCATGACTTTTGATTGTGCACGAGTCCTATAAGGATGTCGAGAAAGTTGTCTTTCTCTAAATTTTCTGTTAAAGTTTGAAATTAGCTTCTTTGAGAAACAATTTAGATGAAAAAAATCATGAAGGATAAAGATGTTGATGCAAAATGAGTATGCATGTGTGGAATGATTTTTGAAATCTTTCTTTTTGATGATAAATTTATGAATGGATGAATGAATGAATGCTATGTACAAATAAATTTTCGAAATTTTTGAAATTTGACTATCTTGAAAATAAATCAAAGTTCCTTTATTTATTCATCCTTGATTTTTAACAACTTTATGTTTTTAGGAGTTTTGGAATTTTTTATTTTGCTAGAAAACCTTTAGTTTTGTTTGAAAATCTTTTTACTAAAAACTTTCTAGAAAGCGTTCTTTAGGTTTTCAATATTTCATTTTCTCTCCTATTGAATCTTTTTAATATTTTCAGCATTTTCAAAAGATTATTTTCCTAATTTTCCTATTTCTAAAACGTCCTTTTAAGTTTTCTTTGGAATCTTTTCAATATTTTCAAAATATTTTTTCTAATTTTTCCTAGGAATTTTCTCCTTCTATTTTGTTTTTCTTGATTTTTATCTAAATTTGATTTTTGTATCTCTCCAATTTTAGCTTTCAACTCCCTTTTGCCACTTCGGATGGTTTGGTTCAAATAAGTGCCTGTGAGCAGTGAGCCTTGTATCTTGAAAGGGGGTGTATGTGTCCTCTTTGCTTCTTATGCGGGTTACCTGTCCTAAGGATCTATGACCTTTTATATGAACCTCTCAAAGGTGGTTTGTAATCCTAGGGTGTAGAGGTCACTAGAGCCAAGTTCCAGTCTGCAATGCTTGCCACAACAGCAGAAAAAGCTACCAGTTGTAGGGCATTACAAATAGGACGCACTCTAGCCGGGATTTTCGTGATAGCCAATCAGGACGTAGGCCCCAGAGTGACACCACTAGATCCCTCTATCCTAGGTAGCACTCAGACCCGGGTATAGGGCCCCACTCATGATAAATGCATATGCGTAATGTATGAGGGCACACAATTTTGGGATACCTGCAATTGGGGAAATTGTACAAATATATATAGCAATATTGTTCATCTACCCTAAGGTTATACAGAGAATAGACAAACAAACAATAGATAGATAACATATAAACAAATCGTGCAAATAAATGGGAAATGGATCAATATAATGCACACTCAATCAAACGAGCTTGACTCTCTAAAGTCCCCAGTGGAGTCCCCATCTGTCGCAACCGTAATTCCGACGAGACGACGAACTCGTTAAAATTTGAAAATAGAATTTATTAATGTTATGTGGAGTCGCCACCAAATTTTTATTTAAGGGAAAAAGATTTGGAAAAACCCTAACTCGAGGATGAGATTTAGGTTCGGGAGTCGGTTGCGAGTGGAGAAGGTGTTAGGCACCCCACTCGCCCGTTCCGAAGAACAGTACCCTTAAACTGAGTGTGTGATTATTGAAAAATGTTTGATCCCTTAGTTAATTTGAAAATAAATAACTTGATAGAGGTTAGTCTGACAGGACTTGATCCTGCTCCTACGTATTCCCCGGTGCAATGGGAACTCAAGGCTTACGTAGTTCAGGTTTATGAAGGCTTGACCTTCAGAGAACTTGAAAAGGAGTGTTTGAAAAACGCACTTGAAAGCTTGACCTTCGGGGCGTTTGAAAAGGAATGTTTGAAAACGGATAGAGTGTTTTGAAAATATCTTAAGGAGAATCCTTAGTCCACATATGCATAGGATCCAAGACAACTACGGCTGCACTAAAATCCATACGAATTCCTAAACCCCGAACAGCAGAAAAAGCTACCAGTTCGTGCTTAGGGTTCGTTGCGTGAGACTTTAGGGATTCTAAAATAAAATTTTATTATTTTACAAAAGGATTCTTAGTCCACATATGCACAAGGTCCGAGGCGGCTAAGGCAGCACGGGGGCCCATACAAACTACTAAGCGTTGAACGACAGGTGAACCGCCAGTTCCCCGTTTAGAGCTCGTTGCATGAGACCAAAGATCCCAAAATATTTTGAAAATAATTTAATTTGAATATAATAAAGAAAAAAAATGGCTTGATTTGGAAAAGGAATTGGTTTTGAAGTGAATTTGAAAACTTGATGGAAAGAGGATTGACTTGAGTTTGATTTGATTTTATTCGAAGGAAAGAATTAAAAGAATTTAGTTTGAATTTTGAAGAAAAAGATTTTATAATGAATCTTGAAGAATAAAGGATTTGTAGAAAAAGCATTTTTGAATTTTGGAGAATAAAGGAATTTTATAGAAAAAGAATTTTTGAATTTTGGAGAATAAAGAAATTTATAGAAAAAGAATTTTTGAATTTTGGAGAATAAAGAAATTTTATAGAAAAAGAAATTTTGAATTTTGGAGAATAAAGGAATTTATTGGAAAGGGTTTAGGGCAGATTGGTAATTTAGACCTTGGGGGGCATATGTGGAATTAATGGAAAGGTTCAGGGCATAGAGGGGGGTAGAATTGGTATTTGTAGAAACATTTCAAAAATCTGATGAATAGGAGACTAATAGTGGCTTGCTGGGTTCGAACTTGGTATCTTGAGGATATGGAGGAAATGCTCAACCACTTGAACCACTTGATTTTTGCGATATCACATGCCCCTAATCCTACATGTAGGCGTGGGTGGGTATTAAGAGGAATGTTTTTTAAAAACAGCCACCTATGGGACTTGAACCCGATTCCTTTCATGTGGCTCCAAGCGTGCCAACCACTTGAGCTAATGGCTTTTAGCATATCCTCTCTCATTTAATATTAGACATGCCCTGATCGAAAGCTGCTGGAAGGCTCTGTGTTGGCAAAATGAAAGCATTTAAAGGAAATGCTTTAGTGGGGATTCGAACCGGGGATGTGGAGAGTCCAGCAGCGTCCCAACCACTAGGCTAAGCGCCTGGTTGGGTCTATAACGTGCACAATCAGATTTAGATCAACGTTCCAGAGCACGTGGCTTTTGCATGGAGCCTGCATGGAAGGGTATGGCTTAGTGCATGGGTGTGCTGTGCTTTGACCATCCAGTCCATGCTCTCATTTTGATCTTTACCTAGCAAATTTGAATTCAAATAAACCTCAAGTGAATACGGGGCAGTGGTGGATTACTAGACATCATTGGAATGTGCACTCGTACATAGACATGACATTGATACCCTTCACTCTCATGCGTGGGTGGGAGTGAAGTCGCTCTATTCTAGGTTTCCAGACTTCACCTTAAACGACTACCCCTCACCTTTGCCCAGCATCCAGAGCGTCTTATGTGGCTCGTATCACCATGATTACAAAGTGCAGCACCAGTCATCCAACATTTCGAACACAAATTCCTCAACCATGCTTGAGCTTTTGTCCACTGTAGCAACAAACAGAGAAACTGCTATTCGGAATTGGATCCACATTACCAATAATTTCAAGTGGATTTAACAGGGATGTGATGCAAACATAGAGAAACCTTAGGGTCTACTTCTGATATCCACATCATAAGCTTATTCATCACAGCCTCAACATCTAGACTTATGCATCAACTCAACGGCCCCAAGAGAAGAATTGCAGGTTTCAAAAGTGAATGATTCATGATGACTATGAGGAGGGTACGATCTTACTTATCGTGGTACACGGTTTCTACTAAAACCTCCGCATTGCAATGCATGCCACTCAGTATGGGCCGATTATAGTTCAAGGTTCAGAGGGGTCACAGAAGCTAGTACGAACCCAGGAGGGAGGGAAGTCTTTATGGAACCATATTTCTCATTCAAGAATCACATACTGTGACTTATAGGCATTCATGAACATCCAATGATAAATTCCTAACCAATCTACTCTAAAACCATAACTGGCTCTTTACCAGACGTACATCATCAATACATAGTGAAAACTAAAATGGATCGAATTGTTTAATGAAACTAAGTCTCGATTAATTGCGTATCATATATAAAACTCGTTCTTCACACAAGACTATTATCATGTATACTCGTTAATCTCTAAATAGAATAATACATGATTCTTGATTCAAGCTACCCCTAAACCAATCCACATGAAATTCTAAATTCAGAGATAGACGAAGAGAAGCAACTAACCTGTGAGGAACCAATGGAATAGCCGAACCAATGTGGTGCGCAAGAACTGGCAAGATCGGTTGTATCTTCAAGCTAGTAGAGAGAGCGATGTAGGACTTGAGCAGTTTCTTCTGCAGATGTCACCCATGCCTTTGTTACTGCCAATAGACCCAAGAACCCAGACTTTCCAGTCCCGACAAGTAGTGTTGAATGATTTTTAGCTCTCTTGAAGCCTGTGTTCAATAGTTCCGACCCTCTACCCCTTTTTCCTTTTGCTATTTCCTTTTTCTTCCTCCTGATCCCGTTTTTCGTTTTTTTTTTAAATTTTGTTTTTTCGTTTTAAAAGTTGTTTTTTCTGTTTTATCTTTTCTTGAAATTTTTTATCTCTTGTTTTGTTTATTTTTTATTATATTAATTTTGTATTTTACCATTTCTTTTATTTTCTAGATTTTTTATTATTTTTAGTTATCCAAATTTTGTTTTATCTTTATATTTTTCAGTATTCCTATTTCTATTATTATTTGTTTATTAATTGTTTCATATACTCTTGGTTTTATTATTTAATTTTTGTTTTTATTTTTTTTTTGTTGTAAATTTTTAGTTTTGTTTTTATACTTCTTCCTTTTTCATTTTTTTTCATTACTTTGTATATTTTTACTTAATTTTTCAGAATTTTTATTTCCTTCTTTATTTTTGTATATTTTCTATTTTTATTTTTTCTTCTTTCCGTTTATTTATTTTTTATTTGACATTGGTTTCTTGATTAATTGTAATAATTAGGGGCCTCAGACATAATTGAGTGTTTACAGTTTAACATTTTCCTTCTCGCATTATTGCTGACAAGATTGTAAGTAATTACACAATTTAATATTTTTTATTTATCCTCAAACATGTACATTATTGATAACAGTCATTTTTTGTTTTGTAGGATTCTTTGGTTGAACAAGTCTTTGTTCTAGCTGGTCGGGATGACATCTTGAGTACTGTTATTGGCCAACCGGAGCATTCATGTTGTGTTCGTGCAGCTGGGCGAGGTGTTAGCCTTAGACAATTATTTGGATTGTCTTCTAGACACACTTCCAAAGAAGGTCTAGTGTCTAGAGATGAGTTGGAGGCCATGCGCGAAGACATGAGGCAAGCATTGTGGTAAGAACTTCGAGAAGAGCTCAGACAAGAACTCAGACAGGGGCTTAGGCAAGAGCTTGCAACTTTGGGACTTTCCCAAACACAAACACAAGGTCACCATCCATCACTTTCTCCTAGGCGCGTGAGCACAAAGAAAAGTTGTGCTCTGTCGGAGGAGCAAGTAGCGGGAGAAGAGGATATGGATGCAGCTATAGGCGATTATGAGTTATATGTTGATGATCCATATTGTCGCAACCGTAATTCCGACGAGACGACGGACTCGCTAAAATTTTGAAAATGGATTTTATTGGTTATGTGTGGAGTCGCCACCAAATTTTTATTTAAGGGAAAAAGATTTGGAAAAACCCTAACTTGAAGATGAGATTCTAAGTTCGGGAGTCGGTTACGAGTGGGGAAGGTGTTAGGCACCCCACTCGCCCGTTCCGAAGAACGGTACCCTTAAACCTAGTGTGTGATTTCTGAAAATTGTTTGATCCCTTAGTTAACATGAAAATAAATAGCTTGATGGAGGTTAGCCTGACAGGACTTGATCCTGCTCCTACGTATTCCCCGGTGCAATGGGAAACTCAAGGCTTACGTAGTTCTGGAATGAGTTGAAGGCTTGACCTTCGGAGTTTGAATTTAAAAGAAAATGCATTTTTGCCTTTTTTGAAAACATTTTAAGGGTGCGATCCCAATCCACCTATGCACAGGGCCCAAGACAACTACGGCTACACTTGGACTCCATACGATCTTCTAAACAAATGGAATGCCAGTAAAAAGCTACCAGTTCGTTTTTAGAGTTCGTCGCGTGAGATTAAGGAATGCAAAACGACATTTATTTGATAAAAAAAAAAGGAAAGGCAATCCTCAATCCACATATGCACAGGGCCCAAGACAACTACGGCTGCACTTGGACCCATACGGACCTCTAAACAACGAAAAAGCTGAGAAAAGCTACCGCCTGCTTTCAGGCTTGTTGCGTGAGATTAAGGAATGCGAAATGATTTTTTATTTGATTGAAAAAAAGGAAACGCAATCCAATCCACATATGCACAGGGCCCAAGACAACTACGGCTGCACTTGACCCATACGACCTCTAAACAACGAACACCGAAAAAGCTACGTCTGCTTTTTAGGCCCATTGCGTGAGATTAAGGAATGCAAAATGGGACTTGATTTAAAACAAAATGAACTTGATTTGAATTTAATGAAACAAAATTGGACTTGATTTAAAATAAAATAAACGTGATTTGAATTTTGGGCTTGAATTGGGCTTAATTTGAAATAAACTTGACTTGATTTGAAATTAAGGAAAAGAATTGCGACCATGCTTTAGTAATCAAACGATAGAAATTTCATTTCAAATCCAAATTAGATAAATAATATCATTACAGAAAACTAGAGAAAAATGAAAATATAACAGAACAAAAATCACCAAAATCAGAGATCATTTGACCAATTAAAAACGAAAATGAAAAACAGAGATGAAGGTCAACCTCAAGAACACACAAGATTTTGGCGCCAAAATTTGAATTCAAATCTCAGAATTTTTAAAAAATATTTTTTGGCAGATCTGAAAAATAAAAACCAATTAATTGCAAGATATGGATCATATGAATCAAGAAAAACAAGTTTGACATAAATCCAATCAGAAATGAGCAAGTTATGCACAAATCAAATAAGCTAGGTTCACTTGTGCACCAGGATGAACATGCTTCGGTAATCAGGAGATTAAAATTTCATTTCAGATCCAAATTGGACATAAAATATCATTCCAGAAACTAGAGAGAAAGAAAAAGAGAACGCAACAAAAATCATCGAAATCCGAGATCATTTGACCGATCAAAAATGAAAATGAAAATCAGAGACGAAAATAAGCTCGGAAATCCGAGAAGAAGCAAGAAACTTGAGCAGAATAAAAGTAGGATCTAACCTTGATTGGAAGGTGATGAAGAACTGGTTTGAAGGCAGAGGTAGAGAGTCTCCTAGGTCCTCCCTTCAAAAATTCTGAAAAAATATTCCCTCCCTCAAGTGCTCCTCCCAAGAATTTCCAAAAAATGAGAAACAGCCCCCTTTCCTTTTCCGTTTGTAGGTATATATAGACACCTCCCTTTCTTGGCAAGGGTCAAGCTCTTCAAAGAGTCAAAGGCCAGCCCCCTCTCTCTTAGCAAGGGCCAAGTCCTTTCAAATGGCCAAAAGCCACCCCCTTTCCAGGAGCCAAAAGCCAACCCCTTGATTTCAAAATTTTTGTTCCTTATTTTTGATTTTTCAGCTTCTTTTTCCAATTTTCGTCTTTTACCTTTTTTGTTTTTTGTTTTTATTTTTTCTATTTATTTATCATTTTTACTTATTCTTTAATTTCCCTTTTTTATTATTATTTTTTCTTTTTTTCTTTTTTGCTTTCTGTTTTCTGTATTTTCTATTTTTTGTTCTTTCTGTTTTTTGTTTTATATCTCTTCAAATTTTTAATTAATTTAATTTTTGGTTAATTTTAACGATTCGGGGCCTCGGACATAATTAAGTGTTTACACATATCGTTTGGTAGCCATTGGGAAAGTCTACACCTTGGGTTCAACTATCCATCACTAGCAAATTAATGATGATCATGTTAGAGTGGTGGTTAAATCGGTTGAAGATGCAGATGCTCCTGTTCCTGTGCCTACGAGAAGGTTCATGTCGTGGGGCAAGCCCCTAATCATTTTTATTATATGGTCGAGGAAACTTGTACAGCGAGCTCAACCTCAGGTATTAAATAATTTTAGCTTATGTTACTAATTTTTTAATATATACATTGTGTGTGTGTGTGTATATATATATATATATATTTCTTACTATTTTGTATATTTATTGTAGGTTTATAAGGAAGATTGTGGGAAGAATATTGATTTCAGTGCTAAAGGAGATCTTCCTGAGCCTCCTTAAAAGAAACATGAGGTTGATTTACTCACATGTCTATTTGGTATTGCCATAAACTTGGGTAACGAAACTTTGCAAATAACAATGGAACCAGATATCATAGGAAAGCCCACACCTATCCCCTTCTATATTACTAAGAAGGATATATTGGAGTTGGTTGTGGGTAACAATCTCCTATGTGTATCAGTTCTACAATTATGGTTGATGTAAGTAAATTTCTAAACCTTACTTGAATTATTTGATTATCATTATCTAACATATGAAAATTATTCGCAATATTAGGTACCTGTATCGTATCTGTACTCAAAGAGGGAACTTACACCTCTATGGATTCCTAGACCCAGTTCATATGCAGAAAACTGGGAACAAGGCAGCTGAGATACAGGGATACCTTCAGAGTAAACTACAGGCTGATAAAGACTGTTACCTTACCCCTTATTTTCAATCGTAAGTCAATACTTAAAAGTTTTATTTAACGTTAAATTTCTAATTTTGGTTCACTGTCATCCATATTTTGTAGGGCTCATTGGCACTAAAACATTATTTGTCCAAAGCGAAATCTAGTTGTATTTCTATGCTCTACTTGACAAAAACCAAAGAAAGACATAAAGGATATTATAGATTTGTAAGTTTTTAAGATTTGGTATTTATATTCATATAATTTTTTATTTTCAAAGGTATTTATTTTATTTTTATTTTACTGTGGAGCAATGAATGCTTGACTTCGGTTAAAAGGGACGCATTCATCAAATATAAAAAAGCATTTATGGATAATTCCAAAGGTAAGTACTTTATTAAAAGTTATTCAATTATTTTATATTCTTTTATCAATATATCATCATCTCTAATTATATTTAATACTCTTTCTACTTTTTTGAAGTGTCCAAGACAACACGAAGGAATTGAGTGTGGATATTATATGATGAGACATATGTTTCACATTGTCTCAACTTCTATTATTAATTCTTGGAACCAGGTAATTACAATTATCCTAATTTAATTATTTAATTTTAATGCATAAGATGACATTTTCTCTAATTTTATTCAAAAATATTTTGTAGATATTTGAAAATCCTCAACCTCTATTGGATGAAGAAATTGATGATATCAGAAGACGTTGGGGGAATTTATGATAGAGGTCGCTAATTTGGGTTGAATTGATGTAATTCCAAGATATTTAGTTTGTTTTTATTATATTTCATAATAAATATTGATGTATTTAGTTTAAATATATAGAATTTGTTATTTCTGTATTGTCTGTCTGGTATTCTATTTGTATATGCAGGTATTGTGAATAAATAATATGGCAGTTTCCCTAAACAAAAATAACATTTAAAAAAATGGACTTTCTACATTGGTTAAGACCATAACCAATGTAAAAAGTGACTTTCTACATCAGTTAAGACCATAACCGATATAAAAATTCATACTTTCTACATCGATTATGACCTTAACCGACGTAGAAAATGGACTTTCTACATCGGTTATAGCCTTAACCGATGTAAAAAGTACACTTTCTACATCAATTCTTCCCACAACCAATGTAGAAAGTGTACTTTTTACATCAGTTCTATAACCGATGTAAAAAATCTTATTTTCTATATTGCCCGCTTCAATTCCGCTCAAATAACCGATGTAAAAAGTCCATAATAACCGATGAAAAAAGCTTATTTTTCACTAGTGATCCTACCTATAATCAGACATGGAAATAGTAGAAATAGGAAAGCTCGCCATTGTAACTCACATTCAAAGCCATGCAGAATTTATCCTTGTATCACTCATCAATGAAATAGGAGAAATCGGCTGTTTGTGAGTGTAATTTCACATACTAAATCTTTTTCTTTACATTAACAATAAAGATCAAACCTACTCAGATACAATTTTGGTGCTTAGGCATGAACTAGAAATGTAAAGCTGATAAATTGAGGTTGAGGCTAAGGAGGAGGTGCCTCGGAAAGCAGGCATTTAGATGAGTCGGTTCAACAGTTTGGTGCTTGTAGTTAATATTATTTACAATTAGCTTCATTAACTTTGGGAGTTCAATTACAATATCGTTATGAGCTAAAAAAAAATAAATCAAAGCTAGGAAAGCCATAATACTAAGAATCTGGAAAGGGAATCCGCTGAGTTGATTCCCACATGATATTTTGCACAGTCGTTCATTATGCCTATGCCAAGTGCAAACTCTACATTAAAGAAAACTATGAATAACAATGCATGGAGGAAGATATTTTACCAAATAATCATCATTGTCTTTAAAACAAAAATCTACAATACATATGATATAACCTAATTCTATCTTTATTTTCAAAGTTAACACAACAACATACAAAAAATTGTGTTCTCAAAATTAACACATGATAAAGTCTCAAATAATAATACTTAAAAATAAAGATTGAGAGAATTGATGTTTTTATTACCTTTGAATTATTAGAATTGGATGATATTTATAAAAATCTTGACATGATTAACAATCTAAATTTAAAATATTGTAATGGTCAAAATCTAAATTCATAGTGATAAAAATTAAAATAATAATTATTAGAAATAGTCTACAATATTTTTTAATAATTTTTCAACGGTTATGAAAATAAAGTTTGAATAAATATTCAATAGCTATCTAATAAAATAAGTAATAATATTATCTCTTATTATTACAGAACAAATTTTAAGAGTATAAGTAAATTGAATTTGCAAACTATTTATCTAATAATTCTTCACTAATAACTTAGTAAGTGATATATTTCTAGGCATAAAAAGTTAATTTTATATTTAAGTGTTATGTTCAAGGGATTGAAGTAACATGTAATGAAATGAGGCAACAACTTATAATAAAAAATAAATTACTTTTAAACTAGCTAAATTAGGTTAGAACCTTCACTACACACATTATAACTTTAAAAACTAGAGAATCTATAATAAGATAATTTAAAGTTATTTTTATATTACCTTGAGAGTTACGTTTTAGAAAGATTTTCCAACCTTTCACAAATATCAATTTTGTCATCTCACTCACATATTTATTTACATATATAGAAATATTAAATGTGTCTCATGAGTATTAAGTGTAACATAAAAATTACTTCACACATTTAAATTGTGAATAAACTTTTACTTTATAATATATTTTAAAAGTTTATCAAGTGTATATAAAAAATATTATCATATAGGTACATCAAGTGCATCTCAATATCACCACCATAAATGGTTATGTACCTTTTTCAAAGAAGCATTACTTCAAGTGCGTCTAAAAAAACTTTTTTATAGATACATAAAGTGCATCTCAAAAGCATCATCGCTAAAAGCTATGTATATACTCCAAAGGTCTTATACATATGTCAAGTGTGGAGTTAAAGCACCATAATTAAGAGTTATGCATATCTTTCAAAGGACTTATAGAAATATCAAGTGCATTTCAAAAGTACAACCATAAAGGATTATGCATCTCAGATCATTGCCTTTGGTCAAATGGATGAAAATGTATGCATAAGAGTATGATATGGCTTAGTTTGACTAGCAATTAAATATTCATCATGCTTTCTTCATGTTCAATGTTTAAGGTCCATCCCCTTTGACGAATCCATTCCTACTTAATCATTAAGTGTAAAAGAATAGCAATTTTTGTTTCACGAGTCAATGGTCAACACTAAAACAAGTTGGCCTAATCAGTAGTTGTAGACTACCAATCATCCCGACCCAATGCTAGTCCAAATAACAAGAATATATTTGCAAAAGTGTAGGGATCTCTTTAGAGGATATAATTATATCTAATGAAAAATGGAGAAAATACGAGTGGTTTAGACAAGATCCTTTAAAATGTTTAACCATGGATAGCCCCAAAAAAGGCAGAAGGCCCATTAAATCAAATATTCCACCATTTTTTCACTCCCTTAATAAATAAATTAGACCCTTTGTCCCATGATAATTCCCACCATCTTGCTTAAATAAAATTTCAAGTTTTGAAACTAACTGGAAATTACATTCAATTACTACAAACAAATTTTCAAAGTCTAAATCTCACGCAATAAGCTCTAAATACGGATGTATAGCATACCCCATCATACAGTGTTTGGAGAATCAAACAAGTTTAAGTGCAACCTTCATTTGCCTTAGACTTTGGGCATATGTGGGTTTAGAAAAATATTTAATTAGATTTTTAAATAAATAATACCTTCAATTTAACTTCCAAAAAATATATTTTTTAAAATTTTAAAATTCTAAATCTCATGCAATGAGCTCTAAATACAGACGTGTAGTATACTTTGTTATTCAGTATTTAGAGAATTATATAAGTCTCAGTGCAACCTTTGTTGCATCAAACTTTGGGCATATGTAGATTTAGAAAAATATTTAATTATATTTTTCAAATAAATATTACCTTCAATTTAACTTCCAAAAAATATATATTTTAAAGTTTTAAAGTTTTAAATCTCATGCATTGAGCTCTAAATAGGGACGTGTAGTGTACCATGTCGTTCAGTATTCAAATAATCATATAAGTCTCAGCATAAGTTTTATTTGCCTCAAACTTTGGGTATATGTGGGTTTAGAAAAATATTTAATTAGATTTTTCAAATAAATATTACTTTCAATTTAACTTCCAAAAAATATATATTTTAATGATTTAAAGTTCTAAATCTCACACAATGAGCTCTAAATAGGGATGTGTAGTATACTCTGTCACTCAATATTTAGATAATCATATAAGTCTCAGTGCAACCTTTGTTTGCCTCAAACTTTTGACATATGTGGGTTTTGAAAAATATTTAATTTGGTCTTTCAAATAAATATTACCTTCAATTTAACTTCCAACAAAGATATAATTTTAAAGTTTTAAAATTCTAAATTTTACGCAATGAGCTCTAAATACGGATGTGTAGCATATCTGTCATTCAGTATTTACAGAATCATATAAGTCTTAATGCAACCCTCGTTTGCTTCAGACTTTGGGCATAAGTGGGTTTAGAAAAATATTTAATTAGATCTTTCAAATAAATATTACCTTTAATTTTACTTCCAAAAAAGATATATATTTTAAAGTTTTAAAATTCTAAATCTCACACAATGAGCTCTTAATATAGATGTACAACATATTCTATCGTCTGCGATTTTGAGAGTCGTATAGGTCCTAGTACAACCTCTACTTGTCTCGGATCTTGTGCATATATGGATTAAGAATTTTTTCAAACAGGTCTCCTTATATCTTATTTTCGCAATACCTCCAAAGAACATGTCCTTAACCAGAACTACGTAGCCTTGAGTTTTCCACTGTACCAAGCAATGCGTAGGAGCATAATCAAATCTTGTTAGGTTAAATTTCATAAACCTATTTATTTCTATTCTATTTAAGGGATCAAATAATTTTAAAAATATTAAAATCACACACTCAATTTAAGGGTACCGTTCTTTAGAACAGACGAATAGGGTGCTAATACCTTTTCTTATTCGTAATCGACTCCCTAACCTAGAACTCATCCTCTGTTAGGATTTTTTTCCAAATATTTTCCCTTAAAATAAAAATTTGGTGGCAATTCCATGATCATGTTAATTCTTTCTAATTTTGACAAAAGTTTGTCATTTCATTGTAATTTCGGTTACGACAGTTACATATACTAAATAAAGACAAAAAATAACATACTAATCAAAGAAAAGAATCCATAACCCTAATTATAAAAAAATAACGACAAAACTGTAATGTTAATAAGGCTAACAATAAGACATTACAACTCGTACTGAGAAATAGTTTCTCTCTCCAAAATCTTATGCAAGGATACTAGAAGAAGGATGAATATGAGAATGGAGAGGTGTAAAAAGGGATGAATGAAAACATATATGGTGTGTCAATAGATGATTTCAGTGTGTTTTCTTCCAATACCTAGCCTCCTTAATTTCTCATAGGCTTGAATTAGACTTTTTTAGCTGCAAACCATGTTCACCTAAATCATTTTCTACACCATTAGGGTTGACCCGGATCATCTTTTGTACCATTTAGGGTTGGCACAATCTTGTTCAAGTATACACAGACATGTTGGAAACCAAAAGATGTTGCAAGGTCATGCTAGCATTCAGCACGGCAGCGCTAACCATCCAACATAGTCATGCTTAGATATGCACAACAGTGTAAGAACTGCATGAATGTTTCAAGGGCATGTTTAAGTTCCATTATGGTCATGCTAGCTTTCTTTAAGGGCATTTTGGTCCTTCCATCAATCGTTTATCCTTTTTGCTTTTTTCTAGATCAAACTATGTCTTATTTCAAATTCTTTACTTGCATGACCATTCCCAAAAGAAATAAAAAAAAATTAGGTAAAATTATAATCAAATAGATATTAATTATATCGTAATTAAAACTAATTTTCTTAAAATAAATTAATAGAATAGTGGTTTATCAACATCTTTATACTTAAACATTGCTTGCCCCCAATCAATAATCCTAGGAATGAAAATGTAGCAAGTATAAAATATAGAAATCTCACATATTAAACATGCAACTAATAAGTACCATTACCATTTGGAACAATCAATAATAATTGAATTAAAATCTTAGTTCCATGAAATCAAATTTCAAAAGTAGAGGGGATCATTCGTCTTTCCGTCTCTCAAGTATATGAGGATATAGATAATTACCATTCTACTCCTCACAGTTGTGCACTATCATAAGTTTGTCCAAAAATCTCAAATCTTCACTAAAAGTTAGATCACACACAATAATCAAAAGATTTTCATTAAGGTTGTAATATGACCAAGGGATTTACACAATTAGGTAAGATATAAGAAGAAAAAAGAACACAAATGGTTTCTTCATTATTTTTATCCTTAATAATCATAAACCCTTAGACTATTAACATATTTTCTTAGGCTTCATGAATTTATTTTTCCAAATTTCTTCACACTTTTTCTTTTATTAATTTTTTTTCTTCTTTCTTTTTGATCACTTATATGTTTCCAAGCATTTTCCTTACTCAACTATAATCTAAAGATACTTGAAATTATCACAAGTATTTAAGATACCAAAGAATGTAACTTTTAATCTTTTAAACTCAAATAAGGATACTAAATGATATTCTAAATCAGAATTCAACAAATTATTCTTGATACTTCGTATGTAATATGAAAATATTAAAATTCAAGCACTTTACGTATGATAATAATTTTAACAACAAATTCAAATCATATATTGTCAACAAAGAGTTCATACATCCACATTATCCATTAGATAATATGTTTGAAACAAACATTTTAATCTCAACCACACAACAATCTTGTGTGGATAAAATTTCAAAACAATATCATACATCAAATATGATATTATGCCAAATGCAACATAACTTTCTTAATCAAATATATGATACTTTCACTTTTTATTATCCAATAAATTAATATAAATTATAATATAAAATAATCATATTATAAATTTTTATAAATTATTATCATATTTCACTTATAAGATAATAATAAATAAAATTTTATATATAATTATTAATTTAAGTAAATATAATAATAATAATATTACCATAATACATTAAGAAATTTAATCTCTCACATGATATGATAGATTAGAAAATAGTTAATGATAATTAAAAAATTTCAATAATAATATATAAATTAAGATAATAGTTTTATTTTTATATCATATATTCATACATTTTTATTTTTTAACTTTTTTTCATTGTTAGTACTAAACAATCATATTAGATTGCAAATATTTATATTATAATTTTTTATATAAAATGTAATTATTTTTTTCAATTTTTCAAACTATTAATTATTGATAAGTTATTAACTAATTATAATTTATGTAAATAATTATGATAAATTATAATAATTAAAATTAAGCTTAATATTTATTATACAAAAATATCATAAATATCTATTTATTTCCTTTTTATATAAATTGAATTATTTCTAAGTAAATTCATTTAATCTCAGTATTTATTCTAAATAAAAAGAAAAAATTCATAGTTTACTTCTTCACATGATATTATTTATCTAATTTCTTTATTTAATTTAAATTTATGATCATAAATAAATATAGTTTAAATATAAAAGAATCATATAATTAATAATTTTAAATAAATTAAGTTGAAATTTATAGTTTTTTTATTTTTTTTAAATTTTAATTTTCAATCTTTTAAATTATTATATTACAATTTTATTTGATTAAAAAAATATAATAACGCTTACCAAAAAAAAATTTCACAGGCAATATGTTTGAATTATTTTTAAAATTTATTTAATTAAAGAACATTAAATTACTCATTATATTACTTTTTTACATTATAAGAATCATTAATTTTTTAAAAATATTAAAAATATAGAAATAAAAATTTGTGCAAAAAATTCTTTTAATTTTTTTTACTTTCAGATTATTGAAAAAAGAAAAACATGCGATAAAAAAAAATCATTGTCATGAAAATAAAAATTGGGGGACATCTATCATAACTCAATTTTAGCTTAATTTTTCAAGACCAGCGCATCAGCGTTCAAAAAATCATGTAATCAAAATAATTTTTTAATAATCATAAAAATAAAACGGTAATAAATCTTGGACAATTATACAATCAATTAACACAGTAATACCACTAATATCGTTGTCGCCCTTACGTGTAAATCATGCGTGAACCATTTTCTTTCCTTTCAAATCTGCTAACCAAAATATGTGTGTGAATCATTTTTCAATTTATTCACACTCCATCCATAATTTTCTCCTCTTTGCACTTTCTCTCTACCTTCCTATTTCCCGCACTGTCCTCTTCCCCTCACTATCAGTGTCTTCTTTTTCCCCCTCGCATCATAATTACAAGACTTTGATTTTAATCAAGAAGAACGCGCTCTACTCTGTAGATCGCGCTTATCATAGACCAACCCACCTCTTAATAAATCACATTGTTAATAAGATTAATAATTACAGTATTTTTATAATTAAAAAATTAGTAAAATAGTATAAAATACCAATTAATATTGATAAAGGATTTGAAAATTAATGTATATTTTATCTTGCACAATTAAGTTACATATTACATTGTCAAATATAATATATTTATAAAATTTGAAAAAATTTATTATAAAGGAAGATGAGAAAAATATGCACACTACATTAAAAATGAAATTTACAATAAAACGTTTAATAAACTAGATAATATATTTTTTATATAAAAAATCATGCTAAAACGGTTGACTATCCATATTATTAATCTATATAAATTATATTATTCATAACAAATAAGTTATAATAATTATTAAAAAAAGAAATTTAACATATTTTTAATCTTAAATTATAATTTTGTTTTTATATAAAGGCCGTGCAATATCCGGATATTATTTTAAATCTTGAATTTAAATTTATATATAATAATAGTACAAATCAGTAATTATAAAATAAAATGTGAAATTAGTATTAATAATCAGATTAAATAATTAACATAACAACTATCCACACATGTACATTTGTATAATTGATCAAAAGAAACTCAATGAAATGTATTATTGTATAATTTTTTTGGTAGAATGGAAGCATTGAACACTAAAGTAAATCATAAATATGTGAGAATATGTAATTGCAATTTACTTAAGGAATTTAGACAAAAATAAATATTTAAAAATGGAGTAAATTGCAAAGTTATAAGAATAAGTGAGAAGAGAGTTTAAGAATAACATTTGCGAGACACAAGGAGCTAATTTGGAGGAACTTCTTCGATGTTTAAGACAAAATATTTGGCAAATTTCAAAGAATGGAAGAAGAGAGAATTGTGAGCACCATTATTTCCACAGAAAGAATTTGAGTTTGAACTTTCTTTTTCTGAACAAATGAAAAGTCCCCGAACAAATTTTTCTTTTCCTTATATATTGGTCAAGATTTATTAACTAACTTATAATTTATTTAACCAATTTAATAACTAATTTATCTATCTTAATTATTTATAAAATATTTTGAAAATTCTTTAATTTTGAAAAAAAAAATTTTAAACTTGTTAGATAGCTTTTCTTAAAAAAAATAAACTTAAGTAAATTCATTAGATTTAAACTCATTTTTTTTTCTGAATTTGGTAATTTGTTGGGTTTAACAATGTTTGGTGGTTCTAAAGACCAATCATCATACTTTGTTCTTTTTTTCGAGGACATGAGGTATAAATTATTTTTTCAAAATTATTTCTTCTTTTTTTTTTTACTCATTTTCTATGAATTAATTTTTCATATATAAAAAATAATTATTTATTATTATTATATTTTTTTAATAAAAATATCTCGAACATAATTTAGTATTCACACTGTACATTATTATATATTTGCTCATGACTCAAATTTCCATTAAAAATTAAATTATATACAAGAATCAAAAGATCTTTATTAAGGTTATATCATAATTAAGTAAATTACACAAGTAGGTTAAATATAAGAATGAAAGGAAATGGAAGTGGTTTTTTCATTAGTTTTACCATTAATAGCTTAAATCCTTAAGCTATAAGCATATTTTTCTTAAACTTCATGAGTTCATAAATCTTTTTATTTTCTTAAGCTTCTTCATATTTTTTATTTTTTATTTTCTTTTATTTTTTCTTATTTGATCACTTACACAACATCCCCCAAGATCTTACTTTGATTTAGCTATAATATAAGGGAACTTGAAATTATAGCACTTATTTAAGGGATATCAAAGAATGTAACTTTTAATCTTTCAAACTGAAAGAGAGAAGTTAAGTGATATTCTAAGTCCAAGTTCAATTAAAGAAATCTAATTTTCTTTTATTATTTTTTTGTTATGTGATCAACTTATGCATACCTTGATAAATTTATAAGACAAGTTTCAGAGTGTACAAATCGGAGGAGAACTACTCAAAATGTCACTTTTCATGCCATTTAAGGTTGGAATGATTGTATTCAGATTTGCACGACTATGTCAGAAATCAACAAAGTGTTGCATTGCCGTGCCCATGTTCAACATATTAGTAGAAAAAACATTTTACATTGATTCTTTAAAGAATATAGATGCAGAAGATATAGAAACTTTGATATTCTACATCAGTAAGTGAACTAATGTAAAAAAACTTTCTACATTAGTTACAAACTTAACTGGTATAAAAATATATTTTTTCACATCAATTCTAAATTTAACCAATATAAAAAATAATTTTTTGCATGTTTTTTTTATATCGGTTAACAAAACAACCGATATAATAAATTAAAATTAATTAAAAAAATTTGGTTGTTTTAATTGTTACTATTTTTAAAAATACATAAAAAAATAAATATCAAGTAAAGATGAAAGAAGATGCAAAGACCCTGTCCAAGAATCTAAAAATAACATTAAGTAAATTCTCTATTGCTAAAGACCAAAATATTATAAAATTATATGAACGCAAGCAATATGTGAGGGATACATTGAAGGATGAAATAAAAGGAAAAAAAAGATCTAGTTTGTTTATGATGTATGTTTTATAGTGAAAAGGCTTAAATGAAAATTTGTGCTAGAGCTAAACATATTACCATTTGCTTGAACATTTGTTACAATTCGAAGTAAGGATAATTTGCAAGAGTTTAAACATAGTAGTCAGTAAACTTTTATTGGGTAGAAGAGAAAGAGATTCCTAGAGTTCATCCTAGCATATTATCAACATATGAATAAGAATTTTGAGTATATTTCCCACCAAGCAGTAGCTGAAAAAGTTAAATAGGCATATAAAAAATGTGAACTTTACCTAATAACCTAAGTAAAAGCAATAGAAGGGTGGTGGTTTTGTCTACTGATTTTTTCTGTGCTCTATAACCTCTTGGAAACCTCATTAAAAAAAAACTAACGTCGATTGTCCCCTTTTGAACTCCCTAGATCTCAAACTCATTATTTTGCTACAATGTAGAAATTAAGAATTCCTCGAATGGGTTTGCTAACCGATTGAAACGACACTGTTGGGGGTGTGAACGGAGTGAAAATGGTTAGGAAATTGCGGGTGTAGGGTTTTGTTGAAAGAATAGAGAAAGAAAGGGAAGAGTGCA
Organism: Canavalia ensiformis; assembly: GCA_026541065.1. Classification (NCBI taxonomy): domain Eukaryota; kingdom Viridiplantae; phylum Streptophyta; class Magnoliopsida; order Fabales; family Fabaceae; genus Canavalia; species Canavalia ensiformis. The sequence continues at coordinate 289,971 of JAMKYM010000225.1, read as the reverse complement.
GGTTTTGGTCATCATGAGAAACTTGCACAGCCTTTGAAAAATGTTGTTTTGGTGGATGGTGTCTTCATGGGAAATCCAAGAATAGAGCTATGTCGGTTAGGCGAAAGCATGAAAGGAAGGTCCAACGAGTGTGAGGGAACTCATGGAAGAGACTAGGGAAATGTTGGAGGAATCAAAGCACTAGAACGGTAAGTCCGAGGAGATTTGGGCAATCTACGATGGATTTTGTGGTGAGGAAATTCGTAGAGTAACACTTTATGGCATCCTTGACGAGACATGCGACCTTGAGATCCGTGTCCTTGTCAATAATATGGTTTAGGCTTTGATTCTTCACTCACTTCAAATGCACCTTCATTATGTTCCATTGAAGCTTCATACATGAAACAATGTAAAGAAGGAAGGCCTTTAACTACAATGACAGAAAAGAGGAAATACTTAACAGATGATGAAATATATAAAGGTGAAGGTTCAAAATGTTTTTGTTTTGAGTCCTCGGATACAGAAAATGTTTCACAATGAAGATAAATTGAAAGACAAAGGATCAAAATATTTTCATTTACATATTTTTACAAACAACAATACAAGCTAAATGAAAATGACAACAATTTACATCGTTAATAATTATAACTGATGTTGATTAATTTTATAAAATTAGTTCAATAGATAACTTAGATAAAATATTTTTAAAATCGATTAATTTATAATCGATGTGATAAATTTGATTTTAATTATAAAAATACCACCGTATAAGTTTTTATACCAGTTTCTTGATAATTAACATAAAAAATCAGTATAAGATTCTTAATTTGTAGTAGTGGCATGACCATGCTAACCATCTGGCACGACCGTGCTCAAGTTTGCATGGTGATGTCGAAAATAAGTATTAATTATATTATAATTATAACTAATTTTTTATAGATAAATAAAAAAATGATGGTTAACATTATCATAAAATCCTTATAACATTTAAGAAAATTTAGAACAATGCAAACTCCAATTTACAATACCTTTCAAGTATTTCAAAAGACGATGTAAATCATTTAAATGTTCACCGTTAGAATGTTTATAATTGAGATTATAAGTAGAACAACTCAATTTGATTATAATATATGCAATATCGAGTTTAGTATATAGTTCTTTAAAATCATATCATTACCAATAATTTTGTATACTCAAATTGAGACACACTCATATTATTAATTCCTTTCTGTAAGCACATACTTATCATATGAAGTTTTAGCCTACACCATGATTATTATTATTATTTTAACAATTTCTTAATATAATTTAATTTATTTATAAAAAATTATTTTCATTTTTTATTATTTTTATTCTTAGAATCTCGTCAAATTCTTTCAAATATTTTGTTTCAAATTTGAAACATAAAATTTTTTTATTTTATTTGTCATATTCAAACAGATTCAAAATATCAACATATAATTTGTAGATGAGAATATTACAACATAACAATTTTTAAATAGTTTTGTATACTTGCATGTGTAAGAGATGTTCACAAAACTATGCTTTATCACACCAAAAATTTTCATCGTTATATTTAGTTAATTAATTTCTTTAATCGTATTTGAACTAATGGTCAAGTCAATAAGTTATTTATTCACGATATTTTGTATGTAATATGGAAATACTAGAATTCAAGCATTTTACGGTGTTCATATAATATTTTTATTAAAAAATTTAAATCATATGTTATAAATAAAGTTCATATAACCACATCAGCTCCAAGATAATATGCTCAAAGCACGCATTTTAATCTCAACTACACAACAATCTTGTGTGGATAAAATTTCAAAACAATATCATGAATCAAATATGATATTATGCCTGATGTAATGTAACTTCTTTAATCAAATATATAATACTCTCATTTTCTATTCCCGATAAATTAGCATAAATTGTAAAATAAAATAATTATATTATGAATTTTTATAATTTATTATCATATCTTATTTATAAAATAATAACAAATAAAATTTTTCATATCATTATTAATTCAAGTAATTATGGCAATAATATCACCATAACATATAAAGAAATTTAGTCTTCCACGTGATATGATGTTTTATTAAAATAGTTAATAATGACTAAGAAAATCTCAATAATAATATGTAAGCCAAGGACTGAATATTAAAAATAGGATATAATATTTTTTAAAACTTTTGTTAAAAGTAGAAGCATTGTTGTGATAAATTACATAGAAGTAAATAAACTTTAGGACGTTATCTCTCAAGCTAACTTTGAAAATTTAACTTGCATTTATTTACATGATGTAATATGCATTCTTTCATACAGCCGCATATACCTTATTACATATTCATATCATACACATGCCAAAATAGAAAGTAAAAGACTTTCATTGAGTCCTTTATAACAAACAAGGACATCAATGTCTTTCTCATATACACATTTATCCATTACAATTTATACATATGCTACATTTTACATAGAAAAAATTCTCTTAAATCCTTCTTACATTCTTTCCTACGAACATTGACAAATATAAAAAAATATAAAATAATATAAGATAAAATTATAAAATAGAATTATTGTATGAACATATGATTATCGTTGCTGAATTGCAAATAAAGAATTGTAAAGTTATAAATAAAGACATGTCACTCACAATAGAGTACATAAAGGTGATGAGAATATGTTTGAAAAGTTAGATTACAAGTTATGTAATATGTGGTAAGAGAGATTAAAAGTGAAAAATACCTCCTAAATAAAAATCCATAATTAATGAACATCCAATACTACTTTATTTGGATTACATAAAAAATAGGAAAGAAAAAAAGAAAATTAAAAAAGTAAAAATAAAAAGAAAAATAAATTGTTTAGATGGATAAAAAAAATAAAAAATAAAAAATTATCTTCTTTTATTTACATGGATGAAAAAAAAAGAAAAATAATATATTAATATTAATTTTATCTTCAAATAAATTTTAAAAAAATAAATTGAACTTTAAAAAATTAATTTTTTATTATTATAATATTTATTTTTTATTTTTTAAAAAATATTCTCCTCCAACTTTCTCTCCTACATAGAAGAAATTAAAAACACTAAATTATACAAAAAAAAAATTTTTTTCTTCTATTTTCCTACATAAAGAAAAAATAAAAAGTCTTGTCATACTTTATTTTCATTTTTCCTTTTTCGAAATAGAGAGAAGTCACTATAAGGAGAAGAAGCTTAGGATTCTAATCCTTCAACCAATCTTCTGATTCTCAATTTTCATTCTTGCTTTTTGGAGATAGAGAAAAGAAGTATAGGATTTCTAATCTTCAACCGGAGGTGTGTTCTTTTAGTTTACCATAATATCCTTAGCTTTACTTTACTTGCTTTATATTTAAAATTTGCATGACATAATTCTGTTTTTAATTTAAAAAAATGTTGAATAGTGTTTTCCAGAATTACCATGAAGAAACATAGATGAGAAATAGGAAGGAAGTTTCTCCTTACCCTTTGCTACAATATATAAGCTTTCGTTTTTGTTTGATTTTCCATATCCAACATTCCATTCATACTTTTCAACTGTAGCTAACCTTTCTTCTCAGTTCTTATGGATCTGCATCCATCATCCTCTTCCTTCAGCTATGCATTCACCTACGATGTGTTTCTCAGCTTCAGAGGCTCTGATACTCGTCACACTTTTACTGGTAATCTTTACAAAGCTCTTTGTGACAAAGGAATCCATACCTTCATTGATGACGAGGAGCTTCAGAGAGGAGATGAAATCACACCAGCACTTTTCAAAGCCATTCAAGAGTCCAGGATTGCCATCCCTGTCTTCTCTATCAACTATGCTTCTTCTTCCTTTTGCTTAGATGAACTTGTCACCATTATAGACTGTATTAAGACAAAGGGTCGGTTGGTTTTGCCGGTTTTCTATAATGTTGATCCTTCTCACGTGCGGCATCAGACTGGGACTTATGACAATGCACTGGCTGAGCATGAAGGCTGGTTCAAGAACAACAAGGAAAAGTTGGAGGATAACATGAAGAGATTGCAGAAGTGGAAGACAGCTCTTACCCAAGTAGCTAACTTGTCTGGCTACCATTACAAACTTGGGTACCATCTAATACTTTTCATTTGTCTAATTTTTTCAATTTGAATTGTAATAAGCAAGTATAAAATAAACATGGAATTGATGCATTAATCTGACTGTACACAAACTGTTCTTACTGTGTAGGGATGGATTTGAACATAAGTTTATTGGGAAAATTGTTGAAGAGGTATCTAGGAAGATTAATCGTGATCCTTTACCTGTTGCTGATTACCCAGTTGGACTGGATTCCCAAGTGCTAATGGTGAATTCGCTTCTAGAAGTTGGGTCTGATGATGGAGTGCACATGATAGGGATCCATGGAATTGGTGGAGGAGGAAAAACCACACTTGCTCTAGCAATTTACAATTCAATTGCACATTATTTTGAAGGTTTATGTTTTCTTGAAAAGGTACGAGAAAATTCAAACAAACTGGGTTTACAACATCTGCAAAGCATCCTTCTTTCTGAAATAGTTGGAGAAAACAAAATTAAGGTAATAGGTGTCAGACAAGGAATGTCAACGATAAAGCATAGGCTCCAAAAAAAGAAAGTTTTATTGATTTTGGATGATGTTGACGAGGAAGAGCAGTTACAAGCACTTGTAGGAGGACTTGACTGGTTTGGTCCTGGTAGCAGAATCATCATCACAACTCGAGACCAACAATTGTTAGCACGTAACAATGTTGAAAGAACATATGAGGTAAAGTTGTTGAATGAGGAAGATGCTCTTCGATTGCTTAGTTGGAAAGCTTTTAAATCAGAAAAGGTTGATCCAAGTTATGTGAATGTCTTGAATCGTGTAATAACCTATGCTTCAGGCCTTCCATTAGCTTTGGAAGTAATAGGTTCCAACTTGTATGGAAAAAGCATAAAAGAATGGGAATCTGCTATAGATCAATACGAAAGAATTCCACATAATGACATCCAAAAGATACTTAAAATAAGCTTTGATGCTTTGGGTGAAGAAGAAAAGAATGTTTTCCTTGATATTGCTTGTTGCTTCAAAGGGTATGAATTGGGAGAGGTCATATGTATACTTTATGCTCATCAAGGTTACCGTGTGGAACATCACATTGGAGTTTTGGTCGACAAATCTCTTGTAAAGATTGGATCAAAGGATGTAGTGACATTACATGACGTGATAGAGGACATGGCTAAAGAAATTGTCCGAAAAGAATCACCAAACGAGCCTGGTGAACGCAGTAGATTATGGTTCTATGAAGATATAGTTCAAGTTTTAGAGGACAATAAAGTGAGTAAGACAGATATCAACTTGTTTGGTTTTTCTTCTCGAACCTTGATTTCTTTTGACTTTTATATGCTCACATCATAGTTGTTTTACTCCCTTTATAGTATGTAATTTTTTCTTATATATATACATGTATTGAATTGATTCATGTTTTCTTTTTTCTTTCTTCTGTTGAAGGGAACCGGAAAAATAGAAATCATATATCTACAATTTCCCTCATCCGAGGAAGAAGAAAGAGAAATAGAATGGGATGGAGATGCCTTCAAAGAAATGAAAAATCTCAAAACACTTATTATTAGAAATGGTTGTTTCTCAAAAGGTCCGAAACATCTTCCAAACAGTTTAAGAGTGTTGGAATGGCAGAGATATCCTTCGCAAAATTTACCAGATGATTTTCATCCCAAGAAACTTACTATATGTAAGTTCCCCCATATCTGTCTTGGATCGGCCAACTTAATATTGAGAAAGGCAAGTCTATTTATTTCGTTTCCTTAATTTTGTATATTAAGAAGCTCCCCTTAAAGGTTATTCATTTTGTTTTTTCTTTTACTTTGTATATTAATAAATTCACCTTTAGATTATTAATTCCATTTCTATTTACTTTTGTTCTGGCAGGAGTTTGCGAGTCTGATAGTTTTGAATTTTGATTATTGTGAAAACCTAAAGGAAATACCAGATGTGTCTTGTTTGCCAAATTTATTAAGCTTATCATTTAATCATTGTGAGACTTTATCTACGATTCATCATTCGGTTGGGTTGCTGGATAAACTTATTATCTTGAGCGCTGGATTTTGCTTCGAGCTTAAGAGTTTTCCACCCATGAAGTTGACCTCTCTTGAAAAACTCTATCTTGGTGATTCTGGCCTTGAGAGTTTTCCAGAAGTATTAGGAAAGATGCAAAATCTAAAGGAACTTTGGATGGGTGGAGTTCCCATAAAAAAAGTCCCACATTCTTTTCAAAATCTTATTGGACTAAAAGTTTTAATGATGGATTTTCCTGGGGAGTTAAGCGGCTTTGAAGCAGACCGTTTCCTTCAGAGCATTGAAACAATGCCAAAATTGAATCGGATGTCATCGCGGTTGTTCTTACCATTGCCTAGTGACTATGAGGATGAAGACAAAGTGAGCTCTTCCAGCATCCAAATTGTTGATCTCGATAGGTGCAATATGACAGACTTTCTGACAGTTGTCAACGTTTGTGCTAATGTGAAGGAATTAATCCTACGGTCCAATAATCTCATATTTGTTCCCGAATGCATCACAAAATGTACCTTTTTAAAGAAGCTTGATTTGAGCGATTCTGAATATCTTGAAGAAATTAGAGGGATTCCGCCAAACTTGAAATATTTGAACGTAGAAGGTTGCAATTCCTTGACTTTGTCATGTAGAAGCATGCTTCTGAATCAGGTTTTTGTCTTGTTTATATATTTGACTTATAATTCATGCTTTACACTTAATATTTTTGAACTATGAGTTATTTATGAATAACAGGGTCTGCATGAGGCTGGAAACACAGAGTTTCTATTGCCACCAGTAGATATTCCAGAATGGTTCGAGCACCGAGGAACATCAATATCTTTCTGGTTTCGTAACAAGTTTCCTGCATTGGTTCTCTATTTTAAGGTGGTAGCAGACTACCGAGGGCGACGAGGGGATTATAGTGCGACCATGTCCATCAATGGCAGAAAAGATTCGCTTCGTCCATCATTCTTCACAGAAAGTAACAGATTTAGTTGGATTACTGATCTGAGAATGTATAGTCATAATGAATTAGATCTGGAAATGGAAAATGGATGGAATCGAGCAGAGCTTAGATATAAAGATTATCTTTACTTCCCAACCTCTACGGAAATTGGAATTCATGTACTCAAACAGGAATATGGCATGGAGGATATTCGATTCACCGATCCTTCTAAAAAGAGAAAATTAGAGGATGATCTCAACAATTCAGAGCCCAAAACCAACCGGTTTCTGAAAAAACATAAATTTTTGGACATGGAAATTTGTAAGACACAATTTGAAAAGCAGCAACAACGCATGGGTTTGTTGTCGCGCATTTGGAATTGGGTACGTAGTTATTTTCCATTTCTTCCTGCTCTACCAATGCATCCATTGGATGATATAATGTGAATGAGGATTTAAGTTCAATGACATCAACACAGATAAGGGACAACACTTGTGTCAGAGGTAAATTCTCTTGTGCTGTGCTATCACTTCAACTAAAATTAGTTCTCCTATCACTTACATATATATTTTTTGTCTTTAGTGATCTATGTTTCTTCGCCAAGTCAGGCTTTAGGTATTTATTTTTGCTTTGATTTCCATGAAGATAGATTAAGCATTTGAAACTGTTTATTTGTTTCACGGAATCCATGCTCGTTCTTTTGTATTTTACTTTGTATGCTAAAGTTTCTGCTTTTAAATACTAATCTTAACTTTGTCTTTGGTGACCCTAGTTCTTTCATACTTCATACGATACCATCGGTGATAATAGTTACTTGGAACCTACCATACAATCTGATATATAAGTAGATCTTTTCCATTATGAATAGCAATGGAATGGCTAATAATTATGGATTTATGTATAATGGTAGATGTTGATCAAGTTATTATTATTTTTTTCTGTTTAATTAAGGTTTTTTTTTTAACAAATGATTCGCTATGAAAGAATTTTTTTTAGTGAACGTGAAAATACATACTTTTCATTTTAGGTTATAGTCCATGAAGGGAAAATTATTGAGCAACAATCTAATACTTTTCATTGGTAGAATTAACCTTTTAACTTGGCACATTCTTTTATGCTCCAAAAGGCTGATTATTGAGTCCATCCTCGTAATGTAGAATGTCCTCTTTCAGAGAAATAACTAATGGATATGGTAAGATTTACACTTCAAATTACAGGAAAAAAACATTATGACCATGTGATTTTATTTGAAGCAGAATATGAAAACTGATTTTATTTGAAGGTGAAAGAGAAACGACTGAAGAAGGGATCCTCGATCAGGAATTTGGTTTATTGATGACAAAAGGCTTGAAAAGATGGATGTGTGCTTCGTGAGAGAGAAGAGGACCTTTGATATTAACCATGTAAAAACTGCTTGACAATTTTCAGTTGCATCCATGTTTGGTTATTGTTTCTGCACTGATAACTTCTGTCATGTCACGTTGAATCTGATATCTTTGAAACCGTGTCTATCTTGGATATCAATGGAGAAAATTGACTGAGCCATTGAATGTGTTGATACCAATAATATCACTGGTGAAGTTTTTGTCGTAATTTGTGCCACATTAGTATAATTCAAACAAACCGGCTATAAGTTTGATTATATATGCCGCAATGTGTAATATGGGAACAAATCTTCAGTGCAAAGTCACAACTGAGTCTGTTTAGGATAATAGTTTGGTCAGATAAAAATTGAAATTATTAATTTAAAAGTTGATTTTAAGATATTTTTATTTTATTTTTGTATTATGTTTTTTTATTTTTTTTATATATATTTATAATTTGATTATTTAATTATTCATTTATTTTTATAAATTTCATGTTTTTATTTTTTTATAATAATATTACTTTTTTGATATATTTATTTTTAATATTGTTATGAAATATTAATTTTTGGATTATTATTTAATCATTATGCTATTTATTTTAACTATTATATTTTTCATTTTTGAATAAAATATTTGATTTTTATTGATAAAAGGTTTAAATTATAAAATATTTAATTATTTAAATATTTTATTTAAAATTAGTATCTATATAAATAAAAAATGTTTTTTAATTTCAAAGAAATAAAAGTTTGTTTAATTAAATCAATATATTTTTATTAAAAATATATTATATTTATCAATTTTTAATTAATTAATTAATTTATAAAATATTTCTAATTCAATTGCTAGCTAATTTAATAGCTTTTTAGTATCTATAGAAATAAAAAAATATTTTTTACTTTCAAAGAAATAAAAGTTTGTTCAATTAAATCAATATATTTTTATTAAAAATATATTATTTTTATCAATTTTTAATTAATTAATTTTTTATTTATAAAATAATTATAATTCAATGTGTTAACTAATTTAATAGCTTTAAGTTAAATATTTAAATTTTATCTAAATTTTTAATCAATTTATTCGTTAATTTTGTCAAATACATTTTATATATACTTAATTGTTTAAAAATTTTCTAGCATGTCTTCCCTTGGATGTTATAACATTTCTATTCTATGGAAATAAATATTCAACAACCAAACTTGTATTCATATAAATGCAAACAAATTATATAATTTATAAGTTAAATATAATTTTAAGTATCAATTATATTATGATAGTATTGTAAATGATTCACCACTATTTTCTTACATATTATATTTATTGATTAAGTGATATCTATTACCTTCTTCCTTGTATTTAAAACTGATCTATAATATATTGCTATCTCGATTATTTTATAACTCGTCGTTAAATTGATTCCCTCACTTTTTCTCTTCTTTTCTCAAGTTATATGTTTACTTCTTTCTCTAATGCATTCTTTCTTATGATTACATACTATTTAACTTGATAGTTGTTTGGCTACTGCATGGATATTTTTGTAACTAAACATAAAAATTAAATTTAATTAAATGATATAAATTAAAGTGGAAACATTATAAAATTGAAGAAAATTATAAAAATAAATTATTAAAATATATTATTTTTTCAACTCAGCTAATTTTTTATTACATATATAAAAAAATAAATCATCTTTGTATGTTTAATTTTGATAAATATATTTATCCTGCCAGCCAACAAAAATTATGACAGATATAATTTTTAAAATGTCCATTATAATTTTTTTTAATAATTTATAATTGAATGATAATGTAAAAAAAAACTTTTACACCATTAGCGATTTTTCAACTAAATTTTATCTTTATTGAAATGATATTTTAAAATTTTAAATTTAAAAATCAAGTTCAAATTAGCATTACAGTCATTTTAAAATCTAATTTATTTTTTAAAAAATATCTTCTATTTAATACATTATATCGAGATTTAAAAATGATATAAAAATAAAAATAAAACAAATTAAATATCTAATAAAAATCAAATAACTTAATAAAAGAAAAAATATCTTTCAAAAATAACTCGTTTGTAATAAAGAAATAAATTACCCTTCCTATAATCCTTTTAATCTTCCTTATTAATAATCAAATAAATTCATCCTTAATAAAACCATACATATCCTCTCACTAATATCTGTTAATATTTTTTCATTCGCTAAACCCTGATATATTTTTATTTATCTTTTATCAGTAAGTAATAAAAGAATTTTTGTTGCTAAAGATATAAATCATTCATTTAGTCATTTTCATCCGCAATTTTATCATTTAGCTTCCTTAACCTAATTTGTACATTATTAGTCTAAACTATTTTCTAGCTAATTCATTTTAGTTTTATTCATAGCACATAATTTCAAATAAAATTATCTTCAATAAAATATAAAAAAATATTACACAATATAACTTTTTATATTTTATTATAATAAAATATTATTTTAAAAATTATAATACCCACAATGTCCCAGTGTATATCTAGTTGCTGCTAACATGAAACCATTCATATTAGCAATATAAAAAAGTAGGAATATCATGTGAGACAATGTATCAATTCCACACCCCAAAAGATTACAAAACACATATTTAAGTAATATGTTTTATAAGTTATCACAGAATATATACATGTTATTTTTTTCCGGTACTTTCTGTAACATAAGAATATAATAATATAATTGAATATATTTATATCATAAATTATATTTAAAATTAATGCTATCATAATATAAATTAATTCGATCAACAGCTTTATCTATTTTGATATATTTTTTAAGAATCTTTTAAAATTGTAATGACTATCTAACCCTCTAGTAATTAATTGATAAATAATTATTTATAAATTTTAAATTATATTAATTTAAAAATATTTTTAATTATTTTAATTAGAAAATATTATTCTTATTTTGTTAATTTAAGATTAACAAATCTTCATTAGATGAGGTTAAAATTTTAAATACTTACTATTTTTTGTTTAAATATTTTCATATTATAGTATAATTAATTTTCAAATGTTTTCAATTTTTAATATTAAATTAAGTATATCATAAATCTTAATTAATTGACAATAAATATTTTATATAAAAAATATTAGGTATTTTCATAATTTTAAATTACTTGATATTAAATTAAATATTAAACAAATCAAGATCATTAAAAAAATATATTTAACATTATGTTAAATTTATAAAAAAATTAAACTATTTTATAAATTGAAATTAGTTTATATTAATTTAAAATATTAAATTTCATGTCAATTTTAATATAAAATTTAGTTATTAAAATAATAAAAATAAAATATTATAAAATTATATTAATATTTTAAATTAACTATATTGCATACTCAAATTTTTAATAGGATAAAATAAAGGTTAATATTTTTAATTTTTAATATTATATACAAATTAAATTTACATAGTTGGAATTATTTTTTATATAAAAATTTAATATATTTTTTGAATTTTAGTAATTTCAAATTACTTGTTATTAAGTTAAATATTATATAAATTCAAGTACACTGATAAAAATATATTTTACATTATTTAAATTTATATCAAATTAAATTGTGTTGTAATTTAAATTAGTTCACATAAACTTAAATTATTAAATTTTTCTGAAAATTTTTAATATAAATCTTAACTATTAAGAAAAAAAGATTATTAAAAAATTATATCAATATTTAAATTAATTTTATTTCATAATTTAATTTATCTTATATTAAATATAATAAAATAAATGTTTAGATTTTTTATTCTTATATTTTATTATATATATATATATATACATTGATAGATAGATATACAGATAAAATATAATTTTAATTAGTTGGTAATAATTTTATTATATAAAAATATGATGTGTTTTCTAAATTTCAGTAATTTTAAATTATTTTATATTAAATAAAATATTAAAATAATTCAAGTTTGTTATTAAAAATATATTTAATATTAAGTTAAATTTATAAAAATAAATTATATTCTAATTATAATGTATTTTACATGAACTTAAATTAATCCATTTTCTGTCAATTTTTAATATAAAATTTATCTATTAAAATAAAAAATAAATTATTATAAAACTATATCAATATTTTAAATTTGTTATATTGAATAATTTAAATTATTTTGTTTCGAAAAAAATAAAATAACTATTTATACTTCTTAATTTTTTATAATATATATCAAATTAAATCATATATATCATAAATCTCATTTATTAGATAACAACTTTTTTATATAAAAATATTTTTTCTCTGAATTTCAGTAATTTTAAAGTACTTGACATTAAGTAAAATGTTAAATAAATTTAAGTACATTAATAAACATATAATTCATATTAATTTAAATAAAAAATAAATTACATTAAAATATAAATTAGTTTAAATTAACTTAAGTAACTAAATTTTTCTGTTAATTTTTAATATAAAATTTAACTATTAAAATAATAAAAATAAATTATAAAAAAATTATATCAATATTTTAAATTAATTATATTATATAATTTAATTTTTTATTTTAAATACGAAAAAATAATGGTTTCAATTTTTAATCTTTTTATGTTGTATGTCAACTTATATTTACATCATAAATCTAAATTAGTTGGCATTAATTTTTTACATAAAAACATGACGTGTTTTTTTATTTCAAGTAATTTAAAATTATTTTTTATACTCATTTTATATTTTAAATAATTTCAAACGGATAATAAAAATATAGTTCATATTAAGTTAAACTGTATTATATCTATAAATTAGTTTCCATTAACTTAAATTATTAAAAAAAATTTAATTTTAAATATAAAATTTAACTATTAAAAAAATAAAAATAAAAATTATAAAATTATATTAATATTTTAAATTAATTATATTGCATAATTTAACTTTGTCCCTTTCTAAGAAAAAAATATTAGGACTTTTTAAATTTTCAATATTATAGGTCAAATTAAATTACATATTATGAAATATATAATATTTAATTTGACATATAATATTGAAAATTTAAAAAGGTATAATACAATTTAATTTTTTAAATTTAAATTAATATCAAATATTTTTTTCATTAACGCACTTGAATTTATTTAATAATTTACTCAATATCTTTTAATTTGAAATTACTAAAATTTAAAAATTATATTATATTTTTATATAAAAAAATTACTACAATTAATTGAGATTTATGATATATAATGTAAACAATTGAAAAGTTCAATTATTTATTTTATTATTTTCTGAAACGAAAACAAGGGATTAAATTATGAAATAGAAATATGTTAAATATTGATATAATTTTTTAAAATTTATTTTTTAATAACGAAATTTTATATTAAAAGTTGAAAAAAATATAACAATTTAAGTTAATTTAAATTTATACTACAGTTTAATTCTTAAATTCAACTGAATGTCATATATGTTTTTAATAGTTCACTTAAATTTGTTTAATATTTTACTTAATATCAAGTAATTTGGCATTGATGCACATAAAATAGATCATATTTTTATATAAAATAATTAGTGTCAACTAACTGAGATTTATGGCATATATATATATATATATATATATATATATATATATAATTTAATTTGAGATATAATATGAAAAAATAAAGTTTAAATTATTTTTTATCATGTTTGAAATGAAATAATAAATAAAGTGTGGAATAGAATTAGTTTAAAATATTGATATAATTTTGTATACTTTATTTATTTTGTTTAATAGTTAAATTTTATATGAAAAATTTACAGAAAAAATTAATAATTTAAACTAATATGAACTAATTTAGATTTATAATACAATTTAATTTTTTATAAATTTAATTTAATGACCAATATATTTTTATTAGTGTACTTGAATTTATTTAATATTTAACTTAATAGGAAGTAATTTAAAATTACTAAAATTTATAAAAATATATAATTTTTTTTTTTTTTTAAATTACTACAAAATAATTAAAATTTATATTATATAATTTAATTTGACGTATAATATTAAAAATTTTAAAAAATTTAACATTTATTTTATTCTATTAAAAAATGTCAGAGTATGCAATAGAATTAATTTAAAATATTAACATAATTTAATGTTAAAAATTTTTAAAATTATGAAATTAATTATACTATAATATTAAAATATTTAAACAAAAATAGTAAATATTTAAAATTTTAACCTTATGTAATGGATTTTTCTGTTAATTTAAAATTGAAAAAAGGAGAATAATATTTTTTTACTAAATAATAAAAGAGTTTTTCAAAATTGATATAATTTAAAATTTATAATGAATTATTTAATTAAGAATTACCAGATGATTGTGTTTGTAAATTATAATTTTAAAAGATCTTTAAAAATAAATATATCAAAAATAAAATAAATATTTTATTTATTATTATTTTTAACCTAAAATGTTTTTGTTATTTCATAAAAAATTTATTTATTTTTTAAATATTTTAAACCTTTAATTTATGTTTTCAAGAATATATTATTTCATGGTTTAAAAAACTTATCAACGAAATTTTGGAGTATTACAGGAATTAAAGGAGAATTGCTCTCTAGATGCATGTAATCTTTTATTACTCTTTTCCATCTTCCAAAATTGTTTCCTGGCGTTTCCATACCAGCACACCATGCATCATACAGATAGAAGCTACTTTTCATCTTTAGTTTTAATTTAACACATTTAATTTTAATTTTTCTATTTTTGATATTTTTATTTATTTTAAATTTCTATAGTTATTTTATTGATTTATTTATTTATTAAAATATATTAACTTCTACTTTATTTTCTAAAAAGTAATGTTTATTTTTATTTTAATATTTAAGAAAATAAAAATAATTACACTCAAAGAAAATTGGGTATTGACAATTAATTTAATTTAAACTTAAATACCTATAGATCATAATAAATTTAAAAGTCTATTTAGTTTTAGGGAAAAATGTTATTATTATTGTAAAGTATTAATTATAAATAATTTTTTAAAATTTTAAATTGATTTATTATATTAATAAAGATTATATATTATTTTCTTAATTTTGTTCCCAGTTTTAAAATTTTGATCCTTTTTAAGCTTTTGTAATATAATATAACACAATATTTATTATTAATATTAATAGAATTACTGGTTATGTTATTTTTATTTATAAAATTTATTTAAATTTTCAAAAATATCAATACAAAAACAAATATACAGAAAACATGCTAATAAAATGTAATTTTTATTCATAATTTGTTAATTAAGGAAGATTTAAACATATATTCTTAAAATGCAAACATAAAAAAATATTTTTTAAACTTTTAGTTTAGTAAAATTGAATAAACCAAATACATTTTCACACTATATCTTCTAAAAATAGTAAACATTGCACCGAAACAAACATATTTTTTTTTTTATTTTTAAACAGCATAAAAATAAAAAATAATGTTCAGAAAATAGATAAAATAAAAACACCTTTTAAAAGAAGTTTTACAGCATTTATTGTAATAATTCATATTTTTTTTGTTTTTATGTCACCACGTTACTGTATCAAGTTTTGTTTTATTTCTCTTCTCATTTGTAACAAAAATTATAAAAATATGTTGGGAATACAATTCTATTTAGCAAAAGCATCGTCAAGCATGTTATCTTCCTGTCTATTTGTTTCCACGTTATTATTTCTTACAGATCCGCAATCTGAAGAGCTTTCTCCACCAGATATGGACAAGGATGAATCAGTCACAGCACACCTTTTAATGATTAGGTTAATAGCTGTTAGTGAATCGGACTCGACAATCACCAACTTGGAAGAAACTTGTTATGAAATATAGACATATTTCTTAGTTTCCATATACTGTCAATTGTAATGTAGAAGACTCCATTGGTAATCAGATTCCCCTTTGAGTTCAAATATTTTAGAACAATTCCAAATATTCAGGACTTTAGAACAATCTCTAAGAGCATGAATTGTGGCTTCAGTTCCTCTATCATCCAAAGTAAGTCTGCGAAGAAAGCGAGCTTCATTATTTTCAAACTTCCATGCACAGATATCAGGTTTTTGTTCCCATGTAGGAGGCATCAGAGAAACTATTTTATCACATATTTTTGGGAATAACAAAAAAGAACCTCTGAGTATCCTATTAGCCATGATTGTCACGCATCTGACCCACTTTAAGATCATGAATTCTCAACCAAATTAATAAGGGATAAAGCATGATTGGGAAGTTAACATGATGTGCAGGTCTAAGACATAGACTAGCAGCAAATTTTGGAGGACCAACACAAGGCTATATTATAAGGTCAAGTTTTTGGAGTATGGATTATAACCTCAAAGGAACTGTGTCCACATCTTTTATCCAAGGAATAAAGTGAGAGTGACAGGAGCATAGTTTGAAATGAGTACAGCGGAATATTCTGCAAATTCTTTGCTTTACTTTGGCTCAGTTCCTTATCAACAAGCATCTATTTTTAGTTTAACTTGTTTTAAAAAAATAATGATTCTAGAGAACCTTTTTTTAATATAAAAAGTAAATATTTTCTAAAATTTAAAGTATAAATTAAATTTATTTAATTAATAAAAAAATTAATTTTGGAAAGTTGATAAATAATAGTAACTAATATAAACAAAATGATAAGTAATATTAATATATAAGAATTATGAGCATTATATTTTTAGGTAATTAAAATTTTCGACTTACAAATTTAACTTTCTATAAATTAATGATAATTAGGAAAGAAAAAACATTCTATCATGGATAAGAATATCAAATTAATATTTATTTAAGTAAATAAGTAATTTGTTCAAACAAAATATTTATAACTAATATCTAAGAGGGAAAAGAATTAACACCAACCTCTTAATGAATCACATTGTTGATAAGATTAATAATTCTATTATTTATATAATTGATAAATTAGCAAAATAGTATATCTCAAATAATATTGATAATTAATCTATATTTTATCATACAAAATTAGTTGTATATTACAATGTCAATTTATTGTTGAGGAAGATAAAGAAAATATATACACTACATTAAAGATGAAATTTTTACAATAAAACATTTAATAAAATATATAGGTATATGTTTTTTTCATTATAACCTGACAAAACAAATGGCTATCCATATTATTAATCTGTATATAAAATACACATACTATCTAGAATATATTATCTACAATAAATCGTTATAATAATTATAAATTAATAAAAAAGTAATTTTAACATATTTTATATTTTAAATTATATTTTTGTATTCTCATACAAATTTTTTAGAATGTACGGATGTGTTATCTTAAATCTTATATTTAGATTTAAAATTAAATATATATTTTTCTTTTAAAAATTTAAAATTTCAGTTTTAATTTCTTGTAGATAATTTTAATTTTTTTATTTTTTAAAATAAATTATTTTTACATTTTCATTATTAATGTGTGAAATAGAATATATATATATATATATATATATATTGTGTCAAATATGAGTTATTTTAAATTAAAAATAATTTGTTTTGAATAAATAAAATAAAATAAATTAATTTAAAAATTAAAAATTAAAAATAAAATTATATTTAATTTTTAAATTTATATATATAATAGTATAAATCAATAATTACAAAACATAATTATATATAATAATTTCTAAAGATTGTTGGCATGAATCATTTATAACTAAGTGATACCTATAGTTATTGTTAAAATAAATTGTTATTTCAACAACAAAAAATTAGTTTAAGGAAGCTTAGTTTTATAAAATGTTTTGTTGTCATACTTTTAGTTAATATTAAACATTATAATACACGTTTTCATATTTAAAATTAGATATTTAATATCTAAAATTTATAAAATTAAATATTTACGATTAAGATTAGAAACAAAATCCTACTTTAAGTATGTTGATAATGTTTCAAAATATATATTTAATAACATAAATATTATAATATCCTAAAAATACATAAATATTAGAATATTTCTTTTGAATATATATATATATATTTAACTAATTTATAAAAATGAAAAATTTAATTAATTTAATAATGTTAAATTTATCATTAATTTATATAATATTTACAATTTTAATGAAATATAATTTTTTAATTTTAATCTGATAATTATTATATCTTTATTTAAAAAAATTTATTTGATTAGAAGTATTTTATGACAAAATACATAATTAATATAACAAATATTATAAATTGGGTCATACAGAATTAAGACAAATATACTTGAGTGGTGTGAGAGGGATGCAATGAGTAGAAAGGAAGCTTTGGAAAGTTCCAAACTTTACCCTTTGGTACAATACATAACCTTCCATTATTGTTTGGCTTTCCAGACCCAACACTCCAACCATATGTCCCAACTGTGGCTAACCTTTCTTTTCAGTTCTTATGGATCTGCATCCATCATCCTCTTCCTTCAGCTATGCATTCACCTACGATGTGTTTCTCAGCTTCAGAGGCTCTGATACTCGTCACTCTTTTACTGGTTTTCTTCACAAAGCTCTTTGTGACAAAGGAATCCATACCTTCATTGATGACGAGGAGCTTCAGAAAGGAGATCAAATCACACCAGCACTTGTCAAAGCCATTCAAGAGTCCAGGATTGCCATCCCTGTCTTCTCTATCAACTATGCTTCTTCTTCCTTTTGCTTAGATGAACTTGTCACCATTATAGACTATATTAAGACAAAGGGTCGGTTGGTTTTGCCGGTTTTCTATAACGTTGATCCTTCTTATGTGCGGCATCAGAGTGGGACTTATGGAAAAGCACTAGCTAAGCATGAAGCTAGGTTCAAGAATAACAAGGAAAAGTTGAAGGATAACAAGAAGAGATTGCAGAAATGGAAGACAGCTCTTACCCAAGCAGCTAACTTGTCTGGCTTCCATTACAAACTTGGGTACCATCTAATATGTTGTTACTGTACTTTTCATTTGTCTACTTTGTACAATTTGAATTGTAATAAACAAGTATAAATAAACATGGAATTGATGCATTAATCTGACTTTACACTAACTTTTCTTATTGTGAAGAGATGGATACGAACACGAATTTATTGGGAATATTGTTGAAGAGGTATCTAGGAAGATTAATCGTGGTCCTTTACCTGTTGCTGATTACCCAGTTGGACTGGATACCCAAGTGCTAATAGTGAATTCACTTCTACATGTTGGGTCTGACGATGAAGTACACATGATAGGGATCCATGGAATTGGTGGAGTAGGCAAAACAACACTTGCTCTAGCAATTTACAATTCAATTGCAGATTATTTTGAAGGTTTATGTTTTCTTGAAAATGTAAGAGAAAATTCCAACAAAGTTGGGTTACTACATCTGCAAAGCATCCTTCTTTCTGAAATAGTTGGAGAAAACAAAATTAAGTTAACAAGTGTCAAACAAGGAATGTCAATGATAAAGCATAGGTTGCAACGAAAGAAAGTTTTATTGATTTTGGATGATGTTGACAAGCAAGAGCAGTTACAAGCAATTGTAGGAGGACTTGATTGGTTTGGTCCTGGTAGCAGAATCATCATCACAACTCGAGACCAACAATTGTTAGCATGTAACAATGTTAAAAGAAAGTATGAGGTGAAGGTGTTGAATGAAGAAGATGCTCTTCGATTGCTTAGTTGGAAAGCTTTTAAATCAGAAAGCATCGCTCCAAGTTATGTGAATGTCTTGAATCGTGTAATAACCTATGCTTCGGGCCTTCCATTAGCTTTGGAAGTAATAGGTTCCAACTTGTATGGAAAAAGCATAAAAGAATGGGAATCTGCTATTAATCGATATGAAAGAATTCCTAATACTGAAATCCTGAAGATACTTAAAATAAGCTTTGATGCTTTGGGTGAAGAAGAAAAGAATGTTTTTCTTGACATTGGTTGTTGCTTCAAAGGATATAACTTGGAAGGGGTCAAAGGTATACTTCATGCTCATCAAGGTTACTGTGTGGAACATCACATTGGAGTTTTGGTCGACAAATCTCTTGTAAAGATTGGATCAGATGATAAAGTGACACTACATGATTTGTTAGAGGACATGGCTAAAGAAATTGTCCGACAAGAATCACCAAAAGAGCCTGGTGAACGAAGTAGATTATGGTTCTATGAAGATATAGTTCATGTTTTAGAGGACAATAAGGTGAGTAAGACAGATATCAACTTGTTTGGTTTTTAATCTCGGACCTTAATTCCTTTTGACTTTTATATGCTCACATCATAGTTGTTTTAACTCCCTTTATAATATGTAAATTTTTACTTATATATGTGGTGATGTCTTGCATATATACATGTATTGCAATTGATTCATGTTTTTTTTCCCCTTCTTTTGTTCAAGGGAACCGAAAGAATTGAAATCATATATCTACAATTTCCCTTATTAGAGGAAGAAGAAAAAGAAGTAGAATGGGATGGAGATGCCTTCAAGAAGATGAAAAGTCTCAAAACACTTATTATTAAAAATGGTCATTTTTTAAAAGGTCCCAAACATCTTCCAAATAGTTTAAGAGTGTTGGAATGGCAGAGATATCCTTCACAAAATTTACCAGATGATTTTCATCCAAAGAAACTTACTATATGGAAGTTCCGCGATAGCTGTCTTGCATCGGCTGGTTTAATATTGAGAAAGGCAGGTGTATTTAATTTGTTTCCTTAATCTTGTATTAACAAGTTTGCTTTAAGGTTATCCATTGAGTTTTTTTTTATGTGTATTAATAAATTCACCTTTAGATTATTAATTAAATTTCTGTTTTCTTCTTTTTTTTTCTAGCAGGAGTTCACAAGTCTGACAATTTTGAGTTTTGATGGGTGTGAATATTTAACGGAAATACCAGATGTGTCATGTTTCCCAAATTTAGAAAACTTATCATTTAATAGGTGTGGCAATTTATCTACGATTCACCATTCAGTTGGATTGCTAGATAAACTTAAAATCTTGAGTGCTGTAAATTGCTTCAAGCTTAAGAGTTTTCCGCCCATCAAGTTGACCTCTCTTGAAGTACTCAATCTTTGGAATTCTTGCCTTGAGAGTTTTCCAGAAGTATTAGGAAAGATGCAAAATATAAAGGAACTTCTATTGGGTAGAGCTCCTGTAAAAAACTTCCCACACTCATTTCAAAATCTTATTGGACTTCGAAGTTTAGAAATGGATTTTCCAGGGAAGTTAAGCGACTCTCATGCTAATCATTTCCTTCAGAGCATTGCCACAATGCCAAAATTGACTGTGATTAAATCTTCAACATCAGTTGAATATCTATTTCCTAATGGGAATGAGGGTGAAGATGAAATGAGCTCTTCCAACATTCAAATTATTGATCTTCCTAGGTGCAAACTGACAGATGAATTCTTTCCGATAGTCGTCACATTTTTTGCTAATGTGAAAGAATTAATCCTACCGTGGAATAATTTTATATTTGTTCCCGAATGCATCAATGGATGTATCTTTTTAGAGAAGCTTGATTTGAGCGATTGTGAGTATCTTCAAGTAATTAGAGGGATTCCGCCAAACTTGAAATGTTTTAAAGCAGAAGGTTGCAAATCCTTGACTTCGTCATGTAGAAGCATGCTTCTGAATCAGGTTTTTGTCTTGTTTGTCTTTGGCTTATAATTCATGTTCTACACTTCATGTTGTTAACCTTGAATTATTTGACTAACAGGATCTGCATGAGGCTGGAAACACAGAGTTTTGTTTGCCACCAACAGAGATTCCAGAATGGTTTGAGCACAGAAGCAGGGGAACATCAATATCTTTCTGGTTTCGTAATGAGTTCCCTCCACTGATTCTCTTTTTTGGGGTGGTACCAAACTACCCATCAGAAATTTTTGGTTTGAAACCCATCGTCTTGGTCATCAATGGCAAAGAATATTTACTTTTTGCCAAAACAATAAACAATGATACTTGTGTTAGAGATCTGCGAATGCATACATGGCATTGTAATCTTAATGAAGTACTTAAGGAAAACGAATGGAATCTGGCAGAGCTTAGATATAAAGATTATCATCACCCCCCAACGCCTATGGAAATCGGAATTCATGTACTCAAACAGGAATATAGCATGGAGGATGTTCGATTCACCGATCCTTATCAAAAGAGAAAATTAGATGATATCAACAGTTCAGAGCTTGAAAATAACCTGTTGCCGAAAAAACATAAGTTTGTGGACATGAAAATTTGTAAGACACAATTTGAAAAGCACCAACAATGCAGTGGTTTCTTGTCGCGCATGTGGAATTGGGTACGTAGTGGTTTTTCATTTCTTCCTGCTCCAGCAATGCATTCATTGGATGATAATGTGAATGAGGATTTATGTTCAATGATATCAACACAGACAGGGGACAACACTGGTGTCAGAGGTAAATTCTCTTGTGCTATCTATTTAACTAAAGTTAGTTGTTGTATCACTTATGTTTTGTCTGCATCAAGGAAAAAATAGAAAAAGAAAAGAAGTGGAGTAGAATTAAGAAAAAAAAAGTGGGTTGTTTAGATAATTAAAAAAAAAAAAAGAAAAAAAAATTCTCTTTTTTTATTTGAATGGATGAAGAAAAAGAAAAAAAATATATATTAGTAATATAAATTTTAGTTTATATAAATTTTTAAAATATTTTATTTTTTTATTATATTTTTCTATAAATATTTTTTTAAGATTTTAAAAAATAAATAATAATTTTAATTATTTAAAATAATATAATAAAAAAAACTTTCCCCTCACCTTCCCATGAAAAACTAGTCGTTCCTTTCAATTCTATTCTTCCTTAATCCTTTCTTCTTAATTCATCCCATCCAAACAAATGCTACTGATATATGTTTTTTTTTTTTGTTGGTTTTTACTGATATATGTTTCTTCTCCAAGTTTGGCTTCAGGTATTTATTTTTGCTTTGACTTCCATGATTAAGCATTTGAAACTGTTCATATGTTTCTCTGAATCAATGTTTATTGTTCTGTATTTTACTTTGTATGTTGAAATCTCTGCTTTTAAATAGCAATCTTAACTTTTCTTAGGTCTAGAGCTCCCCATCAGGTTTCAATCTTTCACTTAAAATTGGGAACACTTGTTAATTTAAATTCCTCTAGTCACCATTTTCTAGGATGATGGTGGAAAGTCTAAACGATATGGTCTTCCATGTGTTTTTCACTATTCAGAAGAGGACACGTATTCCAATACAACTTTAATAAGACATTTAGAACAGGAC
Organism: Canavalia ensiformis; assembly: GCA_026541065.1. Classification (NCBI taxonomy): domain Eukaryota; kingdom Viridiplantae; phylum Streptophyta; class Magnoliopsida; order Fabales; family Fabaceae; genus Canavalia; species Canavalia ensiformis. The sequence goes on along the minus strand of JAMKYM010000225.1, from coordinate 266,421 downwards.
ATGTATCCTATTGGTTTTTTATTTTCATTCAGTCATCCAGTTTTTTTATTCTAATATTAGCATGAAATTTCAATTGGGCTTGTCAAAAGCACAGTTAAGGAAAAGTCAATATCCTTTTCTTCATCTCCCTCTTGCTTTTCATCTCCATAAACTCCTCCAATTCCATTCTCGCTCCATAATGTGCAAGCAAATTGTTGTTTGAAATAACATAAACAATTATTCAGCACCCTAGGCATTCTTTCATACTTCATATGACACCAACGGTGATAACTGCAGTTAGTTGAAGATACTTTTCTTTTTACGTTAAAGCTCGTGAATTGAAAATTTTATTGAATAAGTATTCATTCCTACAAAAGAAACATTAAATTTATATTTCATTGATAGAATTAATCATTTCTCTGAGGTATCTATTCCATGATTCGATGGTTGGAAATCAAACACATTGCACTGCCCGTAAAGCCTTTTAATTTAACATATTCTTTTATGCTCTAAAAGGCTGATTAATGATCTCATCCTTATAATATAGAATGTCCTCTTTTAAGTAAATAACTAATGGACACGGTAAGATTGACACTTCAAATTACAAAGAAAAAGAAACATTAACATGTGATTTTATTTCAAGCACAAAATGAAAATTGAAGAAACTAATGTACATTAACGCATGTGTAGGAGAAGCTGATGGAGAAAAAGACTGAAAAACACATTCTTCATCAGGAGAACTGAGTGTAGAAGCTATTGCTTCAAGAATTGGTTTATTTATGGCGTAGGGCTTGACAAAATGGACATGTGCTATGTGGGAGAGAGCAGAGGACATCGATATCAATCATGTAAACTGCTTGCCAGTTTTTAGTTGCACCCATGTTTGGTTGTTGTATATGCACTGATGACTTTTGTCATGTTGAATTTGCTATCTTTGAACCCGTGGCAATCTTGGATAGCAATGGAGGAGATTGACTGATCCATTGAATGTGTTGATGATACCACTAATATTTACTAATAGCCTCTTTGTAAATTTCTAAATGAGTTTGATCGAATTGATCTTATCTCGATGTCATTCTACTTTCATTGGAAATCATGCTTGATTTGTGAGAAAATCTTAGATGGTGCACAGAGAAGCGAGAAAACAAAGATTTATTTTTTACGTAAGCAAGAAATTACAAGCAAAGCAGAAATACTAGTAAAATGAATTGATCATCCAATTAGTTTCTGCACTATTTATATACGTGCAATTGATTAACACCCGTTTCTCCTCCCCCTCCCAAGCTGGCATGTATACATCTTTCAGACCAAGCTTGGAATGGACCTTGTAGAATGGCTGTGGATGTAGGGGCTTAGTAAATAGACCAGTAACTTGGCAGGTGGAAGACATGGGAAGAAGCCTGCATTGGATTCTATCATGGATCATATGACAATTAATATCTATATGTTTAGTTCGTTTATAAAAAATAGGATTATTGACAATATGTATGGCTAATTTGTTGTTACAAAAAAGGAGAATTAGATCTTAATAAGTAACTGTCATGTCTTTGAAAAGATAACCACTATGTTTCACAACTAGCTCTATATTCTGCCTTTGAGGATTCACAACTAGCTCTATATTCTGCCTTTGAGGATGACTCAACTAATTCTATGACCAGAAGACTGAATTGTTTTTTACTTTTCCAAGATATAAGAGAATATCATAAATGAAACAAAAATGTGAGATAGATCTTTTTTATCAGTACAATCTCCCCAATCTAAATTTGCAAAACCTTTTAGCTTCAAGTAATTAATAATGCAATAGAGATTCATTCATGAGAGAAATGACAACTTCAATGAAAGCAAAATTTGATAAATACTAGGAAGAATGTAATCTTTTGATGACTATTGCTAGTGTATTGAATCCTAGGTGTAAATTTTATATTATAGATATATGTTTTCCCTTGATTTATAAACCTGAAGAAATTGTTTAAGATAACCTAAATAAGGTAAAGACTACACTTGACCAATTATATGAAGAATACATGATAATAAATGAACAAAAATCGTCCTTTAAAGAATGTGATAATGGTGGATCTAATGGTAATAATGATTTAACTTTCTTTTCACAAAAACTTTATTGGTCATTGGATTTGACCAAATAATGAACTTTGTGCAAAAGGAAACAATTCCTACAATTAAATTATAATTGCATGCATATCTTGATGAAGATGTTTACATTCCCGATGATAATAACTTTTTTACTTCTATGGAATCATGGAAGAATAACAGTTTGAAATACAAGATTTTATCAAAGATCACTGTAAATATACTAGTTATTCCAATCTCAACTGAACCATTCGAATCTCAACTGAACCATCCAATTCTATCTTTAGTGTTGGAGGTAGAATCATTAATGAGTATCGTTTTAAGCTAAATGAGGAATCAATTAAAGTGTTTATTTGTAATGGCGATTAGCTTCATCATAAATACAATATGAAAAAAAAATGAAGGTTTTTATTTAAATTTAAATAAATATTTTTTATATGCTTAAATGATTATTTCTTTTATATATATATATATATATATATATATATATTTAAATGGTTATTTTAAAATATTTTATTTTAAAAACTATTTCTGTTATATTTTAAAGGTGGATTGACAATTTCAAGAAATCAACTTACAGATTTGATACCTTTATTTAAAAGATCACAAGCTTTCAAGTTTTTTTTTCTTATTTTACATTGATAATATTAGATATTGCTATAAGTTTTATAATTTTATTTGAATGTTGAATTTAAAAGATGTCTTTAGCTTTTGTGTTGGATGTCTTAGGCTGATGATTTATTATCTATTATCTTTGATAATTTTTATGTTTTAAGAATATTAAGTATTTTTTTTAATTTGATTGGTATTTAAAGGTCTTATTAAATTTATTATGATATTACAAATAATCTAATAATAAAATATATTTTTTACATATTTTTATTTTGTATTATGTTTTATTATACATGCAATGCAAGTTATAGTATTACTTAAATTTAAACTGATATAATGATTTCATTATTTATTAAATAATTTTGATTAATTTTTTGTACAAGTAGTAATAATAAAGATTCAATTAATAGATTCTACATTTTAAAAAATATTATTAAAATATATTTTGATAAAATATTCTATTTAATAAACTTTTTATTTTGTAAGTTTTAAGTTTGTAGACTTATTTAATCAATCATTTATGTATATTTTAATCTTATTTGTTATTCTTTTTTGTATTATAAGTTTTTAAACAGATTTATAAGATCTAATAGATTTTAAAACAGGCTAAGTCTTGACAATAAAGATATATAACATAACAAACCTAAACTTTAAGTCTCAAAATTTTTAAATAAATTAGACTTAAATATTCAAAACTTAACTTATCTTGACCTATTTTTTATTTCAACAATAACTAAATTTTATCTTTGTTAATGCAATATTTTAAAATTTTAAAGTTAAAAATCAGTTCAAATTAAAATTACAATAACTTCAAAATCCAATTTATTTTTTATAAAAAAATATTAAATTTAATATATTATATAACAATTTAAAATTAGAATTTAAAAGTCTTTTTAAAAATTAAAAGAAATAAAAATTAAATTAAATTAAATTAAATATCTAATAAGAGATCATATAACCTAATAAAAAGGAAAGTATCTTTCAAAAATATTTTTATTCAAAACTAATCAAATTTTTAATAAAAAAACATATTATTCTTCCTATAATCCTTTTAATCTTCCTTATTAATAATTAACAAAACCATTCTTAATAAAATTATACATAATCTCCCACTCATTTATTAATATCTTTTCATTCCCTAAAACCTGATATATTTTTATTTATCTTTTTTCAAAAACTAATAAAAGGATATGTCTTGCTAAAGATATAAATAATTTGTTTATCAATTTTCTTCCCCGATTTTATCATTTAACTTCCTTAACCTAATCTCTACATTACTAGTCTAAACTATTTTCTAGCTATCATTTTCACTTTTATTAATAGGACACCTAAACATCAAATAAAATTATCTTTAATAAAATTTTAAACAGAAAAAATATTATACAATCTTTTTGTATTTTAATATCTTTAATTATTATTAGATAGTATTTTAAAAATTAAATACCCACTGTCCAAGTGTATATGTAGTTCCTGCTACTTTGATGCGACTCATTTTTTTACTTTGGGCAACATGATGCACACATCAACAACTAAAAATATCAACCACCAGTATTTTCCCACTGAGTTCATGTTTCACTTGGGATATGATGGGAGAAAAAACCTTTTTTTTCTTTTCAAAAGCTCTTTCAAAAAAATGACAAAAAATGCAATTATTCTTTTAAAATAGGTCAAACCAAAAATGTCCTAAGTCAAATGAAATGTAATGAGTTAAATGGAGAACTGAACTCTATCACAACTCAATTTCAACAAATTCCATTAAATGCAATTCAGCAACTAGATTCATGCAACAATCACCCTTTCTTTACTTCTAGCCGTGAATTTATGTTTACAATGAAATACATCAGAGTAAGGCTTCAAACCACCCCCCCCCCCCCCACCCGGGTCTCCCAATGAGTTAATCCAAATAACATATTTGACAAAAAAAAATCCCAAAAGTTAGATAAAATGGTGGACAATCGGTAACCAGAGCAAAATAAGTGAGTAGCGGTACACATTCACATGGAGCCATATTTTCTTTCTGTTGGTCTCCATGCACCTTGTGAAGGACCAGGAGGGCGTTCCCAAGAGGTTTCACTCGCATAGGCACTATTAATGTCTTCTGGACGTGAGTAGCTTTGCCCAGCTCCACTAACCTATTTTCATGATACAATCAATAATTTTAGATAGATGTGCAAATGAGGAAGCAGCCAATCCTAATAAACAAACTTACTACCTGTATTTGAATTGATTTTGCTGTGCAAAATCCCATGACATTACATTTTTTAATATTTTTTACTAAAAAAAGAAAGAAAGTACAAATTTAGGAACAAGCCCATGATGCATCTAAAATAATATCAGCAGCAATGCTAGCACTGCACTGTTTACAACATATTTTCTATTATTTGGGAAATTTGGTGTAAGTCCTAATTAAAATCAGTATACCTAAAGTATTAGTGTGACACATTAACTCACTAATAAAATGTGTTGGAAATGATGTGACAAAGTCAAACATTGTAGTTTTAGCATACATCTATTGCCGCTGGTGACATGTAATATTGCACTTCTGCATATTTAATTATTTTCAAAATGAACAATCTCATTCTTACTTTCAGCTTAAACATAAATCTGCCATGAATGAAGAGTACGGGGGAGTATTATTCTTATTTCACATTTTGTCAATAAAGCGGAAAAAACGTTCATATTTTATTCATGCGTCTTTCCAACTAGACCAATAAAATATATAAGGTGATAAATATAAAAATTAAAACTAATTTAATAATCAAAATCAATACTCACACACCACTTATATATTCTTATTTCTTGACACAAGTTTTTTCTCTCATCCAATTTTCTCCCAACCTCTTTGCCCTTTGGATAATATAAATATAAAAATTATAACAAATATTCTCTATGATTAGCGTATGTTTAAAATTTCTCAAATCCATAGTTTACAAGTTTAATAGAGTAATGTCCAATATATAGTTGAATCAAACTCAACTAACGAGTAATTTGCTGACCATTAACGAAGACCTAATATAATATGAAGTTCATAATTAAACCATTATTAGTTAATAGTTCCAATAAAACAATAAACATTAGTAAGGAGATCGGAACTCACTGTCTCTAAGCAGGCAGATAGGATTGCCATGCCAGGCAATGCATCAATTCCCCGCTGCAAAAGGTTAACATACAGATATTTAAGATGTATGCTTTATAAGTTATCAGGTAGATACATAGCAACCATCTTATGCTTGCAACTCGCATGTGAACGAGAAATTCTAACCTGGCGTTCAACTTTTGTCTTGTAAATGAACCCTCCACAACAAAAGAGTGTCGAAGAGACAAAAAATCTGCCAACATGTTCCCATGTATTTAATATGCATAGAAAAAGAATAAGAAAGCACATGTGTATATGACAAGACAACAAGAAAGAAGTCATTGATGTTTCATAAACTACGTGTAGTATTGAACCTCTAATTATAGGTTTTAATTTCTTTTACTTGGCATAATCAAAACATAATTAAATATCAGAGGAAGTTACTATACATGCAAGATAACACTCCAAATATAGCCCACCCTCTTGTGCTACCTCCCCCTTCATCCTGTACATAGTCTGCAACAATGAATAAACAGAGCTAGTCTTCAATTCAACTGAAATGAAAGATAGTTGGAAGAAAAAGAAAATTGCAATACCATTGGGCATAATCCTCATATTTGTTCTGTCTTCCTATTAATTATCATATAAAAGACAAGGGAAATAGTAGAATACTTTCTATGTGCGTCAGTATCATTTACCGCACATTTTTGTAAGCACAAATTGAATTGGCTCATAACCCTCAACTGGGATTGTGATATTAACTTCATATGGAGTATCACGGGCCACCTCACCTGGAAAAGAGTTGAAACATTGAAGTTTAATAAAGACAACTGAGCAGGACACTCATACTCCTAAAATAAGTGGTACCATACATCTCCAGTCAATTATCAACATTGTGGGTGACAAAGTTGTAGGAGGCTTCCCTTTAGCAGCAGATCCGGACAATCTAACTTCCAAGCCCTTGTCTGGAAGAACCTAGTTAGAAGCAGTCAATAATGGTCATGTTGCATTACCTTGAGGAAAGCAGATATCAGTTCCCCAGAGACTAGACCAATAAAAAAAGTACCTTCAAACTAGGCTTTTGAACCAAGGAAGAAAGTGAAGCAATTGCAGTATAAAACAGGACAACATGAGCCTGCCCTGTCTGAAAGCTGTAAAAGGCAAACATATCATATTATTCGTAAAAATTGAAGGAAAGCTTGGGTAAACAAAATACTACCACTGAAAATAGAAAAATAAAATGTCAATGATTAACTACAAGAAGCAACAGCAGCAGCAATCCTGACCTAAAATCATGCTGGGGTTTCTCAAAACCAAACTGAGTCATGCCATTATAAACCTGCAATTTCACCAAAAGCAAATTTAGTGTTAAAATTCAATTGAGGAAAGCTACATTTTCGTTGGTCCTTGAAAGAATTTCATAGCATAAATTTGGTCCTTGAATAATTTTTTAATGTCAAAAGAGTCTTAAAGTTCTTACCAAAAAATAAAGTCTAAAAGTTACTATTTACTAGGACCAAATTGAACTTATTCAGGTAGCATTTGGCATGTGAACATTACAGAATAAAACAGAATAGGACAGAACAATAATATCCAGCATATTGTATTTGATAACTTTAAAATTGAACAAGACCATATGTTTTATTCTGCATTTGGCACTTATTAAAGAGAACAAAACACCATTTTCAACTACATATATACCCCTGTCATTTGGATGAGTATTAACGTCGGTTACTGGATTCCAAAAATAGCAGATTCTGTTTTATTTTCACCAAAATCAAAGAGGATCACTTGTTTTTATTTGTATAGATAGGATAGATCTTTTTTTTATTTATTCTAAAGATTATGTATATATTATGCTTCCTTTTTCGGTTTGGGAGATTATAACTCCTGATTTATAGGCTAAAATCAGTGTCTAAATATGTACTCTTTTCCTATTTATACAGTTTGCTGTAATAATTCAAACATAGTATCAGAGCATGATCTGAACAACCGTTAGCGAGTAGTGATAGTCCTGCCATGGAGAATGAAAAATCAGAGAGACCACCAACAATGGAGACTAGTACTCCCCTTGGTATCAACTCAAGCAAGGGATCAGTTCTCCCTATTGTAGGCCACGAACTGAATGATCAAAATTTCATTCAATAGGAAAGGTCTACTTGGATTTTTCTCCAAGGAAAGGAGAGGAAGCATATATTACATGAGACTCCAAACAACCAAAGAAAGGAGATCCTAACCTTCAGAGATGGCAACTTGAAAACAGTCTGGTGATGTCGTGGTTGCTTAACACCATGACCAATGAAATTGGGGAAATTTTCATTTATTACACCACCACCAATGAGATGTGGGATGTAGTGAAGCAAATGTACTCAAACGTGGACAACACCTCGATGATTTTTGAGATCAAAAGCTTGCTCCATGATTTGACAAGGTGAGTCCACAATCATGGAGTACTTTAATGCCCTCAATCGGCACTGGTAGTAACTTGATATCTATGAAAAGATAGAGTGGAAATGTCCTGAAGATAAGAAACAGTATAAGGACCAAGTTGAGAAGGATCAAATTTACAAGTTCCTCATGGGAGTCAATCAAGAATTGGATGAAGTTCGTGGGAGAATTCTTGGAACTAAGCCCCTACCAAAAATTCGAGAGGTGTTCTCTAAGATAAGAGAAGAGAGCAGGAGAAAGCTAATGTTAAGGAATCCTAACCCAACAACCTATTGTGAAAACTCAGCTATGGCAACAAGAAGTAATTAGTTCCAGCCATCCCTAACGAAAATCAACCATGGTGTGAACACTGCAGAAAACCAATCCATGCAAGATATTTGTTAGGCTATTTATGGAAAGCCAACGGATGGAAAACCATCTTGTGGAAAGGAGACTTTAGGTAATGTAGCCTTTGTTAGCTCCCAAGATAAAGAGATGACTTCTAATGCTACTCCCTTCAGCAAGGATCAATTGAAACTCATACAAAAACTCCTTCAACAAACTATACAAGATGCTCGAAAGAACATTGGTACAGCCTCCTTAGTACAAAAAAGTAATTTTCTTAATGCTTTAAATGCTGGCAAAGGAAAATCCAAGTCCAGAATTGTAGATTTAGGAGCTTCATATCATATGATTGGAGATATAACAACACTTAATAATTACACTCCATGTAACAGTCATTCAGCAACCTGAATAGCTTATGGTACTCTCTCAAAAGCTATGAGTAAAGGTTTTGTCATGATTTTTAAAAATATTGATCAATTCTCTATGTTCCTAAACTTGATTATAATCTGTTGTCCATTAGACAAAGGATTTGATTTGTATTACTAAATTCTATTCTAACTTGTGTGAATTTCAGATTTTGGGACCAGAGAAGATGATTGGCAATGCTAAGGAATGTGCTAGACTCCATCTCCTTCAAGTTGATGGCTCCAAAGGTGAACCCAAAGTCAATGCTTGTAGGTGCAATAGTAAATTTAGGAACTGAGAGCTTTGTAATGATGTGGAATTACAAATTAGGCCATCCCAATTTTGTGTACTTAAAAAGGATGTTCCCTACATTGTTCAATGATAGTAAAAGGGTTTTCCAATGTGAAGTATGTCAAATGTCCAAACACACGAGAAACACTTACCCAGCAAAAATTTATGAGCCATCCCAACCATTTTTCCTAATCCATAGCGATGTGTGGGGACCATTAAGAGTCAACAACAGCACTAGCTCTAAGTGGCTTGTCACTTTCATTGATGACCACACAAGGGTCACATGGCTCTTCCTAATGAAAGAAAAATCAGAAGTGGGAAGGATATTTGAAAGCTTTCACAACATGACGCAAATTCAGTTCCAAACCAGCATCAAAATCCTTAGAACTGACAATGGTTGTGAGTATTTTCACTCATCTTTGAGCTTATATTTCCAAAAACATGGAATTGTGCATCAAAGTTAATGTGTGGACACGCCACAATAGAATGGGGTGGTAGAACCCAAAAACAAACATATATTGGAGGTCACAAGATTCCTAATGATGGCTACTAATGTACCAAAGCATTTTTGGGGAGAAGTTGTACTTTTTACAACATACCTTATAAATAGAATGCCTTCCTAATTTCTTAACTTTTGCACCCAACAGTCTGTCCTCCATACTTTCTACCCAACAAATTAAATTCTCAATGCATTTCCCCTTAAGATATTTGGATGAACAGCCTTTGTCCACAACCATAACCCTCACTATAGCAAACTTGATCCTAAATCCATCAGGTACATCTTCATTTGGTTACTCACCACACCAAAAGGGCTACAATACAAGTGCTACTCTCCAATGAACAGAACACTTTATCACATTATGGATGACACATTTTTTTAAACCTATCCTATTACCCCATGCTGAAACTCAGGGGAGAAGACATTTACTATAACAGCAGAATTTCAACCTTTGGGAATAGAAACAATTGAAATGGCTGAACCTGAGGAGACTACAACTAGTGTCCCAAAGACTACATATATATTATGTTTCCTTTTTCAATTAGATGGGAGATTATAACTCCTGACTTATAGGATGAAATCGGTTACTAGATATGCATTCTTTCCTTATTTATATAGTCTGTTGTAATTATTCAAACATAGTGAAAATAAAATCAATTCTCCACAATTACAAACATGAATAAAATAGGATCTCTTCTGATATATCCTTTTATGTTAATTATTAAATAATAATTTTAAAAAAGATTAACATATTATTATTTTTTAGTTCATACCAAAATTATTAAACATTTTATTAAATAAATTTGACATAGAAAACTCATGAATTCATAAAAAGTAATTCAAAAATTAGGAAAAATTCACATTATTAAACTGAGATGTCACAAAATCTTATCAGTAATTATAATATCTGAAGTAGAAATATGAAAACAAATTAGTAAACAGTTCTTGATAAAGATGACAGCAAATAGGAGATTGAAACAAATTGTAAATTCAAAAGACAATAATTGGGAAATGAACTACTGAGTACTGACCATTGCAGGGTAAGAAAAGAATATCTGAAAAATTGAATGAATAGCATGAAATGTCAAACAAGTAGTGGGAAATTATTCCACTCAGACTAGAGAACATGATGGAGAAAGAGGGTGGCGTGCTAGAATACAATAAAGAGAAACCAACATGTGACCAAGGAAGATAAAAAATAACAGAATGGGTTTGTTCTATTCTTCTAGGTTCCACCCTCTTTAATGTGAGACTTTAACACACCCTCCAGATTCCCAATATTGAACATCTGAAGCATGGACAGCTGCAACGAAAACAGCCTAGTGTAGCAACAATGAAGGCAGATTTGTGGAGCTGATGGAAACTGATAATTACCATCATGAACAGTAACTCCTAGTTCTGTATCATAAATATATGTAATGATAGGGTGTCAAGCAGATGGAATTATTGTTGTTTCTATGGTTTGATGACAGAGATTACCTCTTTAGGAAACTTTTGTCTTGGGGATATCAAACATATTGCTGTACTGTCATTTGTATTCAGCTATATAAATTTCATCATATTATTTCTGGTGCTCTATCAGGGATAGACACAATGAAGGTGGAATTTCTAGCCCAATATTGAGCCTAAGATAAGTTTGTATATCATCTGAGTTTGGATCAGGAACAACTCAATCCCAAAAGTTAACTCACGAGGTGAGGATTGTCTAGCCTTTATAAGCTTTAATTTGGCCATATCGCCTGTCAATGTGAGATCTCTCAATATGTTCCATTCTAACTTGTCTATCAAACACTACCTTAGTAACCAAAATTTATTATTTGAAAACTAATTTGATGTCACTGCATATTGTGGGAGTAAATTGATGTTCCAATAATCTTGCAAGGACTGAATTGAGGGTTTCCTATAATTTAATTTCAGGAGTCATGGAGACTCTCTTCAAGCAAACAAATAAATACGCATACAAATACAGTGAAAGTGGTAGAAGTTGCTTACAAGTTCCCATGACCGTGGATGGAAACCAACAGTGAAGCCTTGAAATACCCGAGGACCCGGCTTGTCACATGGAATTGCAAGCTCAACTAGAACTCTGAGAGACATCAAGATTGACGTAAATTTTACATATTCAAATCATACTTTAACAGCTAATGTGGGAAATCAAGAACAGTAAAGAGAAGCATACAGCATTTCTGAAAAATAAGACAATGGGCATAGAATTATTTTAAGAAATAAGCACCAAAATCATGGATTTAAATCAGTCTTGAAGCAGTTAGTTTAATGAAGATATTTCTGTTCACACTATATATTGTTTCTCTTTCCATATTCAATCAAAGAACTGAAGGAAACTGTTATTTGCACATAAGTAATCTTGTATTCATACATAATAACAGTACAAAACAAGAGTAGTTACAAAGCATAATTATTATATATAATAATTCCTAAAATCAGCCATATAAGTCAGCTATGATTATATGAAGACTGGTTATTGTTAATAATGAATTAGGCCTAACTAAACTCAAAAAGCTAACTCAAGGGAGAGGATTGCCTAGTCTTACAAGGTGTGCTGCGGCTATATTCTTAGGCAATTTTGGAAATCTTAATAGACTCTCATTCACTTAGGATTGAACATTTGGAGCATAAAATTTACAAGACTTGACATTTACAAGTAGTCCAACATAAGAACTAGATAAGCTTTGAATAAGGTTATTGAAATCAAGATCCTACTTTAAATATATTTATGATATTTAAACATACACACATGCGCACGCACACACACATACATATATATATATATACATATATATATATATGAGGAGGGATCAAGTTACTCTAGGAGTAACTTTACTTAGAGTTACTCCGTTTAATAACTCTCATAAACAATTAAATTTCACCAATCCAACTGTTAAATTAGTAAATTATATTATATAGATCATCCTTACAAAATTTCATGAATTTTGAAAAAGGTTTGATACTTTAACAACTAAATTCAAATTAACGGATAATATATTTTTTATAATATCTGTTAATTTGAATTTATTTAATAAAATATCAAACCTTTTTCAAATTTTATGAAATTTTGTAAAAATGATCTATATAATATAATTTATTAATTTAACGGTTGGATTGATGAAATTTAATTATTTATGAGAGTTATTAAGCGGAGTAACCCTAACTAAAGTTACTCTTGGAGTAACTTGATCCCTCCTCAATATATATATATAACAGTCAGAAACTTCAGAATAGATGGCATTCATAGTAGAGAATAGATGGGAGAGATAATCAGAATGGGATAGAAAAGTTGGGAGTAAAGGACCTTAAATGGTTGTGTGTACTGATGAGCAAGAGAGATTAAGTAAAAATACCCATGAAATGGAAACCCATGTGCACAGAACACTAGAAGATATGGGAGATAATGAAATTAAAAAGAGAAGGCTTTGATGTTCTTGAGAGGAAAGAAGAATTTAGGGCAAAAAGATTCATGAAAATGGGTTTTTTGCTTTAAATGTTATGCATCCTAACCCATGAAAATTGTTGCAAGATCTTCTCTGATTTGGAGAGACATTATGATATCTCCTCTATTTTTAATAAAGATTTTCTGTAATTATTTTTTTATTATTTTTTTATATATTATTTCCATGTATTTTGTAGATTCCTTTTCTTATTTTGTTTAGCCAACTGCTATTGATTAGGATGAGATTTATTACCTTAATTGTAACAATTCTCTTTAATTAAGGAAGAAACTCTATTGTACATCCTGTATATATATAGAGGAAGATTGCCTCCAAACAATACACAGATTTAATTTCTCACAACCTTCATTGTTCATGGTATCAAAGCCTGGTTATCATGATACCAGTATTGGGAAGTATCACATTGACTAAAGGTGAGACTTACCATGGGTATATAATGTAGAAGCAAACCTCACCCTATGAGCTAGCCTTTAAGGTTGAATTAGGCCCCAAGCCCAATTCTAATATGATATCAGAGCCTACCCTTGATCTACTAAATGGGCCACGTGCAGATGTCCAGTCCTGCAAACTTCACGCTCAAGATGTCCAATCCTGGACGTGATGGGGTGTATTAGGAAGTTTCACATTAGCTAGAGATGAGGCTTATCATAGGTATATAATGTGGAAGCATACCTCACCCTATGAGCTAACTTTTAGGGTTGAGTTAGGCTCCAAGCCCAATTCTAATAAAAACTTGACAATTCCATGATCATGCAGCCATCCCACTATTCTCTATCCTACCTAGTACCTACAATCAGGCATGGAGACAGTAGGAATGTAGGAAAAGTTGCTATTTTAACAATGATGCTAGTGTGCATCACAATCAATCTTGGAGAATGCATCACCGTGTGAATCATCAATGAGATAGGAGAGAAATCACCAACAATACGATTCATAGTGGTAGGCTGGTACAGTGTTACCAGATTCATTCATTTCCTTGGAGAACTGTGAATTGATTCATGCATGTCAATGCAGTACGTTTGCAAGTTGATTTGCCTCAATTTGTTGCTTAGTTCATTGAAAGGCTGAATTGATTAACCAAACTAGGATTCCTATCAAACAACAATGGAAATGTATAAGAAGCAAAAGAAATTATGAATCACCACGGAAGTGAAGCACAAGAACTGTGTGAAGATGAAAGCAAAACCAGAGCTTGAATTCTTTCCTTTAATCATTACTTAATAGAGAGGAAAGATATGTGATAGGAACCTAAGGTAGTCAATAACAAAGTTTCATGTAAAGAAGGGAAATAGGTGCAATGCACCTGATCATCTCTAAGAGAGAGAAAGTAACTAACAGCTGAGGTGGCAATGGGAGAGGGGAGGTGTGCCTGTTACTTGCTCTGCTTAGAAGGGATTATATGGCTGGGCAAAGCACAATAAAATAGGCATTTAACAGTAAAAAGGCACATCACTGAGGAACAACAAATTAGTACAGATCTAGAGAGAGGTTTCTCCTACAAGAAGGGTGCAGCACATACATTAAAGGACATGTGCAAGTGGGGAATCACAGGAGATGATGGAGACACGTGAGGGTGCATCCCTGGGGTTCTGGTCATAAGAATTCAGCAGCAAGCAGATTGATGCACTGCAACTCTTGGTGGTGAATCCAGTCAAAAAGCGGCTAGAAAAATTTTCTGGCAACTGCAGCAATGATGATGGAAAACTGCTACGAGTCCAGCAGGATGGGCACCAAGAGAGACAACTATACAATATTGGCATGCCCAGGTGTGTCTTACACTTTATGGACACAAGATTTGTTACAGGGATTACAGAGATAATTACATTGTTACAACAGAGTTCCAGATTTTAGGAAACTCAATAACAGCATAGTGATAAGACAGGTCAAGGAGAAATTACAAAGTTTTAGATACAGAGGAAGAAAAGGATATAAAAGAGACTAATACACTGAGATTGATATTGACTTGATTTGATGTGATGTTTTACAATATGAAACAAAACATAAAGCACCAACCCCTATTTATACTATTACTACATCATAATCCTTACTAAATAAGGAAACAAATCATGAAATATTAGAAAATATGGAAACTTATCCTAACAGGTATTCTAAGATATCTTGAACTATTTTTTATATAATCTTAGATATTACAATCTTCATATAATTCTAACAGTCACAGTTAACATGTGCCTAATTCTTACAATATCTTCAATTGCATGGTAAGAAATGCCTTTAATTTGAGTCGTTTGAGGCACACAGTGGTCAAGAAATAGAATCACATTTGGGTGTTAGTTCCTACTCCCTATAATATTTTTATTTGGATATTGATTTGTGTATTTTCATGCATTTGGATTTTAGTCTCTCAAGGACCAATACCTTAATAAGAAAAAACAATAGAAGCCAATCCTTCGTGGAAAATAGGGGCCAATACCTAAATGAGTTACAATTGTAGGGATTAAAACCTAAATAAAGAGAAAAATTGGCACTAATACTTTAAAGGTAATTACAAAGATCCAAATAAGTGAAAAAAAATAAAGATCAATATCCAAAGTAAAAAAACATAAGTACCAAAACCCAATTGAGTGAATTTCTCATTCAAACCTAAAAGTCAACTTTAAATGGGAGGGGGTGACAAGAGGATCCTTCAAATCTATGGTATTATTGCCTCCAAAGTTCCACCTTAAAGTAAAGTGTACTCTTTGTTTTGACTCAAATTAAAATTGCAAAATGCTAAATTGATAACAAACAAATGAAGGTTTTGGACATTTGCATTTTACAATAAAAAATGACAGCTCAGAATAGGGTAAAGTATCAAAAACCTGCAGTTTGATTCATATGTGACATTACATATGCATCCAGGAAGACCTGCAAGTAGAAAAAACAAAAAAGCATACATGAGAGTGGAACAGTTTATGTTCAACACCATGGAGAAATTCTGCTTTGCACACATCATTCAATGATTTATTATTATCCCCCTTAAAAGTTATTTTTCTTTATTTTCAGAATTTTTTTATCCTTCAAATTTCAATAACTTGGGCTTCTAAACTACCCTTAGTGATAGTCCACAAAAGAAAAGGAAAATGAGAATGGAAAGGAATCAGGGTTAGGGCATAGTGCACATTTCACGTAGCCACAATATCTCAAAAGATAGATGGTCATACCTTTACATTGTCCATTCAAGCAATTCCCACATATGATATTTACCTGAAAGACACGCATATTAAATGATAAAGGTGCATACACACATAATGACACAAACATTGGGTAAAGAAGACTATACTTCTTGCAGCCAAAAAATCATGTTAGACCAAAACATGTATCCTAATGGCACCTATCATGTCTCTATGCTAGACAGTTAACAAAGCCATGATTCTAATCCTAGTCACAGTTCTTACCCAGGAGCCTGTGCTTCCTCATACCATCTTTATTCGTAAGATGAGCCCTCTATCCATGTTCTAAAGTATTAGGTCTAGTTGATTTAAGGAAAAAAATAGAAAATTCAGAGTTGCACCAACCTGGGCTGTTCGTCCCATTTTGTCATAACTGTGCTCGCAACCCTGCAGGTCACCATTATAAAATTCCTGCACATCATGAAAATGGCTTAGAAAGGAGGGGAGAAGATACTAAAAAAGGGAAAGGATGAGAGCAGGGAACAAAATGTAAAAAATCATGTTTGAAACACTATTTTTTGGTCCAAGTATCATGAGACTCTACTTGTGAGTTGTGAACATAAATGTAGTTCTTGCTACTCTTTCCTAGAGGCCCGTGTAGTCTCACATTCACCACAAAGGAAACTGCAACACTTTCAAATGTCCCTTCTTCAAATATCTATTATTTTGTAACTAGAAATTTTTTTCTTAGAACTAAAATACTGCTTATGTGACCAAAAAAAGATCAGTGTGCTCCTTGCACTATTCTACTTTCGATCTTTCATGATTCTTTCCACAATTTTTTAACATGCAAAAGCCAAATAGAAAGTAGAGGAAGAAAAAATATATAATTATAACAATTTCATTCTGTTGAAAAGAATGTAAATTGAGTAACCTTATCTCTGCATATTATGTATTTATAGTAATTAGAGTAACAATAATCTTTGTATTTATTGTAATCCAATTTGTAAGTATGTCATTGCTATATAAAACACACATTTCACCAGATGTCTCTCATTTTTCTTCTCTCTTAACACCTTCCAAGAGGAAGGATGCCTAAGCAATATCCTTACTCATGGTTTTTGTTTTGTTTAATCAATATATAGCATAGGTTAGAAGGAACTTACTTGTATAAAGTCAGATTGGCCAGAACCGGTGACAAAGTACCTATCAAATCGTCCAAAATCAACATATCCCTAGATACTTTTGGGCATTAGCTAATGAAGTGAGAAATATATAACATCAAAGAAAATGGTCATGCATTAATAGATAAAGTTTGTAAAAAAGAAACAAGAAACAAGAAAATCTAAGTACCCAGCAATAACTATTCATCACACACACACAAAACATCTATGACCTGATTGAAATCCAAATTTAGGTCAATGTAGGTCAGATTTAAGCTCCACAATTACTCTAGCTTAACCTAATTTAAGCATTGGAAAGTCATTATGCATTCATATAGTTGTTAAAACAATTTGCACATCAACCTTTTAATTAATAACGAAAGACACAAATAAAGATCATATAATCTTCCTAAAACCATTTTTTAAAAGTGGCCTTATCCCTCTGCAATCTGTAAAAATCTCCCTCAAAAAACCTACAGAAACCCAAATGCAAGTAAGGAAAATTAATCTATTCAGCCCTCAGATTGATAAGAGGAATAATGATAAACAAGCTGAACTCAGTAGATGAACAAATCAAACAATGGATTGCTGTAAAAATCATTTAATGATTTATAATAACCCAGGCCATGTTAAATATGGTTTACATTTCCAGAGAGGTGCCTTAAGTTCTTGAATCAGAGCACACAACAGGATCAAAGAAAGCAAAAATGAGCATGTTCTTCATCAGACAACGCAAAAACTACTCTACCCACAAGCCCAAAAGAAGGGGAGGAGAAATATTAGAGCACATAATGAATAAAGTACTTGAAAGCATGGTGACATGGAGTACCGTTTGCGATCTACTCTCCACATCTTTACAAAATCGTATGGCCAAGTCAGAACCTTGCTGCATCAACGCAAAGTGTAACTTAGCTGCATGCCTAGGCCTAAAATTGAACACTTGAACAAAACCATTCATATATAATGAACATAACAAGTAATAACTGTCTGAGAGCATTACCTTCACATCATACTCAAAAAGGTAACCAATCCAGCTACTCTAATTAACCAGTTAAGTAAAAAACAAGCTCAGGAAACAAACAATAATAACAAACCATGTAACCAATTAATAACAGTTAACAAAGCATAGTATTATGTAAAAAAATCTAAATCCATGAATTACCAATCTACGATTATTAATATATTAAAACGCAACGCCAAATAACAGTGCATAGCTAGGAGCGTATAGGAATGAAGGATACGAAATCAACAATGCGGCTTGAATTGTCGAAAGCATAGCAGTTGGAAGTCGGCATCGGAATTGAAGCCACCCATGGTGTCTGCAAAAGCACACCTGAAATACACCAAAAAAAAAAAGCGACAATCACTACGTTTTAACAATCGATGGTTTTAGTGACTGAAACCAAAAACGAGATGGAGAGAATAACAGGACGAAACGACAGGTCCACCTAGGCATAAAACAATTAACGCTGTCGAACGACGCATTTTTGGGAGCGGGTTTTGCTTCAGATTTTGGGGAACACGATGTCAGTGAAAAGATACATCTAGCAGTGGGCATTAGCAAGAAGAGTCGGAAACATGCCAGGCAGGTGACGAACGAAACGGCATGAAGACTCTGTTCCGGCTGTCGTTTGTTTGGCGTCTCGAAACTCAGGCAACTCGATCAAATCTTGTCGTCGTTTCAGGGAATTTTCCTCACTAAGTTCGATACAAACACCAAAGTGGCCTTCCGTTCTGGATACTCTTGCAAGATTACCCGGATTCGCGGGTATTCAAATCATTCATCCGATGGATCCAAAAAACCGAAATAAAATAAAAACTTAATTCGGCTTTTACAACTCTAATTTGATTTTTATTTTATTTTATTTTATTTATAATTTGAGTAATTTTTAATTTTTTATTACTTTTTCAAAATTAATTTTTATCTAAATTTTAAAAAAAAAAAAATTTAATAATATTAGAAGTGAAATGTTGATGTGATTTAGGACATGTGTGGAACTCAGCATTCATTGTAACTGTTTAAATATCAACTAACACAATTAGGTGCTTTCTTGATAATTTATACATAAGATATTAAATAAATATTATTTTATATTTTTACTAATAAATAAAATATATATATATATATATAAGTTATCACTGATAATAATAATAAATAAAGATAACCAATTAATTTAATAACAAATATAAAGCTAACAAATAAAAAATATGTAATTAATTTAAATTATAAAAAAAATTAAAAATTAAAAATAATTATTTAAAAAATTATCAATTGTAAAAAATTACCTAACAATTTTATATCATTTAATCTCCTGAAGAATCATTGATACATATTATGCATTATATGTATCATAGATTTGATTTTGAAAACTTTTATATTATATCTTATAATCATATTATTCTTTTTTTTAGGTTGAATTTTATTTTAAAGTATAAATTAATTTTAAAAAATTTAATATTGTACATTATGATTTTATTTTATTTTATTTTTAAAGTTGCACATTATTTTCAAGGTATAAGTTGGCTTTAAAAATTTGGTGTTGCAACTTACAATTTTATCATTATCTGTATAGAAAATCTTGGTGGATTTTGTGATATAATAAAAAAAATATTTCATTTTCACAATTGTGATTGTCCCATTATTTTTTATTAATGTTAAGAATTGAATAAGTTTAATAATATTAGTTAATTAAGTAAGAAAAGATTATACCATTATTTAATTGATGATCCATAATATAAATTAAATTTAAAATTTTAGAGAATCAATTAGAATTATATATTTTTAATTAGTTATTTAATTAATAAACTTGTTGATTTTTTGTATTTTTGTATTAATTATCTTGTATGATTAGATAAAATAATAATTAGAGAGAAAAGAATATTATTATTGCATAATTATTAGGTAGTAGAAGAATTAGAATAAATGATTAGAAATTGTTAATATAATTTTTATGGAAGTTGAAAATAAAATTAGATGAAGTCATAAGTGAAACAAGGATCTAAGGTCACTCTATAATCAATTCTATAACTTTGTTTGTTTGATTATTTTTTTTATTTCTCTTTCTTCTTGTTTTATCTTCTATATTTAAATTTTATTCACAACAACTCTCCTCTTAATAAGATCAAAAGTCAAGAAATAATCAATTTAATGTTTGTTAAGATAATCTCTCAAGGAATGATACTAGAAATCTAAAATATTATCTTTTACTAATTCCGACATGTATATTTATTCATGGATAAAACATATATATTGTTAGTTTTTTTTTTATTAATGTTATCTTGCTTATATAAAGGGAGTAATACAAATGTAATGTTTTAAACACTTTTGAGACTTCAAAAGTCAAACATTAAAAGTTTTATCTATATGTTTCTTTTCTTGAAATACTCTTCGTGAGACTTCAAACACAAGATATTTGAAGTATGTTTTAGATACTTTATTCAAGTAACTTCTTACATATTTGATATTTAGATTTGACTTCTTACATATTTGATATTTAGATTTGACTATGACATTCAACAGATTATTTTTCTTTCAAACATACAAACTTGAAAACTTAAAGAGAATAAATTATGCTCATAATTAAAGGTATATCATTATTAAAAGTTTTAGGGCATAAGAACCTCAAACATCTAGGTTCCAACATTCTTTATGATTTTTCTCTAGTAGCTAGGGCAAGGTAGTCATTTATTGTTATTGTTGATGATGATAATGATGATCCCATGAATTTAATAGTTTAAATGTTGTTACTGTTTGATACTACAAAGTTACGAAGTATGTTAAGAGAATAACGTTTTGTGCATTAGGTCAATGATGACTTTCACTTTTAGGTTGTATTAGTTAGTCATTTTTTCTAAACATTTTTTTTGTTAAGATACTTTTAAAGTAATATTTATCTTTTTCTTTGGTAAGAAAACATTTTATGAAAAGCTAAAAGGATATAACATTGTTCTTCATCTATGTGAACAAGCGTCTCTATGCATATCTTTGAGGTAAGTTTAATTCAATTTTTTGTAGTCAACTTTCAATTTTGTCTTCTAAAATATCTTGATAAACAGTGAAAATAAAAAAATTTCACACAAATTAGCACATCTAAATTTTTTTAGTATATAAAATATTATTAATTATCAAAATTAATTTAAACCTTTTTAATTATCTTAATTCTAATATAATCTTGTAATGAGTTTTGATGTTTAAATGTACTTCTAAATAAAAGGTTATATTTAAATTATGTTACTTGACAACATCAACAATATTAGCACATGGGTTCACAGTGTTCATATTGTATTTACCACCATGAAAAAGAATATAAAATAAAGAAGTAAAAATGTAAAAAATAATTAACTATACAATGGAGAGTAAGAAGATTATATAAAATTAGCTAACTACAATCTTTTTCAAAACAAATATGTTTGGTTAATTATTAAAAAAATATTTTCTTTTTCTCCATTGTATAATAAAACTCTTTGCAAAATGGTTAGAACACCAACATCAATTTGATTTAGCATGATTAGGGACTTTTTAGCACATTATTGTCATTTTTATTAGTAATTATAAAAAAGTGTCATTGCAAAACAATTTTCCAAAATAGGGTGAAAACAATACACGTGACTTTGCATGAATGGACATTACTCCACCATGCAACATGTCCTATCAATGTTCAACCATGCAGCAATGCGCCCTGTTCCCATTATGCACCATAAATGGCTTCTTCCTCACGTGTGCCATTTTTGTTGTGTGACTTATTCACAGCAGGCGCCACACATGTGGCTTTATGTAGTTATATATTGTTGAAAATTTTTATATTTCAAAAGGTTTAAAATTCTATATTATTTAAAATAGGAATGATTCAAGAATTTTATATACATGGATGTATTATGGGCTTGTAGACAAGAAATTAAGGAAAAAAAATCACTTATCTAACTCACATGAGTAGCTTTTCACTTAGACCAAAGTCATACATTAAATAGACGTGCATAAAAAGTTATAACCTCTCTCACTGCGTATATTAAGCTTAGAGAGATTTGTACAAAAATATTAGGGATTGTATTTTTGGTTTAGTGTTTGTATCTTCTTTTGATAGTAGAAATATCCATCGTGTGATAATAGAGACAGGACATAGCCCTTGGACTGATAATGGTGAACCGGTATAATATCTTATGTGAGTCCTTCTTTACCTTTATCCAAATCCTATTAGACGACAAACTCATCTAATATTTCAAGTCTTTGAAAAACATTTTTTTTATGACACAACAATTCAACCCCTTCCCCCTTTTTTGTGTGTCATTTGTGTTTCTACAAACCTTATGTCTAATAAGCCACTATTGAGTAGAGTATGCACTAACCAATATTGTGGTGAATAAACATTATCAAAGTATTAATAGAAATCAACATTAACCATAATATATGCGACTATAACATGAGAGTAAGAATATTTTAATAATGAAAAAAATTTTCCACACATACAAATAATAACATACATCTATTTATACCTTGTTGCAAACCGTTGAATCTGTTTTATTTTTCTATTTTTTCTTTAAAATTTTGTTAGCCATTAGATGAAAAGTATATATGATTAAATGATACTATTTGTATGTAGGAGAATCATTACTTATCTACCAACTTGATGAGGTCATGTTTCTTCTTAAATGTTTCTAATAGCATCCATTACCACAATATAGTATCATTGACCACCATTCACTTTTATATTGAGTGTTATTCCATGTTGTGCAAAGTATTCTACTAATCAGCTATATTATATTAATAAGTTATTATTGGTAGGTTACATACACCTTTCAATATTTTACTAACTATTTCAAATAAATTGGAAGTCATATACTCATATCATTAATCACGTTGATTATATACACTAAAGCCAATTTTTTATTTTTTATTTTAGATTTTGCCGGTCCATCTAACTATATTAAGGCTTGTTTTGGGAAATTTTTTGAGTTTTTTTTAATTAAACACATGTTTACATGGTTCTTATCTTGTGAACATTAATAAAACAAATACGGTTCAATTTATAATTGACATGTAAATTTAACCAAAATTGGAGTCATACCTAATTTCAACAATTTTTGTTTTGTTGAACTAATGGTCAAAATAGTTTGTGATAATTGGATATAGTACACATGATAAATATGCAGAGGTTGTCATTCCAAATGCATACGGGTAATTGTAGATTTTATGCTCTAATGTCAATATGAAATTAGGTAGATTTCTTGTCTTTAAGTTACATATTCTCTTGTTAAAGTAAAAAACCAAGTTCAAGCATCCAATGTTTTCTTCCAATAATAGCAAATGCAATTCGTAAAATTCACTTATTGCTATTTTAAGTAGTTGTAATGATAATCTATCTCAATATTTTGCATATAAAAAAGTGCTATCAATTTTGATATATGTTTTGCAATAATTAAAAACATCATAACATTTTCTATGAGAAAAATTAAAAGCATCTCAACATTTTGATATATGGTTTGCAATACTTAAAAACTTTCTATATCAGTTGTCAACTTGATGATCAACAATAAAATCAATGGTTTAATACTTGTATATTGATCTAGAAGCAAAATTTATCATGTGATGTAACCATCTTGACAACATGATGTATAACTCATCCCAATTACAAAAAATATGCTTGATTATTTTTTTTATTTTGATTTCCATGCTTTTTTGTAGAATACTTTGTATCCATACTGATTTAGTATTCTTTCTAGATCAATGATATGTTTTAGATTCATCATCCCTAAACATACAAGTCATAAATATCATACCTAATATGCATAAGCATATGAATCTAAATCCAATTTATTTTGGCCTCGGAAAAACGTAGCATTGAGGATGTGATGTTAATCGTCTTATTTTGTTACAATCCATTTATTTGTTCTCCTTGATGAAATTACTATCATTTTTCACTAACAACGATTCACATGATTTGGAAATTTATATTTAGTAATATGTGCTTTAATTCTTTTACAATAAAGGTTTGATATATTTTTATTGAGTAATGTTCACTACCAATTAAACTTCAGCTTTATTTTTGAATTGTAAATAACATATAATCAATCATCAATCTTCCAATTCTGAGAAACATTAATTATAAAAAAATCCATCTCTTTCATCTAGATGTTTCATATTATTGTAATTGTAGTAAGAAGAATAGTTTCAAAATATCATTTGTGAAAAATCTATACAAAAGTAAAATTTTAAATACCATATTTTTTTCTTAAAATATGATGCATAATTTCAATTTACTAACCTTTGTTTGCGTCTTGTTCACATGATGAAACAAATGAACCAATCAATGCAGTTGATGAGATTAGGTCTAGTACCTCTTAAAATTTTGAGTGTTTGCCTTCACTTGTGTCTATGTTATTGTTGTTGTCAAATTTAAATTCACCAATATCATCATCTTTCTCACTACTTTCTCATGTTGGTCGCAAACAAAAATTATGATCATCATCACCTGTATAATTTTTCATTTACCATTTCCTAGAGCAACATATTTTTCAACTTATAAGGAGCAAGAGGTACCATTATAGTTGAATTGATATAATCATCACTATTAGCATAAACTTCAAACACTATCATTGATGATTATTGATCAAACATATTTATCATACATTTAACATCATCATCATCTTCACATATTTAAAACTGATTATATTTGAATTCATTAACTAAAAAAAAAAAAATCTACTAGCTAACCGAGTTATTTGAATTTGTTTAGATCTTTAATTTGGAATGAATTTTTTTCTTAAGTTAAGTTAAAGTTATATTTTTTTATACTAATAATTTTTTTATTTTTTTCAAAAGAAAGCTTTTAGACTCCTTTAAAAAAATTTCATTTTAATAGGAAATAACGATAATATAATTTATTTTAAATATATATTTAAAAATAAATAATTAGGAATAATATGCATTCAAACTAATAAAATTTACTGAATAATAATGATGTGGAAAATTAATACACCCAAATAAGCGATACACAAATGAAAAATTAGTTTAAATATGAAATATATCAACCAGAATATAACATTACATAAATTAAGGTTTGGAAGAAAAAATTGGCACTAAAATTGAAAAAACAAATATAAGAGTACATTCTTATTAACAAAGAACAAAGATTTGTATGAGCTTTGACTCAAATCAGCCAAATTTATAAAATTACGGAATGATGTGACTTAATTGCAGAAGTTTGATTTGACTTGACTGTGTACAGCACTACGTAAACCTTGTCAGAAGCCACTCCCTCAACAACTTTTTTTACTACACTAGGCTTAAAAAAACATATTTACGAATGTGGGGTTCCAAAAAAAGTATTTATCACGGAAGGGTCCAAACAGTAACTATGACGCATAAATTTATGCATCTCAGCCTTTAATGCATAAATTTATGCGTCACACATTATAATATTATATTTAATGCACCTGTGACACATAAATTTATGCGTTATACCTTTTTAAAAATAATATATTTTTAAAGGTTCAAAAGAGTGTTCGTTGGGTGTGTGACGCATAAATTTATGCATATCAGAAAGTTCGATCGTTCATTTCCTCCTTTAAATAAGCAAGTAGAGACCATTTTTGTGTTCCACATGTTCCCTCCCTCCCTATATCTCTTGTGTTGTTTTGCTGCTTTGCTGAAAAAGTGTTTAGGCATTTGGAAGTTATTGGCAACTTGGGACCACTGCAGAAGTTAGAGTTAAATATTGAAAAACAAAACAAGGTTAGTCATACTGAAATGGTTTAAAAATCATGCGGTTAAGATAGGTTTATAAAATTTTAGTTTAGGATTTGGATTTGGATTGATAGTATGATGTTGGAGAGTGTGAGTTAGACATAGAAGGAGGAAGAAGAAAGAATTTAAAAATAGTAAAGGAAATATTTTTAAAAAAAATGTTATAAATACATTGGAAATATATTTAAAATTTTAAAATAAATTATTTTTGCACAGTAAAAATATATTAGAAACAAAAAATATAAATATGAATATTTAATTGAAAATATAAAATTATTTCAAAAATCAGAATCTGAAAGTTCGAAATTAAAAAAAATGTTAAATATATTATTAATTAAATTTTATAATTTCAATATTAATAATATCGAAAAAATAAAAATAAAAAAACTTTTTTATATAAAAAATTGCATTAAATATATTATTAAAATTTGAAATATAAATGTTATATTAATAAATTCAAAAAATGAATAGTAAAAAAATATGTTAATATTAAAATTGATAATTTTAATTTTTCTTCAAAATCAGAATGTGAAAAAAAATTTAATAAAAAGAAGCTAAAAATATATTATTAACATTCTGTTTTAAATTTAATACTAATTAATTCAAAAAATTTAAAGTAAAATAATATGTTAATACTAAAATTGATAATATAATTTTTTTAAAAAAAATCAGAATGTGAAAAAAAAATTTAAAAAAAGAGGTAAATATATGATTAAAATATTGTTATAAAAATAATGTTAATTAATTGGAAATTTTTTAAGTAAAAATAAAAAATATAAATGTTAATATTAAAATATATAAAATAATATTTTTAAATTTTCAGAATGTAAAAAATATTTTTAATACAAAAATGTTAAATATGTTTTTAAATATTTTTTATAATTATAATATTAATTAATTCAAAAATTTTGTTGTACAAAAATAGAAATGTTATTATTAAAATTTATAATATAATTTTTTAAAAATTAAGAATCTAAAAAATTTTGTTAATGAAAACAATTAAATATGATATTAAAAAATGTTTGAAATATAATATTAATTAATATAATTGCAGTTTTAAAAATTTTAAAACAGAATAAGGAAAAAGGCAAAAAAATTAAAACATTATAAATGAGTATTTTTAAAATAATATTTGGTGCAATTAATTATAAATATTTAAACATATATAATGTAAATAATTGTTGAACAAATTAAATTTTTGAAAAAACAGTATATTTTTTAAAACGTTTACAAATATACGAACTAAAATATTATGCAAGAATTGAAAAAAAAATTGTAAGATTATGTTTTAAAAAAATATATTTACATATTATTATTCATTTATATACATAATAATAAGAAACTTTTCTTATTTTTTAAAATTAAAAAATTAAAGTTAAGTTAAAGATATAATTAATAATAAGATTTAATAAATAAATATAATTGTTAATTTTGTGTTATTTAAATGTGATTTAGTTAGTTTAATTTAGTGTTGTAGGATATGATATTTGATATCTGATGAATAATATTTTATTTATTTATTTATTTATTTATGTAATTTATTTATTTATTTAATTAATTATACTTATAGTTTAATTATTTAGTTATATATGTTTGTATTTATTGTATATTTAATTTATTGTTGAATTGATTATTGTTATAGGGTTGAATTAATAGAATTTATAAAATTTAAGAAATTTTAAAGTAAATAAAGATTAAAAAATAAATATGATAAATACGTTTACATAAAATATTAAATATTAATTTAAGTATAGAAATTTAATTTAAAAGAATATATATTGTATAAAATTATTAAGTAAAGTTAAAATTTAAAAAAAATCAGTAGTTTAAGATAGATTAATCTAGTGTTAATAGGTTTACATAAAATTTAAAATATAAATTTAAGTTTATAAATTAAAAAAAAATACTATATAGTTTATAAAATTAATAAATACACTTAAAAAATTACAAATTTAAAAAAATCAGTATTAAATTAATTAATTTAGCATAAATAGGTTAGGTTTACATAAAATTTAAAATATAAATTTAAGTTTAGAAATTAAAAAAAAATATTATATAGTTTATAAAATTAATAAATACACTTAAAAAATTACAAATTTAAAAAATTCAGTATTAAATTAGATTAGTTTAGCAAGGTTAGGTTTACATAAAATTTAAAATATAAATTTAAGTTTATAAATTAAAAAAAAATACTATACACTTTATAAAATTAATAAATACACTTAAAAAATAAAAAATTTTTAAAAATTCGATATTAAATTAGATTAATTTAGCATACATAGGTTAGGTTTACATAAAATTTACAATATAAATTTAAGTTTATAAATTAAATTAGTAAATACATATACATTTAGCAAGGTTGACTTAAATACAAATTTATCATAGAGTATGGCATCATCGGGTCTCATCCCAGTCACACATCATCCGACCAGGACCAGATGATGCGTCTCTTCTGACACTTCAGAGCGTCCATATCTCCGAGCGGATATGGAACGGAGAGCCCGACAGACAGAGAGTTGAAGATACGGAGGGCGAAGTTTCATCACGATCGTGACGATATACCTGTGGTGCCTGCTGTCATTATGATAGGTTACGCCGAGTAGGCTTCTTAGGTGTAGCCCAGCTACCCTTCTTACACAGCCATGCTTCGTTAGTTGAAGCATTGGTTGAGAGGTGGAGGCTAGAGACGCACACCTTTCATATGCTTCCTGGGGAATGCACGATCACTTTTCAGGATGTTGCGGTGCTGACGGGGTTGCCTATCGATGGTCAACCTCTTATTGGTGCTACATCTACGAGGGTCTAGGAGCCCATTGTCCAGGACTTACTTGGGGCTTTGCCTTCTGAGCAGGAGCTTATGAGAGGTTCCTTGAAGATGAGTTAGCTGCTTCAGCACTTTGCCAACATAGATGACCACATGGGCAGTGGTGAGCAGCTTGATAGATTTACATGTGCTTACATCTTGCGACTACTTGGTGGTGTTATTCTCTACGACCACTCTAGTTCCAGAGTTCCCTTGAGATACCTCTCATTCATTGCAGACTTTGATAGATGTGGTCAATATAGCTGGGGAGGAGCAGTACTTGCATATCTTTATCGTGAGTTGTGCGGTTGCATAGATTACGATAAGAAGGAGATATGCGAATTCACCTCTTTGCTGCAGTTATGGACTTGGGAACGTTTTCCCAAGTTATCTCCTGGATGCTTTGCATATGATGACCATAGTGTGCCTTTAGGTGCAAGGTATGCAACAAACATCTTCGACAATTATGAATTACATCTTAAGATTTTTAATTATTAGGTCTTAACTATTTGCCAATCCTTTTATAGATGGATACGAGGCTTCCTGAGGCCAGGCCGACACCATGATATCGCGTATTATAGGCATATCTTCGATTCATTGGATCAACAGCAGGTTGGGTTCATACTTCTTATTGACTAAGTTCTTAATTTTTCCTTTTCAATGTTCAACTTAATTTAAGTTAACTTGTTGAATATACAGATCACATGGGAGACATATAGAGCGGTCATGGATGATTTGCCCGATACCTGTACAGCTGGCTTTGACATGTGGACAGTTGTGGTGCCTCTAATGTGTTTTAACATATTAGAGTGGCACCAACCTGACCGATGCATAAGGCAGTATGGTATGGCTCAACATATTCCTCACCTCCCTCTCAACCCAGAGGATGTGCATGGCATGACATTGAAGGGGAAGACTGACGAGAACTGGCGGAGAGTTTTCGGCTCTTTCTTAGCCATCTGGGAGCACAGACATCAACGTGTATGTCTGGGTGTACCATCACATGAGTTTCTTAGTCACAACTCTGATTATATGAGGTGGTACATTCGACATATACGTGGATGGATCACCAAGAAACTGGCGATTAAGGGACGCGTGGTAAGTTGGCAAACTATTAACTTAATTAGTTGTAATACTTAACTTACTCTTAATAATTTTTTAATATTTACATTAAACTTAGGCTGATGAGTTGGAGATCGTATACTACTTGACTACGAAGGTTGCTGCTGATGGGTCTATATCATATGCTGATATTATAAACAGGGTTCGTAGCCGTGTGGAGAGGATCATGCTCTTAAAGAAGATTGAGGATCGCCTTGTCGAGGCTAGGTTCAGTGCACCTGAACCAACTCAACAGGCTCCTCCATCTGATGCAAGGGCGGATATGGACCCCGAGCGAGTGGAGAGGTAGGGTCTGCAGCGACGTCAACGGAGGTCAGCTGCAGTGACACCCCCATTCCCCAGCTTCCACCTAGACAAAAGGATCAGTACTTTGTCCCGACTGAGGCTGTGCCACCGTCACCGCATCCTATGTACACATTTCCATCCCAGAGATATCATGATGCATCTGGTTTGTTACTTTCTCTTTATATTATCGTTATTAAGCAATTTATGATTTTTTTTTTGTGAATTTAGTAACATGTGACTAATATGATGCTTGTAGATGCAGGTCATGTAGATACTTCAGCTGAGTTACAGTTTGACGCTACTTTTGGGCTGTTTACCTCGCCGGACTTGCCATCACCGACAATTTTTGACCATGTTGAGCTTGGAGTACCAGCGACCTTTCAGGGGACAGAGGGAGCGTCATCATCCTATGTTGACACGTCTTTTCACACTCCATCACCTTTCTAGGCACCGTTGGTCACTCCCAATCCTCCCATGCATGCCTATGTCCATCCTCTATACATGCATCATCAGTTTGATAGACAAGGAATTGATCTAAATGCAGATTTGTCAGCTGCATTTCACATGGGAGCACAGTTAGATCAGCCTGATTAGGATGCACAGCAGATTCCTCGTCGGCAGAGTAGGAGGACTACTAGGGGACGAGGCATTTGATTATTTTTATGTATTTTCCTCGTATTTTGATTTTATTCACTGTACATGCACTATATGACACTTTTCGTATGGACTTTATATTTGACTTTATGCTATTTATGAGTTTTAATTGACATATATAGATTTTTTTTACTATTTAATCGATTTACTTTGCATAAATTAGATTGCTTATACTCCTGAGTAATGGTAGATGAACATATATAATTGGAATTGAGATTGAGTTATTAACTTTTGGGAAGTTATTTTCAAATTGACATGATGTATTTATGAAATTAAATAGTCAAATATAACGTCTACACTTACACAAAAATGTAACAATGTCTCTCCAATACATATCATTTGCAACCTTAAAATGCCCAAGTTAACTTCACACAAAGCATGAATCGTCGTTATAGATAATTAACCTTGGTCTCTTTGAGGACATCAAGACTGATTATGACCTAACTCCTTACACCTGCAAAATCTGATTATTTGTTGTGATTCAACCCAATCCATTTCATTTCTTATTCGAGTTGATTTTGGTCTACCCTTTCCTCTCAACTTATCTTCATCTGGAGTGAGAACCCAGTTAGTAACATCAGGAAGATCACTTTCATTCCCAATTGGCCACCAATCAAAAGAGTAAGCTCCAAAGATATTTTCAAGCGAATAGACATTAGCAACAAATTGATAGAAGTCAATACTAACAGTCGCACAAACAACTATTACATAAGAACAAGGATACCTTAGCAGTTGAAATTTACCACATTGACAATAACAATCAGATAACCTTACCGACCATTTATTTCCACCTCATTGACTTATTGGATTAAAAGCTTCCTCAACCTCAAATCGCGAAGACTGTATGTCATATCTTCTAACCTGATGAGAACATGTTGCTTCTTGATTTTTCCTAATTGCATCCATAAGTTTTTTACAGAAACGTTGACCGCTTTCAATCTCGACCTTAGCGCTTGCACCCCTTTGCACAAAATATTCAACCAAACGACTATAAGTACATTTAACGAGAGTCGTGATTGAAAGATTTCATGCACCTTTTAACACTTTGTTAACTGCCTCGGCTAGATTGGTTGTTGACACGCTCGTCGCAAACGTCCAAAAATAATTTCTAGATTTTCCCCAACTATTGGTATAGTATAAGGTGCAACCTAGGTCATCTCTCAAAGATCATTTCATATTCTTAAGCAAATTAGGAAAAAGTTAGAACAAGGGGATTTTGTAAAGATGTGATATTAAGTTCTAAAAACAAAATGCAGAATGAAATTAATTCAACTTCAACGATTATCAACTCAAGGAATTCAGAGGCTATTTTCTTAACTAATCATTGATCACTAAAATCATGCATTATGTTCATCAACCTAGGATCATCTGGAACCCCTAAAATGATCCTTAAATTCTCTACTGAGAAAACTCTCAGGATTCAATTGATTATGATCAACAAGATTTGGTAACCACTTAATCTTTCATTAGATCTAAACCAATTTCATAATCAGAATTCAGTTGAAGTAAGTAATAAAATGAAAACCTTCAATTCAATTACTTAATTTTTACTCTTCAAACTTTTGGAAAATGATTTACCAATAAAAAACCAATTATAAATCAATTATGCATTAATCAAAATACGTCAACCGAACAAACTTTGATTAAAAGAATAAAATTGAAGAATATAGTAAAGCAGAGTACGAATCACTTAATAAGCATGTGAATGAAGATCAAGACCTCAAAGTTAAAATGAAAATAGCTTGAATCCTTGAATTGAAATTACAAACTTAGCCTTCCATGAAGGAGGAAAAATAACAACAAATAAAAACTTAGCCTTCCATTAAGGAGGAAAACTAACAACAAAGAAAGAAAGATGGAAAATGGTATTGGAGTTAATATCCAAGGGGTGTGTGTTTCTCCTCTTGTGAACCCTTTTATTTATAGAGGATTTTTGAGGCATCATCTTCAGAAGGTCACCAACCAGCTTTTTACTTTTCCATCCTTTTATTGCTTTCACATGGGCTTTGTTGAAAATGCAAAACACTTTTGAATTTTTGTCACCAATCAGCACAACAATTTTGACGTTGATTGCAGCACAATTTCGGATATTCACATGTCCGAATTAGAGCTTTACATCTGAACAAAAGTTGTATCCCTGGATCTTAGCCTTCCAACGGATCTAATTTCATCTCAATATGACTTCTGTATCTCAAGATATGGCTAGATCTTTGGACAGTGTTCAGGTTCAGCGACAACAACACTATCTCATCTTTTGAGATAATTTCGGAGTCCTATACATCCCATTTAGAGTCTGGTCTTGCTTTGTAACTGTGGGAACTTCTTTAAGCTTTCATTCAAGATAGATTTTATGATTTTTGGATGTCTAAAACTCCTATTATGCTCAAAATACTATAATAGTGTCATTTTAATCGGTTAAGCAAAGAAATTCAATTAAACTTCATATGAACTCAAACTCATAAAATATGAAAAAGACCACTTAATTGAACATATAAGAAGTCTTAATGAGCTACAAATGAGAGATAATTATTTATGAGATTTATGCTTATCAGTTGTCATGTGACCAAATTGTCTACCATTTTCATCATACGCAATACTCCATTTCTCCTTTGATATACTATCAATCCACCTAGCCACGTCTACATTAGTTGCTCTAAACTCTTCTAACTTTTGATCAAATATCTCTTTACATATTGTGTAACCTGCACAATTCATTCAAAACACATAACCATGAACAAAATAATAATCAAGTATATAAATAAATATAAAGTATAAATCACCTTACCTAATTTAAGAAAATCTTGTTTCAGTTTCTGGTTTTTAAATCGATGATTAAAATTGCTTGCAATATGCTTGATGTAATAAACATGATATGCATGTGGAGGTTGCCATCACAAATGGGGGTTATTAACTGCTGATTTAATGCTTTGATGTCTGTCTGATATTAAACATATTCCACTCATCTGAGTAACATACTCTCTTAACAAAGCTAAAAACCAACTTCATCCATCCAATGTCTCACCCTCAACAATAGCAAAAGCAATAGGTAGTACAAAGTTGTTTCCATCTTAAGTTGTGGCTATTAGCAAGGTACCTCTATATTTGCCATAAAGGAATGTGTCATCAATTTGAATAAGTGATTTGCAAAAGTTAAATGCCTCACAACATTGTCTAAAACACCAGAAAACTCGAAAGAATTTTCTTACTCCATTTTGAACCTGATCACCAATAATGACATCTTCTGTCTCAAGCTTGTGCCTAGAACCTGGAGCATATTGAATCATTTTATGTAACCATCTTGGCAATAAAGCATAAGAACTATCCCAATCACTAAACACACGGACAATTGCTTTCTGCTTTGCAATCCATGCTTTCCTGTATGATACTATGAACCCATACTGATTCAGTATTCTTTCTTGAATCAACGAAATTGATATAGATGATTGTTCATTTATCATACCTAATAAACAACCAAAATTAATTAAGAAAATTTAAAAATGTAATACAATATGAAAATAAGATATTTGTTTCATGATAACCACATACCCAATATGCACGAAGCAATGAAATCAGAATCCAACTTTTTATGGTCTTAAGATGACAGGGCATTCACGCAACTATGTTGACCACCCCATTTACTAACAGCCCATTCATTGGATCGTTTAGATAGACAAGCTCTCATTATCCATGGACAACCACTACTGTAATTAGAACAACGAACAGAAAGATGAGTTCGCTTTGATTCAACAACAACAAAACTTTGGTGTACCTTCATCGCATAATGTTTCAATGCAGTTTGTACGTGTTCTTTGCTTTCAAATTGTAAACCAACGTACAGCTCATCACCAACCACCCATTTATCATGTCCGACATTTGTTGAAAATTTAGCATCTTCATCTAGATAATCCCAATTAATGCTGCTGTAATGAGAACTGCTACTCCAGAATGCCTACTCTTTTTTCAAAATAAATAAACAACACAGTTAAACGTTAGATATAAAAACTTAATTTCTTTAACAACATTAACACCAACTTTTTTACCTGATTGATCTCTTCGTTGAACAGATGTTCCATGTGATGAAGATGGAACTTGAAATGAACTTCTACCATCACCTTCAGTATGGCTCACCATACGATGTTTATCAACATCATTATCATCATCACCATCACTATCATCATCAGTGTCACCTAAATTTTGCCATTCTAATTCATTGGCATTTAAATCATCATTTTCTTCATCACTGAGCTCATCATGGGGGATAAAAAATAAGCTTCATCATCATCATTACAAACATTTATACCACCTATAGAAAAATTTACATCAAACATTTATTTAATTAAATATTTACTAAACTAAACAAATAACTTAATGTTAAGCATCATTTGCTTACCACTTAGTGCAGATTCATTCTCTTCGTTAACAACTTCAATTTGCACATACACTTCAAGCACACGCATCAAACGTTGTTGCTCAAATGCATTAATCATGCATTTTACATCTTTGTTATCCCTAATTTCAAATCCTCTATACTCTACACTTTCAGATGACACAACAAATCTTCCTATTAAATTTGAAATAATTTGGGTACATGACAATTTTAATTTTTTGCTAACTTTTTCTTTTATTTCAATAAAACTAACATTTTTAGAAACTTGAAATGGTTTTTTCTTCCCCTCAAATGTTAAGCCCTCCTCACCTTCAAATATTTTTCTGTTAAAATATATAATAATTATTATTTCATCCATAATTAAAAATTTAAAAATATAAACTTCAAAAAAATAATTTCACTCACAATCCTAGTTTAAAAATAAATTTCACAAATTTTAAAACAAATTAAAGTAGTAAAAACATACCTTTAACGTGCAAAAACAAAACCTTTCAAAACACCACCGCTAAAAACTCTTCCACCAGACATAAATTTCTTCACTTTCGTTACTTTGATAAAACACTCAGCACACACCAATTTATATATGATTATTACGCATTTTTAGTTACGTTATATATATTTTAAAATAAATTAATACCTGTGATGCATAAATTTATGCGTCACATAATAAAAAATAATTCAAAAATCCACTGTGACGCACAAATTTATGCGTCACAGACGGTAACGCATAAATTTATGAGTCATAGGAGCTTGTGGCGCATAAATTTATGTGTCACATGGTTTGCTTATTAAAATATTATTTTTTCAAAACCTGTGACGCATAAATTTATGCGTCACAATCTTCGCTTATTAAAATATTACATTTATTGCACCTATGACGCATAAATTTATGCGTTAAAGCCTGTGACGCATAAATTTATGCGTCATAATCACTGTTTAGACCCCTTTATGGTAAGTACTTTTTTTGGAACCCCACATTTGTATGTATTTTTTTTAGCCTAGTATAGTAAAAAAGGCCCCTCAACAAGGCCCAAAGCTTTGAAATGACTAAAGACTTCCTTGATGGTGCCAAGGTCTATGGCTCTACCTATAGGGGCCCTCAACAACTACGACGTTGATGTATTTTACATATTGCAGCAAGAGAAAATTCTGCCAAGCTAAACTTATAAAATCACACTACATAAAATTATTTCATAATTGATTATGCTACATAATATCCTTTGTAAATAAATTTACAAAAATAAAACTCCAATGCTAAGTATTTACATAAAAATTATTCTTTTAGACAATTCAATCTAGAGATCAAAGATTGTGCTATGCAATATCATCTATAAATAAATTTAAAAAAAACTAATTTTTATCATTGAACTTCAATTGGATCATTGATCTACACATTATAGTTCTTTACAGTTGATCACTACCTTATTTTTTCTCTTCTAGATAATAACACTAGCATTATAAAGTCTAGCATGTGTCTCTATCTCAAATCCATTCTCTTCTTAAAATTTGAAACTAAAATAGCTTCTCTCTTGGTCAAGGACCTTTTCAAGTTGAGTTTTAAGAGAAACTTTCAATTCTTCAAGCTTAAGATTTAAACTTTGTTGGTTAGAGTTCTGTATACCTTAAATTCTACCCAATAAATTGAGATGTAAATACCATTCAAATGTATGAGTAATCAATATTTTTTTATTACCTCAATTTTATCGATTAACTTTCATTTTAAAAAAATTTGTCATGTCCTCTCCCTCCCTTCTCCCTTCTATCTTGGATGTTAGAATTTGAATCTATATTTTATTGTTAAGATAAGTTAAGATTTAATTAATATTTAATTTATATAATTTTTTTCATTATCTTTTAAACATTAAATCTAGTAAATTTATTCCTCATATCTAACTTCTTAGATTTGTTATAAGTTTTTTTATTACTATTTTTTTTAATTTTAATTGAATTTTTTTTAGTGTTTATGATATCTTACATCATCTATATCATCTATATCATCTATAATATACATTGAGCATAAATTACGCATAGAAAATTTTATCTAGATGCAAGTGTATCCATTCAAATTAAAAAACAATATTTAAAACCTTTAATATTATTTTTACAGAAACTATGCCAACAATCTTAAAATTAAGTTAATTCTAATTTTTGATCTTTATCTAGAAAAATTTTATTTTAGGGATATAATTAAAATAGAATAAAAATTAAAATCAAGAAAAGGAAATTCAAAGGCAAAACAACAATCACAAGCATGAATTTGATTATGAAAAGACATAGAACTTTTGTTTTTGTTATAACTTTATCCAATTTCAACCTTTAGTCCCCTATGAATTATAAAGGTTAACTGCTAACCATCTGTTCTAAATTTATCATTACCCAATGATCATGCAATACTAACATTCTTTTCCCTAAGTTATCACTCATAATGATCATGTAAGGTAAATAATTAAGAGAAACGTAAATAACATTCGAGTTTGTTAATTTAATAACGAGTTAGAAATCAAAGATTTTGATCAATTGTTCAAAGAGTAGCTAATTCTCACCAATTAGTTAAGTATAATAAAATAAACACAATTGAATAAAAGAGTTGAATTTGTTACATCATAACTTCTATCAAAACACCATGGTTAAGGATTAGTTATAGGTAATTATTAGAGATAAATAATAGAGTTCTAACCTAACAAAAATATTCATAATCCTAATATAAACAACTAGAATGATAAAACTATAATGCTAGCAAAATTAGTAACAGAACATTGCAACTCTTCTATCTTCAATATCTTTAAAAGAAGGATGAATATGAGAATATAAAAGATAATGAGGATGTGTTTCCACCATAATTATTTAGATACAAGTGAATACGTCTTATTATTTCAATTATCATA
The DNA here is from genome assembly GCA_026541065.1 of Canavalia ensiformis. NCBI lineage: Eukaryota > Viridiplantae > Streptophyta > Magnoliopsida > Fabales > Fabaceae > Canavalia > Canavalia ensiformis. The sequence goes on along the minus strand of JAMKYM010000225.1, from coordinate 228,083 downwards.
TATATATATATATATATATATATATATATATATCCACACGACTTTCACCATAATATATCTTTTTTATTTTTTTAATATTTTCCTTTTTATTACATTATAAATCATATTTCATCTTTCTCTACATTTTCTCTTTCTTTCTTCTTATCCTTCTCTTTTTTTTATATCATTTTATTTATCTACAAATCTTCAAATATAAAATAATTTTTCTATTTTTTACATTTGAAATGAAGCAAAACAAATAAAGTTCTTCTCAAAAATATGCACAATATAGTTCTTATATTAAGAACTAAACAAAATTTAAATGGAAGAATCTATTAAAGTTATGGTTAAAAATTTAAAATTATGAAACTCACGAGAACTAATTTAAACTTTATGGTTACATTTTACAAATTCTTTAAAATATAATGGAGCTCAATATATATTTTTTTTTTCTAGAAAAGGGAAGGAGAGAGAAAACTATGTTACAATGCATATGATAATTTTATTAATTTTTTAATTAATACATATTATCTCAAAATAAATAATTTTATTAATAAATAAATAATTAAATGATGATGTTCAGATTTATAGCTAATCCATTTAAAACTAAATCATGTAAAACTTTGGTATAATTTACTAACTTGTTTGCTTAGCAACAAAATTAAGTATCATTTGTAACTAACATCAATGATATTCGATGAAAAATTAGATATAAACTAAAGAGAGATGGTTAGATAGATATTTAGTAAAGATGAAAACGAGTTAAATTATTTTAGACTTTATAAAATTCGAATGTAATATACTTTTTAAATTTAACATCTTAATTTGATATGTTTATTTAATGTAAGATAAACGTATTTTAAAAAATAAGATACATTTATAATTAATAATTACCAAGTTTAAACTTTTGTATACATATATTTGTTTAAAGTAAATTTTATTACAATCGTTAATTTCTAGTACATAATTATAAATACATTTTATCCTTTAAAATGTATATTTTTATTTTAAAATAATCAAATCTTTATCAAGTATAAATTTTTTTTCAAGTTTTAATCTAACGTTTTCAAATATTTGTTTTAGGTTAAAAATTTATTCAAAAATCTACTTTATATTACGATGTTTTAAATAAGTCTACTTATTATTAAGCGGTAAGCCCTTGCAGACGAACCGTGAGCTCTGCTTGGAGATTCGTAGCATGTCCCATGAACCAAAAAAAAAATATTTTTTTTCTTTCATTTTATAAATACTTCTATTTATTAAATAAAAAACATTAAATAATGTTTATATTTTTCCAATGGTCCAACTTAGTAATCAAGTAAATGCTCTGCACTAAGTTGAGATCCAAGAATCCTTAGTCGCAAACATACTTGTCCTAACTTTTTTACGTAATCCATTTATATGATTGTATTATTAATGACCATTTTTTATATTGCTCCTATCACTTTAAAAATGGTAATTACCATTATTAATACTAATGTTTATAAACATTAAATATCAGTGATGATGGACTGTCCTAAGCTCACTTATTTGAGGTAGACACTTAACCCATTGATGCTTGACTTTGACAATACACAATTCCCCAAGGCATGAACTCCCCGGTGGTTTAAGAACCCTCGAAACATAATCAATTATTACTTGATCTAATTGCTGAATGGACAGTACACTTGCTTTATAAAGTAATAGAAAATATGTAGGAAGAAATAACAAAATTGAAATAACAAAATAAAATAAGACTCCTCCAAATCCAGTGCGTTCGGGTTTCACAAGCTGTTATCTATGTTTAATTTGTGAGTAATGAAAATTATGCATTTACGTAGAATTTTCATTTCAATACATTCTATTTTTTATTTTTTTTCTATTAGGTGACATACCACATTTTATCTTTCTTTATCTTTTCCTTTCTTCTTATCTCTCTTCCATCCTATCCATTACACCACAAATAGACTGTGTAACAAATGTTTTCCTTAATTTGTAGACATTAGTAGAAGGGGTCCCTAACAAGACGCACATGGTTGCATGGCCCTGGGCTTCCCTACCCGTAGGCTCGAGCAATGTCTTCCACTAGGAGCTGGATATCTGAAATAATTTTCCCGTCGTGTCAGTTATCCTCTTCGAAGATCCATGCGTTCCTAGCTTTCCAAAAACGTCCAGAAAGTTGCAACAAAAAAGAGGGTCAGCAGCGGTAATATTTAGAAACTCCCATATTTGCCAAGCTTGACGGCACTCCCTAATAAGCAATGCTTTCATTCTGCAATCTGCACCATTTGTAAGAACCATCGGTCGATTTATGTCTTCTAACATGCATGGGATCATTTATGGGTAAGCACTGTTTATAGAAAGAATCTCATTGTTCTAACCGACTTTAGTGGGTAATCTTGATCACCCTTGTTGCTGGTCTCCAATTCCTCCTTCGGCAACCATTAAAAGGCGAAAATATTCTGAACAAATGATAACGTCAGGGTTATCTGAAGCAGCAAAAAGTTGCCGTGATTAGATTCTTCGTGTCTTCTATGATGATAATTTGCAAGCTTATCTCACAGGCACGAGTAATTCTGGCCTGCATCCGAGACTTTCATGTCTATATCCGGGACATTCACAAATGAGACCAAATCACACAGCTTGCCTTCATCGAGCCATTATCATACTATAAAAGAGATAATTTCCATTTTCCCACTCTATATCTAAAGCCTACTACCTTAACGATGGGCATCCAGCGAGGGAATCTCCTACTTTCTGCGTTTAAGATACATTGGCTCTTCAAATGTTTATCATGATCAAGTTGGACCCGTATATACCTTCTCTTGTCTATTGAACAGAGTCCAAATATGTTTCCCTAAGAGAACCATGTTACTATGTCATGCCCTAAGTATCTCGAGACCTTGGTTTCATGATATTGTCCCACTTCAGATTTCAGAAGACTCCATGATCTTTCACCAATCAAAACCAGATTGCTAAATAAAGTTCCTCACAAGCAAATCTATCTCATCACAAATACTAGTAGGCAGCCAAATATTATGCATACTATTTAAAATACTTAAACCAATTTATAATCTCAAAATGATATTAAAATTTAATATAATATTACTAATAATAATAAATTATTATTATTATTTATTATTGTTATTTAGTGTTGTTATTATTATCTGTTAACTTGATTAATCTAAGCTTTTTTAAATTACCTAAAGTGTCTTTTTTAATTAATTAAACTTTTAAAAAATTATTAACCAAACCTGTTTGATAAATAGGCCTAATCTAATCTAAATCTAAATTTGGACAAACAGCATAATCCATTCTCATCCCTAGTTATGCGTAGCCTTTAACCCTTTGGCAACCTTAACAGATAATATTATCAGAATTCAAGAGAGCAAAAGCAAACATTGAATAGTGAGTAGTGAGTCAATACCAACCTTACCCTTCAAGATTAATTTTGTTCTTCTGAAAGAAAACAATTTTGGGTATGGGTTAATTTAATCTGATTAGTTTTTGATAAATGTAACTTCATGATGAGCCCATGAACTACTGCTGACTTGGCCACGGTAACAGGATGCCGCTTTTCCGTTGCAATCCATCAAAGAAAATTTAGACATTATGCATGACTTAGGCTGAGAATAATTTAAAACAAATTTGAAGACTAATGTTGAGCAGCTCCGATGTTGTCTAATGTTGGTTTGGCCTTAATACTAGTGATACACAGCCAAAACAATTTTAACAGAATTTAACCAGCATTCACATGGTTGGATAAGACAAATTGATACTGTTTCTCTATAAAAAAAAAAAGTCAAAATCAATATCTTTATCATTCTGGCTCCTATTCGGTCAAGTAATTCTAGCTATAATCTAACATTTTCCTTCGTACAGTACACAAGTCCAATCATCATCCTTTGATCGGCCGTATTTAACTTTGATACCCAAATGAGTTGAGTAGATCACTACCGTTGCACAGATGACAAAATCAAACCTTGAAGGGAAGCACATGAAGGTGGATATATATCTTTTGCTGACATCAATGCCCCCACCAATTCATGTATTTGTCCAGTCAACATGAAAATGTTTTCAGCCGAAGTCTTTGTTGCCCATTCTTCTATCATCCTGCACAAATTGTTCAAATTCGTAGAAAGCAAGTTATACAATAGATATATCATGCATGAACTTGTTGATTATTCAAAGTTAATGGGTAAACGATCATGATTCCTACCCCTTCCTAATTTCAGAAACATTTTTAAAAAAAAAAAAAATACTTATTTTCAAGGTAGCAGACAAATGGCATGCAATTTTCAAAAGGATAATAAAGGAAAGGAAGGATTCAGCATCTAGTGAATCAAACATGGAAAAACCAAGAGAAACAAAAAGCAAAGAGTATATATGCTCTTAATTCTAAAGTTCAAACCAAAAAGAAAAAGGATGGAAAAAATTTTACATATCAAATTGATGCGTTAGTCATGATAAACAAGATAATATGATAACTGACCTTAATTGAGATTCCATTGCAGTGTTGCAGTCAGAAAAAAGCACCTTGATGATGGGCCCTAACAGCAATTTAAGAACAGGGTCTTTGTCCTCTGTTGGACTAGAACAAGTACCAGAACAGGACCAAGTATCTGGATTTAAAAGAATGACTTGCAGGACAGGGGATTTGGTTGCCAGATCTCTAATAACAAACCGAAATGATGATTCATCATTTGCACACTCCATCAACCGATTTGCAAACATTTTGTTCATTGTGTAATTGCTGGTGACAAATATAAGGCATTAAAATTTAATATTTAACAATAAAACTTCAAAATATAATCTCTCTCAAAAAAGTAAAATAAAAAAAGTGTAATGCTGAGTTCATTAAAACAGCAAAAAGAAAGGGATAGCCTGCAATACACAAGATAGTCACACTCAATCACAGGATCAAGAAGAAACAGCACGCTACAGACAGTTTTCTGTTTTTCCTTTGCCCTATAATATATTTGATGAATAGCAAAATTACTAAGAATGCTAAGACCATGTCTTCACTGTTAACTCTTCTATACATAAGTGCATGATATTGGTTGGTAAAACCTTTGCACATGCAGTTATGGAAGAACCAAAATGCTATTATTAGAAATAGAGATAAAACTGTGGCTCAAAGAGTAAGAGTTGTACCTTATTTCACTTCCCTAAAAATATTTATAGCACACAACACATGGATAAAGGAACTTAAGTTGACAATTTACAGTCACTGGCTCACTGCTACTTCTTTCCCACAACATTTTGAATGAGAGAGTTAATACCTTTTTTCCTATGTTACATTTCTGCTACCAATTATTATACATCAATTTTACAGATTATTCATGAACAAAGCTGATTAGCTGAATCAAATTATCTAACAAGACATTAGTTTCACTTACAGCTTGTCTGTTTGAAGGGAAGGAATAATAGGGGGAGGGAACAAATCCTAGAAGCATACAAGTTTTGTTGGATCTATTTCCACATAATCAGCTGCAACTGAGTTATAATGGTACAAAATTGAGCCACCTTTTTTCTTTCTGATAAAGAAGAATCATTAAGACAGAGGGTGAATTTAGTCATGCTTTGCTAACCTGAACATGTCACCTAATCCTCCAACTGGCACACAGGTTGAGATATAACATTTGAAGAATCGTACTCCTCCATCTACAGGTGTATGGCCCTCACAACATGGGTAGGCTCCAAGAAGAGACGTGCATTGAGGGCATGTAAATTCATGCCAATCAACATCCTTCGAAAGATTTGATGATCTAGCCATGAAAACATCTTCAAGAAAACCATTGAGGAAAGACTTTTGATTGCTCAGAATTTCCAAGGTCTCTGCAGGCATCTGTTCCATTCTAGCCGTTCCACATAAATGAAGTTCACTATCTCCATCCACAGGAATGTTTGTCATGTGAGCACAACAACTAGGAGTTTGGGACACATCTTCAGTGTCATTTGAATCTGGACGTGAATTAAAGAAGTCACCATGATCATGTTTATTCTTAGCAACTTCACATTTGAAATTCACAAGAAGCTTTTCATTCTCAGGATGTGCAAACCTTGGGCTCTCGTCAAAAGCGTGGGTCTCTATCCCAGCATCACTGCAAGTTGAAGTTCTTTCTTCATTTAACTTGGCGTTGCTTGTGCCTTTGTTAACATCATCATCCCTTGGGTTTTCAGCTATAGAACTACACTCCTGTCGTCCACACTCTTCTGGAAAATTGCATTCCACAAGATCATCCTTGCAAAGAGTGATGGATGCAGAGCTTAATAGGCATATCCCCGGCACACACATGTAAGAATTTACATACCTTGTCACCAGCTTCTCACTTATTCCTCCAAATGAACAACAACAAGTCCCGAACCAGTTGTCAGCCACCTCTCTCCAATTCACAGATGGCATTTCAACAAAATTCCTAAATATGTGATGCAAATAAAATCCTTAACACCAAAATGTTCAAAAAATCAAAGCCCTGGACCCTATTACTGGTAGTTTAATTTTTTTAATTTCTATCTCACATACTAACCATTGCACACTGTTACAATTAGATAACTAAGAACTCTCAATGATACTAATAATTGTTTATTTTTTAAAAGCTTCTCAGCAAGTTAATAAAATAAAACAACAATTATTTTTGCAAAATAAACTAAATCAAACACGCACTAAATTACACAAAGAATAAGCAAGCATTGACATCATACCTGAGAGGATTTTTTGTCAACTTGAACGCGCAACTTCTGCAGTAAAACTCAACTTCTCCTTCAGAAGACAATTTCTTCACATCTGCGCCAAACAAAGAAGAGGAAAATAAGCACAGCTTTTCCGTTTTGAATAAACACAGGCACAGACAGACACACAAAAGCGACACAATTTTAAAAAATAATAAATAATTAAAAGCGGCATTTTGAGAGTACCAGATTCCATTATGGAAGCGTCCAGCGGTGGAGTTAGGGATAGGTCGAGGGTGGAGAGGATGGGGTGATCGACGGGGAGGAGGAGGAGGAGCTTGACTTCAATGTGGTCGGAGAGTGTTCGGAATGTGACCGGCGACTCCGCGTCGACCAAAACGGCGTCGGGAAGCGGAACCCTAAGGGAGAGGGAGGAGGAGGAAAGGGTGAGAAAAGAGTGTGAGGAATGAAGGTGGACACTGAGGTGGTGGCATTGGAGAGAGGGGTTGAGGGTTCTGGTATCGGGGAAGAGCATTAAACGAAGCGTTGGGGTGTATGACTGTGCTTCCCATGTGTAACGCCATCCATTTTCACCGTCACCGCCCATTCTACTACCTACACTTTCTTCCTCTTTGCTCCTCCCAGTCAAAGATTTGGAAGGGCCACGGTCATGGTCATGAATAAAATAAAATATTCATCGACGGAAAACAGAAAAAAGAAAAACCGTTTGAAAGCCGCCGACGATGTAAATTTGTAGGTTATGAAGTAAAATAAAAGTGTGGCTGCTGGGATTCGAGCCCAGGTCTCCACGGCCACAACGTGGAATTCTTACCACTAAACTACAGCCACAACTGTTAGAGGTGGGCCTAATATTTCTAAAAATTGACTCTTAAGAATCATTACATGGTTATAATGATACATAGAATTCTTACCACTAAATCACACCGACAACTAGGATTAGAGGGTCTAATAATTTCACTTTTTTTGCATTTTTAGATAATCATTACATGAATATAATCTATATTATGTTAAATCAGTATAGCATTTCTCACCGTTGTTCTGCTATTTAATATTTTTTATTCAATTTATTTTTTTTACTTAACGATGGATAGTTTGAATTAGTTATTAGCTTTTTTTTAAAAGAAAATGAATAATGAAAAATTTTATAATAGATTTAAAATTTAATTAAATATTTATTAAAATAATTTAAGTAATTTTTAATATTTTAATAATGATAAAAATATATATAAAAATATTTTAGACAAATATAAAAAATAAATATTATTAAACGATAAACTCATTTAATTTAAAAGTATTCAATAAATTCATCCAAAAAAAAAATATCTATCTATTGACACAAAAGAAACAATCATATATTTCGTAAAGAACTTATTTAACTTAAAAAAAAAAAGATTTATCCTATATAAGGTAAAAAGAAAAATATATTTATAAAAGAAAATTTATCTAACTTACAATAGCAATTTTTTACTTAATTTAATATTATACATTTATAGATGTGTAAAAGATGTTGAAAATCTTTTACTATCTCAACAACTATTTTATTTCTACTATATAAAGAGATAAACTTATAAACAAGAAAAGAGATATCACTAAGTTGAATATTACTTGTCTATTTTGTTTACAATTTGTATTGTAAATTTTATACTTATCCATTCTATTGAAGCTGTGTTTTAAAAGTATGGTATAGTTAAATAATAAGTGTTTAATACATCTTTTCTTTTTTGGATATATTAAATTTAAAGAAATTTGTACAAAAATATCAAGGTCCGTATTTTTGGTTAAATATTTATATTTTTATCTTAATAGTAAAAATATTTTTTGTATGATAATAAAGATTGAACACAATATTTGTATTAATAAGAATGAATCAGTATAATATTTAATATGAATTTTTCTTTAATTTTATTTTTTTTTAAATTTTAATATTTCAAACTGTGTCAAAAACATATTTTTTTATTATAACATAATATTAACCTATTATTTATGGTTCTACAATAGTTATCAAATTTTTAAAATATTTATAATTCTTTTAATATTTAATTGTTAATGTATTATTAATAATAAATAATATAGATTAAAATAGATGATAGATTGATCAATTTTTTTATGAAGTAGAAAAATAAATGGTTAAAATTAAATAATATCAAGATTAATGTTTATGGTTGATGTAATTTTAGAAATTATAAATATTTTTGAAAATATTCTTTTCAAGATTCAATATATTTAAAATATATCAAGTTATTTAAATTTTATATTTTTATTAAATATCTATTTTATATTAAAAAATACATCTGTGATAATATGAAAAATAGAATAAAATAAGAATCTAAATTTTTATTTTTAAATATAAAATTATCAATTACATTATCTAATTTTAAAAAAATTAATGTTCCTTGTATTATTAATTATATTTTTATAAATAAAATATTTGTCAATATCCTTTAGTAAAAATATATTTTAAAAATTATTAAATTAAGTTAAAAGTAAAATATTAGAGATCAAAATTAGTTTATACGAGGTTATAAATTTGAATATCATTACTTTTTCATCATTGTAAAAAATTGTTACTCCAGATGATCATTGATAGGCTTACTTTATTTAATTTTTTATTTGATATTTTAATTTAATTTTTAATTTTAATATACAACCTAATTAAATTTTATTTCATTTTCTTTGTATTTCATTTTATATTTTAAATTTTAATTATATATTTTTATCTTATAATTATATAATTTTTATTATGATGATGATAGTGAATAAAATTTATTTAAAAAATTAATTAAACAAATTTAGATTTATTTTATATAAAAATAATTTTCTGTTTTATAAATAATTATTTAAAAATAGATTCAACAGTTAAAAATTTTTTTATTATTTTCTATATACATATTTAGAAATTAATAAGTTTTAACTATTTATTAAGCGAAATGAAACGCTATTCAAAGTATGCATTTTTTGTCAAAAATATTTTTAGTATTACAAAAATAATATTTTTTAAAAATTAATAATAATAAATTTTGAAGAAATAATTAACTTTGAATTTAATTTTTTTGAAAAATTAAAAGTAGAATAAGGTAACACAGAAAAGTAAACAGTGGAAAGATATTGAAAATTTACTTCTATTATTTGACATTCTTACTTGTCTACTTCAACAAAATTAAATAAATTTAAAAACTATTAATTAAATATATTTTTATATTGCTTTACTAATTTTATTCTATCTTTATTTCTTTTCTTATGTAATATTATTTATACAAGTTAAAAAATTTAATTAATTGTTTATTTATTTTTATATTTTTATTTTTTATTAATTTATTTTTTAATATACTAATATTTTTATAAAAATAAGAATATAATAAAATATAATAAATATTATCTTAAATTTATAAAATCATCGTAAAAAAATAGAAGGAATAGAATATTTTACTAATATTTATCTCATGCATTTTTTAATTTTACTAAAATTAAAAATATTCACATAATGCAAAAATTAGTTGTTAATTTCACTAAACGTATTAAATCTTAATTCATCAATTTATATATTGAGAATCAAATTTTATAATTTTCAATATAAAATATATTTTAATAAAAAATATATAATTAAAATTGTATGATATATCTTAAAAATATTTAAAAATTTAAAAATATTATAAAAAGTTAATTTTATTTAACTTTAAATTAAATATATACTAAATTAATTAAGCTATTATTAGGTGTGATGAGTTACATTACCACTGATATAAATTATTATGTAACAATTGTAATAGTCTCCCTTCTCCCTTCTGGTATATGATATGTTACTAAATTTTGATTGGTATATAGAAATAGTTATTTTATTTTTTTAACTGATGTTTTTTAAAATAATAATAATAATAATAATAAAATTGAGTTGGATATAATAAAAAAAAGTTTTTTATAATTAAAAAATTGGTGTCTAATTATATAAATTATAAAAGAATTAAAGTATTAGAGAGAATTAAATAAAAAATTAAATACAAAACTCAATGATTATTAGAGAAAAAGTTAGTAATGGTATGTTTTTTCTGTCTCATTTTTTATTAAATTTGATGAATTTTTCTTCAAGCTTATTTTTTATTCTCTTTTTTTATTTATGCTAGCATTGCTTTTATTTTGTTAAGAAGTTTTAGTTGTTATATTTGGTGCTTTTATTGTCCATGATGAAGCATACTCGAATGGAGGAGATGAAGTCTCAGATAAAAGAATCTTTATAAGCTGATTGAAACACAGGCAGAGAAACAAAAAGGGCTTACAACAAGAGTTGCAGAAGAAAATAATTTGCGAATGGATTCCCTTCAAAAGGTTTTGGAGACTTTTATGTAGAATCGCCAACCATAACATGCTCTTGACCGTAGTTCGAGCTCAAATCCAAAACAACATTTGAGACACCATTCGTTTCATATGTAGAAATTGAATTTTGATTTTCCATGCTTTTGACAGTACAAATGCTTTGGAATGGATTTTTAGCGTTGATAAGTTCTTTAATTACTATCACACTTCCGACAAAGAATGGATATCCATTACTTCTATGCATATAGACAAAGGTGTTGTGCCCTAGTTCCAAATGATGTAGTGAAATAATGTTTTTCATTTATTGCATGAGGTAAAAAGAGCTATCGAAATTGAGTTTGGACCTTCCCTCTTTGATTATCGTAGAGCATTACTTTTTAAATGAATTCAAAAGGACCTTATGAGTGATTATTATGTTGAATTTATTGTCCTTTCTAATCAAGTTCATCTCGAGCCCCTTGAAGCTATTCTAAAGTGTTTCATTAGTGGTCTTAAGTTTGATATTAAACATGAGGTGGTCTCTCAATGTACTTCATTGATATAAGTTGTGTACTTGGCAAAATTGTATGAAGATAAATATAGCACTTCTTTTAAACTTTTATTTACCCTACCTCACACACAATTTTCAAAAGTTTGCTTAAACCTTCCTTTCCACCTCAGCTACCTACACTCCCCATCAGACCTAATCCCATGAGAAGATTTTTCCTCAACTAAATTACCATTAAAATGAGAAAAAAAGACTTTGTTATTGGTGTGATAAGAAATTTTTATTTAACCACAAGTGTGCTAATAGACACTTAATGTTGTTGCAAACTGATGGTGAAGACCTATTGTTGGAATTACATCATGAGCTTTCTATTCCTTGTGAGGTTGTTGAGGAGCTAGCACAATAGAATCATAATGAGCATTACCTTTCCTTGAACATCCTAAATAGCATGCCAGGATCGACCATACTTTGATTTATAACTTATATCCAAGGTGTCCCTCTTAAAGTCCTTATTGATGAAGGTAGTTTTAATAACTTCCTACAACCTTGTATTGCTAAATTTTTCAATTTTCTTGTGGAGCCAACACCTCTGTTCAAAGTAATTGTAGGAAATAAGCAATATATGATAGTTGAAGGTTTTATTAAGGATATTGTTGTAGAATTACAAGGACATACCATTCAGATACCAGTTTTTACCTATTTTTGGGACTGATTTGATTCTCGGAGATTCTTGGTTAGCTACATTGGGCTTACCCCTTGTTGATTACCAATCTCTTCAATTAAAGTTTTTACAGAACGGAAAACTTATTACCTTACAAGGTGAATTTAGTTTAAATGGCAATCCTCTGGTCATACTTTTTACATTTGTTTAGCCGATAACATCCACCATGAAACCATTTTTTTCACCGTACACTCCATTTCACTGCTAAGCTTAGAAATCACTTACACCGTACTGTTAAGCTTAGAAATCGCCATCTTCCATGCACTTTATAATGTTGGAACTAGCATTGGGCATGGTTGACTCTACCAAAGCCTTGTAGATTTGATGTCACAACTTCACCATCACCATCCCTGGAAATCATAGTATTTAACTTCATTAACAAGTGTGAGTATCTTGGAAAACCAAAGAACCTTACAACAAGAGGTTGAACAAAAGAGAGAGAGTTTGAAGGAGTGGAATGTTGTTATATGTGACAAAGAGTTTAAGGTTTCCTATAGTGAAATTTTTTAGTATGGGGATAATAAGAGCATATCAAGAAGTTGCTTAATGCTTTATTTGAATGATATAGAAAATAGAAAGGAAAGAAATGAAAGAAAAAGAAAGAGATGGATAAGAAATAAAATGAAAATAAAAAGAAAATATAAGTTGTTTGAATAAATAGAGATAAGAGGAAAAGTAAAGGAAAAGATTTCTCTTCCATTGTTTGGACAAATGAAATTATTAAGCGGAAAGAATATAATATTTGACATAAATGGACATATAAGTCCCTACAAATAACTTTACTATTTTTACTAAATAAAAGCTTGGGAAAGCTTGAAATAAAGACGTTAGAAACCTAACACTTCCGCATGGAACAAAATACTTGATTTGTTAAACTCAAATTAGTAGGTAAGTGAACTATATTTTTAATTGATTGTTGATATGAATTTTCCTACCTAAATAGATTTTTTATTATCTACATTACCTGGGTTTAGAGAATGGTTTCTTTTTTGTCGATGATATGTTTTTTTATTTACTAAAAAAATATTTGATATTATTCGTTTTGTAGGATAAGTTCAAGCCATTCTTGGACAAGACCATGAAATAGAGGACCTCAAGTCCAATGCTAATATGAGTCAATTGCACGACATTATAAAGCGAAGATCCTTGCAAAGGTGAGAAGGTTTTTATTTTATTTTATGTTTGTCCGAATTGGGATCAACCAAATGGGTGTCGGTTTGGGTGTTGGGAAGATAATGAGTTGTAGTCCACTCCAAGTGCACCACCTACTACTGAAGTTATTACAATGGACCAACTAAAAACATGGTTTGATGATATTCTTCATAAGGAAAAAATGTACAAGAACTCAAGAATTTTAAAGAGAGAAAGACAATAATTGCTAATGTTCTTATTGATATGTTGGATGTTTGGAGTAGTCCTTTTAATTTTGTAGGTATTTTATCTTCTAAAATGTATGTCATGTAAGAATGTACTAGTGTTAAAACGTTAGGCCAAGTTGTGTTTTCTATTGATGGACAACCCACTTACTTTAGGTTCTAGTTTAGATTATAAGGTTAACTTTTCTGAAATGAATTAATGCATTATTGTTTGGGATGCATATGGTTTCTATAATCATGTATGTTTTTAATTTGCCACCAGTTATCTCGTGTTGTTGTTAATTACGTTGCATTGCCAATGAGATAAGGAAGACAATAAGATGGTGAGAATAAAGAATATTTTGAAAATTTTCATATAAGAGAGACTTGTGAAAATTCGTAGGAGTTTTCTTATTTTCAGGGTTGTATCTTACATGACAAAGAAAAAGCATCCAATATCTTAGAAAGGGATATCTCTTTCAATATTTCGCCATGTCTTATGATATTGCAAATCAGTTGCATAAAAATTCATAGCTAATGATGTAAAACTGTGAAATGTAATGAGCCAAGTTCATAGGTATAAATTAATAACACCAACCTCGATATTGCTAATCAAGTGCAATATGTAACAAAGTCAATGATCGTAACAACTTGCTTTTCATTATTAACTAGTAGAGATTCAAAGGACATCGCCTTAAGCACTTTAGTACAACAATCCCACAACTTAGGAAGCTTATCAAATAACACAACACCAAACTTCTCACATAGAAGGCTCAATGATAACTTAGACCTTGGTCATCAATATTCTCCATGGTCCAAATGAATTTAGCTTAAGGTGTTTTAGAGTGATCCATTTAATTTAATTATATATATTGTTAACTAATTTATCTTTGGGACACAATTTATATGTAATGCAGTGATACATTTGTATGCAAGGGCCTCAATATACTTGATTTTGCAATAAGAAATTTAGACATCCAGATAATTATAGATGTATCTACATTCCAAGTATGAGTTACAAATATGTCTATATCTACGCCAACAACTATCTTAATAGAATTCATAGGAGCATGAACTTTCAATCTTTACACCCTTTATTTTAGAAGTAATTATAAATTAACTTTAAATTGGAAATGCTACGGGTCATACATCTTTGAGACATTATACATCTTTGTGGCATCTAATGTTAAGCCAAATGGTGTTGATGCAAGTTTTATCTAAGAATCCAAGTAAGAAATCGTAGCCATCTCCAAGTCCTCAACAAAACACTACCACTCCAAGCCCATTTGGTTCAACACAACTCCAAAAAGGCTAATTTCCTCAAATAATTTCACTGGATTTTGCAATAGTTGTAGTTCCTTGAATGATTTTACTATCTTTTAATTGTATAATGTTTTGTGATTTTGCTTTATAATGGATCTAAGGAATGACAAGGCTTAGGTAAGGAAAGTAATTAAGATACCATTGACTATGATAGACAACAATATCCCAAAGAGTCATTCATGATAGGAAAATGACTTGAAATGCATTAAGATTAGAACTTTCATAATTGTTGGAATCTGAGAATGATTTAGACATTTATTGTTGAACTTTTTCCTTGTTTCATAACAAATAATATTATATTTAAGGAGTGGCTTTTTGTTTTTTATGTAGAAGATGCTATGTATGCAATGAATTTCGAACTCCAAAGTTTTTCATGCAAAAAACATTTCCTTGCTGTACAACATAATAAGGATTTGATAGTGACGGACTCTAGCACTCTCCAATAAATTCATCATTTTATTTTTTCTATAAATCATGTATTTTCTTTCTTTGAGAGCTGGACAAATACTTATATGACCAATCAGTGTAAGATAAAATGTAACTTTTTTAAAGATTAACCACAATCATATAATACATGGTCAAATGTGTAACTATATTATACTCACAAATAAGTGACTATCCCGTATAAAGCACTTCTTTCGTAATGTAAAAGTGAGCAAAAAAATAAATTTTGAAGCGTTATGATTTTTATTACATGTCTATGCACATGTAACAAGATTTTTCACACAAATTCAAATCTTATTAAAATTATAATTGTATTAGAAAAATAATATGAACTTAAAACATTATAGAGATCCTCACCATTAATCAAATTATTTCTTTGCAACAAAAGTATGCATTATACACCATCAAATTTTAGAACCCCAAAGATCAATTTGATAAACTTTAAAAAAATGAAATGATAAATTTACTCAACATAGAAAATAAGAGTTAAAATGGAATAAATAGAAATGAAGAAATATTATATTCACCCATTCATCAAGTCTTTATTCAATATAATTCAAAATCTATCAGTAACTATATTCTTTTATTTGTCCATACACTCCTTTCTTTGTGCATACAACAATGTTTAACAAGAATGAATATTAAATTATCTTAGCACATATTCATGTGTGTTTCAATAATCATGAAGCAATGAGCTGCATTTTGGACAAATACCATATATAATCATGACAAACAACTATAAATTATACAACAGATTCATCCTCTACAATTAATATAGTAATATTTGGAGCATTAGTATCCTATGGCTGCTTAACAAAAATAATTAATATGCACATCTACTAATATGATCATGGGAAACAATTGTCAGTGTTATGAAAAATATTGTTGATCCAGCCATCAATGGATTTGTTAGGATCCCCAAAATTTATGAAACAACAATTAGTAAAAAAAAAAATAGCTGACCACATCATCCATACTTATGACTCAAACCCTGCTCTATCATATATTTGTCAATATTTGTAACCGTTCTTCAGCAAACACCCCAAAAACTTCTTTTCTAGTCTTTATTTGTATTTAAATATTTGTAACATATTCTTTTGTATTGTTTAGCGATGCCAAGCTCACTAAGCATGCCCCATACATCATGCTTACTATAATGTCATGGCCTACTTTGTTATAATATAGTGAGTTCTCTTTATACTAAAATAACTTGTTTTTGTACGAGCTTGACTTATTGCTCCACAAGATTATATTGTCTATCATAAATGATATTACTATCCCACACAACTTTTGCATGTGTACCAATCCTAATAGTGACATTTTCATATTGAGTCTCTATTATGTCCATCAATTGAGACTTAAATTTTGTGCCCCTCAAGGTAAAGGTTCCAACTGATTGACTTCCTTTATCGAAGGAATCATTCATAATAGGTGAAGAAAATGTCTCATCCATTGATTTCAACTTATTATCATTTGCTAATTGTGTTCTTAAAGAGTCATTCACACCGATGGTGTCTTTATGAAACCTTGTCATCTTATTTCTAGCATTTTTTGCATTTTGATCACTTGTTCTATCATCATCATAAAGTTATTTTATTATGTTGTAATGTTGAACAGAACATCTTTTGAATCTTGCAACTTGTAGTTTCACCTACACATGAAATTTTGAGGATATAAGAAATAAAAAATTATAGGAGATCAGAAGTAATAAAAAATTATACATCTTACTTGTACTAAGTCATTCCATACTTCATCTTCAACATCAAACATTTTTGTTTCTAGGTTCCATGCAAAGTCACTTGAACTCTTAAACATGTCATAACTAATGTTAATTTTTTTTTCAATGTTTTCAACCTATTTTTTTATATTTTCCTTTCCAATACATAAGATAAATATTTGATCAACTACTTAGAAACAACATTGTAGGAGGTTGTGGTTTAGGGTCCATCATACCTTTCATCTTTATGTAGTTTCTCTACTAATGCATTTAGAATTAGGGTATCCATCTCATTAGTCCACCTAACCACATTCATGCTCGATTATGTATTGTTATTTATACATGGGGTAGTCTTTGGCATTTTTTTAATATCCAATTGGGGTGAATCAATATTAGAATAACTCTACATATAATTACTGAAAATTATCTGTACAAATCAAATAATAATAAGTAACATATAATGAAATTAACATGCATATCAATTGTGATAAACCTCAATACAATGCTTACAATATTTATTTATAATAGATGGAAATAAAGTTCATCATACATAGACAACACTAAACATAAAATTAAACATCAATAAAATAAGTGAAACATATATCAAACATGGTAATCATCCCGCATTTAAGTAGAAATATTTTTCTCTCAAGTTAAAATCCTTTCTATAATTCTTTTATCGAACTTGTGTGAATGTTTGATCAAACTCAACATATATAACTTTTGATCCACTTCTGCAAGAAAATTTTCATCAACGTCAACCCTCATAAAAAAGTTATGAAGTATGTAGTAAACATCACATTAACACACATAGTTAGAAATTAATAGTATAATTCAATCATACCACCAATTGTAGGAAACCTTTTCTTAAGCATTCCAAAAATTCTCTCAATCATATTTCGAAGGGATGCATGTCTAAGATTGAACAATTTTTTATAATTTTGTGGATCTCAAGATGAATATTCTTCTATATGATAACAAATGCCTCTATATGTTATTAGCACCTTATCTTTAAGCATAAAAATCATGCATCCCTAAGGTGAAATTTTCCTATGAATTTATGTTTTTAAAAGGTTACTAAGCATTTTAAAGAAATAAAAAATTAATTACAAATTAGAGGGGTGTTATTAACGTTCAAGAATTTTTAAATGATATTCCTTACATAAAGAGTCTTTTAAAATTTTAGAGTCAAACGTTCTTCCTTCCCACATGGATAAAATAGATGTAAATTTCATATCAAAATTACATGCAACAAATATATTTTAAGTGGAGTAGTCTTTCCTTCCATAAAACCTAGGGGCATTTGACCTTGGAACGTTGACTTGAATATATGTTCTGTCTATAGCTCCGATGAGTCCTTATGATCATGAAATTAACCAACATGTTAGTCATTGGAAGCATGTAAAATGGGTATACATTACAAGAAAAAGCATACTTCAGTAAAAAAAAATTGAAACTAAATAATACCTTAATATATGGATAGTATCTTGCATTATTCATAATCTATGGAGGAACACAGAACTAGTAGGCTAGACTAGGTACTCAATTTCTAAAGATATCACAGCTTATAAGGCATTATGAAAATGATGATTTTTTTTTCTTGACTATTGGATAAAGAAAAACATAATTCAATTTTTAACATTATGCTTTATAATAGGAAGAAATTTTGCACTTGCTCCTCAATAGTTGCTTTTGGGGAATCTTTAACTCAACATTCAATCTTAGCCTATGACATAACTACATAAATGCTCCTGAACCCATGCATATAATGTCTAGACATCTTTTTGTCTCCATCAAATGTTTCATTAATTGTATACACCTACCCTCTATGTCAATATTTTTGTGATAAAATAACATATGTCAAAAAATTTCCATAAACTCCAACAAAAGTAAAGCATAGACAATAACACATAATAGTGAAATTGAATACAAATGTTTTTTTTTATCTAACTCCACTATTAAATAACTTAATCTAGATATTTGAAAAATTGGATCAAAAGAAATTAATTTCTTAACGGTAGACTTCAATTCATCCAAGTTATCAATTAACTCTTGATGTTTCATTTAATCAAATTTATCTTCATCCATACATTATCTATAATGATAATATTGATTATATTGACTATATCTCCAATCATACATATTCAATATAATAGTATTTACACCATACATATTTTTCATCGTACGATATTGTAAGTATGATAAGGTTATATTGATGAGTACATGTGAAATTTTATTTCTAAAAAAGTTAAAGTTATATAATTATCATCTTGAAATAATGATCTTCTTCAATATTATAATTATGAAAAAAAACCAATAAAAAATTAAGATATATCTAGACATGATAATTAAATTAACAACACTGAAGAATTATAGAAGTTATATATAATCAATATCAACTTATAAAGTTATAAAAGCTACCTAATTTAACATAATGGAATATTCATTATTTGTGGTAATGAATATTGACAAAGTATAAACCAATAAATCACATGTAATTTCACAGCATTATTAATAATAAATAAAGAAACTAGGATTACATCATAATTATTAGATGTGAGTGCTCTTTAAACTCAAATTAAAAAAATAAGATTTCTAAATCATATATGATCTTAATATGTATTGTAATAAATGCTCCTGCCAAAAACGACTATATTAACATCTCTTGCATAGGTTATTGAAGTAATCACAAACTAAACCTACAAAATAACCATTAAACCCATAATGGTTATATTAGGTCATCCACACTCCAAATCACATAAACATTAAACAAGAAAAGATAGAAAGAAAAACTCATTAAGAAATGTTTTATTATGGATATGAATGTTCTTTAACGGGATTGGATTTGATCTAAATTGTTGTAAAAAAAATAAGCATGTCAAACTCTTCTCCACAAAATAATATATGAAATAAAGCTCTAAAAAAATAAAAAAAATAATGTAGGTGTCAAAAAATTAATTTTATGGTTAATTTTATGGAAGACTTTACACAAATTATTCAAGGGATGCTCTCTTTATTTGTTTGGATGTTATTTTGGGGTGTTGTCGCAATTTTGAAGATTCACGTTGTTAATGGAATGTTGCTCAAAGAAGGGCATATTATATGTTAGATAAAAGAGTATCTTAAATCAGAAACATTTCCCAAAATCTTTCATGCTTACGAGGATAGGATCATAGATTGGTGAAACTCATGGAAGTAAGTTCATTCTTCCACATAAAACAAATTTCACCAAATATATTGTAAGTCTTCCTTTCCTTACTATCCAACCTACCTTATTTCCTTCCTCCCTCCTACCACCTAACCAAACAATGTAAAAGAGTTGCTTATAAAATAGATTTGGTTATATGTAACCAATGTTTCTTATATAAGAAACTAAAAAAAATAGGATCATTTTAATATTTTATTATATTCTCAGTTATTTAAAATACATTAGAATTATCTTGTATGAACTAAAAATATAAGTGTAATTTACTATTTAATTTTAAATAAGTAAATTTGTTATAAGATTCCACAAATATTAGTGGTCACAAAATTCAATAATCATTATACAACGATTCAGAAATAACATCAATTATATATATTGTCTCTTTATTAAAATACTTTAATTATAAATAAATTAAAATTTTTATTAATATAAGAAAGCTATCCTTTTTAATTTAATACTTTTGAATCAATGTAATTTAATATTATTTTAATTTGATTTTATGATTTCATTAATGTTAAATATTTTTTAAGATTTCAATTACTACTTTTTCTAATAACTTAACCAACCCATTTCATAAGAATGAAGTAATTATTTATATTATAAATTTATGAAAAAGAAATTAAATTAAATCAACTCTTAGATTAATGTATTGATGTGTTGATATAAATATATATTGTTTTACATTTAATATATCTTGAACTTTGTGTATATTTTAATTTATTGTCAATTTTTCTCAATAAAATCTACTATATTGATTATTTTTAATTCTGTGTTATTATTGAGCAATTTAAAAAAGTTAGATAAATATGAGAAATTTTATTAAATATTTTTTATAATTTAAATTCTATTAATCATTACATAATACTTGGCTTATATAGATGTTTGGTAATTTTAAAAACTAGAAAAATAAGGAATTATATAAATTTGATAGACTTTTGTAGATATTTGTATAATTTTTTTATTTAATGATATAATTTTTTTTTACTTAAATAGAAGTAA
Source organism: Canavalia ensiformis (assembly GCA_026541065.1). Lineage (NCBI taxonomy): Eukaryota > Viridiplantae > Streptophyta > Magnoliopsida > Fabales > Fabaceae > Canavalia > Canavalia ensiformis. Next base: position 206,873 of record JAMKYM010000225.1, on the reverse strand, counting down.
CTTTGTCATTATTATTATACAGGATTATCAAAAAAATGTCATAACGTAAAATTTATTATATTATAAACAATAAAAATAGAAATCTATTAAGATTGGTTAATGACGTAAGATGAGACTAATTTACACGAGATTTTATATTTAAGTTTTATTTATTTTATTATAAATTAAGTAATAATAATAATATTGGAAAATAAATAAGTATGCTCAAAATTATATCTACCATGAATCAAATATTTTATTATCATATTTATAGTTTGATTATTTAATATAATAAAAAATTTTATTAAATTTTGAGACTTAACATTATGAAAGAAATTATAATAATGATAGATAATTCTTGTAAGATTTAATCTAAATTGTTTTTGATTGTTTAATTATTAAAAAGATATTAATAATTCAGATAGATTATATATATATATATATAATGGTCTTTATTTGATGAAAATTAATAAATCTCATTTATTAAATTACATATATAAATAATATATATAAAGATATGATCATTGAATGAATTTAACTAAGAATTTCTTATGGTTACAATTCTTGTTAATTTATCAATATGATATTATCATGAAGAACAAAGTATTAAAATTTCTTTTGATATGAGACTATCATAATAATTGACAAAATTATTTATTATATTTTAATTTCAAACACTTAATATTTTAAGATACTAGTTGGATGAATATTGGATATAATTAAATACTTGAAAAATTAATGATTAGTCAATTAAGAATCTATCAATTTTCGGTAATGAGTTTGAGCTCTAGATTATAATAAATTAAGACCTTGGTCACAAAAATTGAATGAAGAAGAAAATAATTTTTCTTTCAATCATTCATAGTGAACTAATTAGAGTTTGACAATTATACCTTACTCTAACTCTAAGCTTAGTCAAAAGCTTAAAAGATGGAAGAAATTTTACTTTATTTTGCTGGATATGATTAGTAAACTAGTGCGACTAATTTGCTACTAGTTTAGTATTAAACCTATAAAGTCATACACTAACTAATGTTTCTAATCCTTATTAGAGGATAATTTAATTATTATTTAATAAAATTAAAAAATAAATTTAATTAAATAAATAAATTTTTAATCCAAGTGAAATATTATTATATTTTTCGTTAGCACTAAAAATAAATAATATAATGATATTAAATTTTTTAATTTTATTTATTTTGAATAAAATTAAAATTTTAAATTTTAAATATATGTTCAGTTGCATATCTTCTATCCAATTCCATATCTAACTAATAAAGAATTAAGATAGAAATAAATTTTTATGCTTATATAAAGCAACAATATAAAAGTATAGGACAACATATGACTTTAATTTGTACTTCTAAATATCTCTTTAGAATACTTGAGTGATTTTTTTCAATGTATATATTTTACTTTGTTAAAGTATTAATTGTAAGGATTTGATATATGCATAATATCTCTTTAGAATACTTGAGTGACTTTTTTCAATGTATATATTTTACTTTGTTAAAGTATTAATGGTAAGGATTTGATATGTGCATACGGATAGATTTTTAACACTTAAAAAGATTTTGATTGATTGGATAACTGGATTATATTTGAGATATTCATATCTAAATTCTGTTGATTGAATTAAATCTTAAATACACAATAAATTAATAAAATTAATTTTTAATTTCACTATAATATTTAAACATCTTATAATAATAATAATAATTAAAAATATAGATATAAAAAAATAATATAAAATAATACTAATAATTAATTTTCTTTTATTCTCTTTCCTTTATCTTTTTTTCTCCTTTTTTTTTCTTGCTTTGCTTCTCTTTCTTTCTATCTTTTTTTATCCATTTTCTTAATCTCGTTCTTCTTGTCCTTTATCATTGACCATGGTGATTTTTGAACATAAAACTAGCATGGAGACTATCATCCATGGTGATAGTCTCATCTATCTTTATCCTTAATTTTTATTTTTTCATTATCCTTAATTTCTTTTTTCTGTACGTTTCTGATTTAACAATTTATTTTTTTTCTTGCCTCCTTCAATATTGTTGAAGATATCAAGGTTACAATGCATGATGACAACCTTAATTTTTTTTTTCTCATCTCCATGTTTCACCAATATTTTTTTTACCTTTATATTTCACTAATATTTTTTTCTCTTTTTTTTTATATCTCTATCCTAAATTATGAGTATATTCGTTCTTTTAAAAAGATATATCTTTTATTTTAAAAAAAATTATTTAATATATAAAAAATTTGTAGGCGAAAGAAAAAATTTTGATTTTAAATCAAAGAATAAAAAAAATATGAAATGTTTGAATTTGTGGCTCTCTTATTTTTAGTTAGCCTATTGTTAATTAGTAAAATAACAAATTGTTGTTACTAATTATGAGATAGCATGATGGAGCATATTTGAAAATTGATGATAATTTTATTTTAAATTATTTTTTTAATTTTTTTAATCATCGCATTGTAATTTTAATTGTGATAAAGGTATATATGATATGTATGAATATAATTTTTTTTTATGTTTTATTTTATATTTAACATATTTCACATAAAAAATAGAAATAAAACTATAGTTAAAAAAGTTATATAATTTGATTTGTCACATAAAAAAATTAGAAGCAAGTGAAACAAAACAAAATTACTCTAATATTACACAAAACATTATATATAACTAATTATGAAATTACTATATAACAAATGTTATTAAAATTAATATATAATAAATGTGTAATTTTATTTTCACAAATCATTATATATAACTAATTAGTGTTAATATAATTTTTTTGACATAGCTTAGAGATCGAAAACACCAAACTTAAAAGTTTATAAATTTAATATTTTATAAATTTATTATTCTGAATTTATTTAAATTATTTGTTTATTACATCAATATATTATAATATGTTTTGTTAATAATTTATGAAAATATGAATGTTAGCTAACTATTTGAAATTAACAAATTTATATTAAAAGTAAATATTTATCACATCAAAATAAAAATAAATAAATATTTACTTTCCAATAAAATTTTATTATTTTTAAATGTTTAAAATAAATTTTGAAAAATATAAGGTTAATAAAACCTTTAATTTATTTTGATAAATTTAAATTTAGTTAAATATTTCTGTTATATTTCATGATAAAAATATGAAATAACACTTTTCTTTAACTAAAATCCTGGTAATAGGTTTTGCTTGAGTATATAAGTTTTAATAAGATATGGTAATGGACACCTTCTTAATTGTATGGGTATGAGTTTAAAAATAAGTATTTTTTAAAACATAAATATAAAGATAATGTTAGAAGATTTTACTTAATTTTTTATTTATTTATGTGCATGTGCTCTTTCTCTAATTCTCTCGTTAAACTACCCAATAAACTTTTGTTTTTGGAAGAGAAGTAAAACATCCCTCCCAAGTAGGATAGCAACTTAAATAAAAATCAAACTTAGTTTAACTAACTCACTCTAAGTCATGCTTCCTACAAAGGAAACTACAAAGCAAACTACAAAATGATGTTTTTAGTTGACAAAGCAAACCATAACAATATCATATTACTTCATTTTTTTAAAATATAATGTAAAAAATTGTGAAATTTAATTCTAAATTTTATATAAATTATCTTAATTTTAAAAATTTAATTTTTTATGATTACATCAATTTTAATAATTTATAATAGATCGATGTTAATATTATTTTAACATGTATATATATTTTTTATGTTGGATTCATTTTTCAATTAAGAGTTAAAATATTTATTTTATAATTTGATCATTTTAAATTTTTTTACAATATTTAAAAAATTAAGAAATATATATTTTAAAATATTTTATTAGCTATCTTTTCAATCCTATTCAGCACATTAAACAACTTCCGATAAAAGCCTATTATCAGCATTATAAATTCAGCACATTAAACAATTTCCAATAAAGCATATTATCAGCATTATGGCTGAGTTTGGAGCACATTGAATGGGCTTAATTTGCTCGATCATTGTTCTTCTCCTTTTAATATTTTCACATCCCTTCCATGTTCTCGATTGTTACTATTTCCACTTTTATCGCAAACTTCAATGTTTTATTCATGTATTTGTCATAAAGTATACCTTTAAACGCTTATATATTTTTATCTACTGTTTCAACAAAAAAATTAAAATATTTTAATTTTTAAAAATATAACTAATTTTATTTTCTATTTTTTTATTACTTTTTATAAATTAAAAAATTTTAAAATATAATTTATTATTATTTTATGATAATATAATATATATTCAGTTAATTTATATTAGTAATTATTATAAATCAATAAATGATATGACATATTTACAAGTATGTTGCGTAATATGTAAATAAATAATAACAAAAACTTATTTTTAAAATTTAAAGTTTATAAAAACAAATAAATAATTTTTTGATTTAAAATAAATTTATCTATATTTATAAGAATTAAAAATAATTATAACTCAAAATTTTATTTGTGCTTCTTTATTATATTATAATATTACGTAAGAGAGAAATTATATTAAAATAATAATTAATTCTTATACTCAAGAATTTATATATATATATATATATAATTTTAAATATATCTGACTTATTTATAAAATTCATCAATTTTACTATTTTTAAAATAAGATGTTAGCAACTCAAATATATAATCTAAATTCAAAGCATGCTCTAACACTCTAAATTATAATTAACTTCACATTGACACTTAAAAACGCAAACAATAATTAGGCCGGCTAGTAATTGGTTTAATTTTTATAAATTTTTGGTGACTAGTTAATTTATATTTTCATGTTTATATAAATTAACATCCTGCGTGGATTTCCATTTGGTGCCGACAAAAGAAGTGGCATAGACAGAGATTAGGGACTCCTTAGAATTAAAATATATATTGTGACCGTACAGCATAGTAATGGCATCTTCAAGTCCAACCCTCAATATTCTCTGGAATCCATTTGCAATACCGAAAACTTTATTTTAACTCAACCACTGTAGTCCTTATATTTGAAAATGTAAAGAGCCTATAATATATAAGCACCTTTTCTCCATACTGCTTTGGTTATAAATATAGCTCCCATAATTAATTATCAGCACTTCCATAAAATTATTATAATTTTGATCCAATCACTGTACATTTTTATCTTATCCGGCGACATTATTCGGAATTTGGTGCAAATACATAGAATTTGACTGTAAAAGATGAGGATAACAGCCTTTTCAAAATTAATTCTGAACGATGAGAGTAACCATCATAATTTTTAATATGGTCAAATATGTTTTTATTTTTTTAAAAATAATAAATTTTAACTTTGGTTTTTGATTAAATTTTATTTATTTTTTAGTTTTAGAAAATATAAAAATATTTTTCTTTTAATTTTTGATAAAAGACTAAAATATACCACTTTTATTAAATATAAAACTAAAAAATTTAATTTAGAATTAAAATAAAAATCTACAAATTTTATAGAAATTAAAATCACATTTAACCTTTTTTAATAAGAACTTTTGACACGAGAGAAACATTGCAAATTCATGAAAGAAAAGGAGAAACGACGAAGAAGAAAAGAATTTCAATGCTTTTGATGAGCAGCCTTGAAGTAAATAATAGCAATGTAGGAAGTACATTGAAGCTCGGATTACTTTTCAAGTGGCCATTCATAAAGCGAAGTCAAAATAGGCTTGAGATAGTGTGGCACATGAGGAATTATGGATTGAGCTGGATGAGGGGTGATATTTATACATATGTATACTATGTATATCTAGATATATCCTAATATGTATATTTAGATTTATTTTTTTATTTTAATAATTTAAAAATATTTATAACGATTAAAATTATCATAAAATTTATTAAATTGGATGAAATAAGGTGCATAAAGTCATATTCACTGCTTTTAATGTCTATCCAATATACATATACTGAGAAAGATGAAAGACGTTTAAGACTAATCTCACACAATTTCTTCTTCTCTTAATATATAAAAGTTAGAAATGTTAAATTTAATATTTATATTATTTTAATAATTTTTATAAAATATAATATTTATCAATTTAATTTTTAATTAAAAAAATTAAAATTTATTGATATTATATCTCAAATTTAACATTTATACTAACTATAATATTTATATAAATACAATAATCATTCATCTAACCATTTAATTATATTATAATATTTTATGATTATATATATATATATATATTAAATTTTAAATAATTTAAATATTTATATATATGTTATTTAATTAATAATATATATTTAAATAATATATTAAACATTAAAATAAAATTATATAATAAAATATTTATTTTTTTATTTTTTTATTAAATCATATATATATATATACTATTTAGAAAGTAAAAAGTCAAATTAACATGATAAGTTTACTAAAAAATATTTTTAATGATGATTTTAAAAAATAATGAATGACAGTTTTAATTTTTTATTAGATATTTGTTTATAAATTTTTATTTATTAAAAATTATTTATGAAAAAATATTTTAATAATAATTTAAATAATTTTATATTAATTTAATATATTTTATATCAATTTATACAACTGTTATGAAATATATAAAAAAAAACTATTTTTTAATGGTTATTTAAATTATGAATTAGCTATACGACTTCTAAACTTAGAGTAATACATTTTAAATAACATGATAATTTTTTGCGTTTGCATAATTTTTTCTAAAATATTATTGTAAAAGATTCTTTAATTTTTTCGTAATTTTTTATTTTGATTAATTTATAATATCTAAATATACACATGATGTATATATTTGGAAGACCGAATAATCGATTAGATAAAATCAAGTTATATCATTGCATGAAAAAGAATGATTTAGGAAACTGATTTAATTAAAAATGAAAGTTGGTATACATCAAAGTATTTTATCTATTTTAACTACTAATTTTAGTGATTAAGTTTAGTAGTTGCTAAATTATTCGATCACCCAGACAGTTATGGTATGTAAGGTATTAGGATTTACTTTTGTATGATATTTGTGGTATATGTGTCCTCACTTTTATTTTGGTTCATTAAATTTTTTTAATGATCAATATATTTGACCGTTAACTTCTAATACTATAATGATTGATATGTATGTGGATCATATTTTAATTTAACAGATTTTTTTTTATGATTGAGTTGTTTTAATAGCTAAAATTTTTAATCTAAACTTGTTGCAAGCCTTTCTAACTTTATTTCTTGCACTCCCTACTCTCAACCTTAAAGTTGATTGCCTGCTATTGCTTTTTCCCATCTTATTTGCTATTTCTTTTCAACCCTCATCATGGGTCATCCATTTCCATCATCATCCGATCACTATCAGTATACCTTTTTTTTTTTTTTTTAAAAAAAGTTCAACAATTTTCTCTAGCTAGATCCATTTTTTAATTAAGATAAAGTTTATAATTGTTATTAAAATTTGTTACTAGAGTTCTCAAATTGTAAGGGGTTAGGGAAATGAATTTTCGATAGATTTAGGAAATACGTTGTGTTTGAAGTTGTAGGCTTTGATTTTAACTGTATTGTGTTCACTTGATTTTGTTCCTTTCTTCTTTACCTGAGTTTTTGGTTTAGGAAATGGAAATGATTTTCTTCATTTTTGTGAATTTGGGTTGTTGCCTTAATTTTTTTTTATGAATAATATGATAATTTTATTATAGGAGAAGTACTAGTTTACCCTAACCCATGTACATCAAGCACAATTCACCCTTGAGGGATGTTGCCTTAATTGTGTTTTTTTTCTTCTTTAATTGATGGTATATCAAATGATGAAAAAATGGTTCTGGTGGATTTATTAGTTCTTCTCCCTGGTTTTTGGCTTTGATTTATTTTGAAAATTGTTTAATTTTATTTAAAGGTCATTGTTTTGGTTACTAACTATTTTTAGTAATTAATTTCCTTTTGATAATTAATTAACTTATTTTTTTCAGGTGAGATATAAATATAAGATTTATATACTTCGTGAGTCTAGAAATTTTTTCAACTAATTTGAACTTTGTCATTATTTCTTCGTTCTAAAATTTTATGTAAAATAAAAATACTCTATTTTAAATTTTAATTTGATTTTTAAAATTGAACTTGACTTAAAAGTATATATATATATATATATATATATACTAAAACATAATTTTCCATAAAAAATTTAACTAGTAATAAATTTATTTCTAAACAGGTTGACAACAAAAACCCTCAAAAACCAATAAGTTCACGTTTTTAGATAATTCAACAAGTATATAATTTAGAATTAATATAATAGAAACTTAATACAATATTACGATAAATTTAATCTTCTTAATTATATAAATTTTTAAAAGCCTTAGTTTATGTATTAATAAATTCAGAATAAGCAAGACCTAATATAATTTGAGATACCTTTAGTGGGCTGCCATCTTCCTATCTTAGTCATCATAAAATATGAATTGGGTGTGAGAAAGAAAGTGAAAAAAAAAGGAAAAAATTAATTTATGAAAATGTAAGAAATAAATAAAATGTAAGAGATATACATGTGAAAAAAATTACAATACATGTTTTGTCAATAACGGTGGTTTTGATAAGTACAATTTCTCTCACAAAGAGATAGCTCAAATAATTAACCCAATGACTCTGCCGCATGGCTCGCGTTCGATTTTAACCAAAACAGTATTATGTTCTTTTGAATGAAAATATTTCACGCTTTGATCACAAATTAACGTGATTAGGAGAAAATTAAGGCTTCTCATAAATTAACGTAAAAGAAAAACTAAGAGGGCCTTGGCATGCATTTGGCATAGATTTCATGAAATGTTTTTCATATTTCCAATAAACAATTTCCTCACCGCTTATAAAATAAAAAACGAAAAAGAAGAAAACAAGAAATTTCCTAACCAAATTTAATGAGTATTGAATTTGAAGTAATTTTTAACATGTGTTTAAGATTACATTAGAAAAAATAATAATTTTTTATTAAAATAATTATAGTATTTAATATTTTAATATATTAAATTTTGTAATTTTTATTATAGACTTTAGATACTTGCTAACAAAACCGTAGTTCAAATATTATTATATGGATAACAAAAAAGTTCCACTAACCTTTTACCGAGAAAAAGTCCACTAACCTAGTTTTAGGAATAATTTATATATACTTTTAAATGAAAAATAATACTTATACAATTCATTTATTTGGAGTATATTGAGCGGTAAAGAAAAAAAAATGACATCTAATATGTCATATAATAAAAAATATAAAAAATAAAATATAACATATATATTATCATTTCTCTTCTTGAATATATCCTGAAGGCATGATGTTTATCTATCCTAAAAGCATAAACACAGTCAACTTGTAGATTCAAGTAGAAGTATATATATAAAAAATAACCTTGCTGTCTTGCACCATAACCTTCAGTAATTGAGGAATATTTTTCAAAAGTTCTGAACAGTTGCCTTGGAAATTCCGGTCCATACATATATATATGAGCTAAGAAAGCCTAATTAACACTTTGTGGAGGAAAGAGAGCAAGAAGAAGAAAAGGATTGGAAGTGAAGTTAGAGTTGGTTTAATATCAATTGATATCCAAAACCAAATATCCCAGCTAGCTTATTACTTTGTAAAAAGTGAAAGGTGCAATTAAGCTTGATAGTTTTGGGATCTTCAAGTCTTAAAATAATTATGGAGTATGCAAGTTTCCATCTTCAGCATCAGCTTCAAGAAGAATCTGCTCAGTGTATAACTTCACCACCTGACTATAAACCTTCCACTACCACTAGTCAATCATGGATCCCAAACAACATATAGTAAGTTTTATTCCTAACATTTCATTTATGTTATAAATCCCTTCAAGCCCACAATAACATCCTTATATACTTGTAAGAATCTTTGTTTCAGGTGAAACTAATGAATTCTTTGAACTAGATTTATGATATTTGACTAATTCTTTGAATTAATAATTTAAGTGCTCGGTTTCTTATATCTATTTTTGGGGTTTGTGAGGTTCTCTATGAGTGTTATTCAACAAATTATTTTAACTACTTTTAGTATTGCACATATGTGATCCTTTTGGGAAAAGTTATGGAAATATGTATAGTAGAAAGCATACATCACTGTTTGCACAGAACTTTCCACTAAAATCTTTTAATTAATTTTTGAATCTCTAGTGCTGTCCTAATTTTCATGTGTCTTTAAGTAGTAATAATACTATATATCTTAATTTCACATTTTACTATATTTCATGAGATTACTCTGCTGCTTTTCTTTGATTGTTTTCTAGTTGTTCATCTTTGAAACAATAATAGTACTCATTAGCTTATATATATACGTGTGTGAATTTGTTTGCAGCAATGGTTCTACCAACAGTGGGTTTCTAACTGAAAGCTTTACAAATTCAAGAGAACTATGGCACAAGCACGCCATGACTACTCATGATTCACTTAGAATTTCAAAAGGGCAAGTCTTTGATTTCCACAAAGGAAAAGGCTTCACTCAAAAACCAGCTAGTGATATCTTTCAAGCAAGAATCAAAGGTGAAATGAACAGAAGCTTCTCGAAGGCTATGGAAGAATCATGTTCATTAATCTCAATGCGTGAACCACAATATTCTCCTAATTTCTCACCTAATATTCGTGTAAGTGGTGAAGAGTTTTTTCCTGAGGAGAATGTGTATAATGTTCACAAGCCTAGAGATGGAAGGGTGACCCTAACCAAGAAAAATAACTTTGGGGATGTTTCCTCAATTTCGACTTTACCAACCCCAGATATCGACTATTCGTTAGTTTCATGTTCTTTGGGCTTAAATAATCATCAAATGATAGATCTGCATTCAAGTTATAATGGAAGTTGTGGCCTCCAACCTTATAACTATGACAATTTTGGTCTTAATGAGAGCGTTTCTTTAAGCCACAGCAACATGCATGGCCTTGAGAATAATCCATCAAACAGCTCCAGTAATGTGAGTATTATATGTTCTCTACCTCATTTTTTCTCATTAAATATAGAGCCACTTTTGATAAACATCTTAATAAGTAGTTACAAAAAAGGAGAGTAAAATAAATTAAGAAAAAATAAATCAAATTTCTTGCATAAATTTAAATTCACTTGTCCATATTAATTTTTTAATTAAAATCTTTTAATTTTATCTAAATTTTTATTCTAAAATTTGATTCATTTTGCCTTATTTTATTTTACTTTTTGTGTATAAAATATTTGTACTATTTTATTTTATATTTTATATATGTTTATTAAAAAATAATCCAAACATGCTCATATACACATTAGTAATAATAATCATTGAATTAGGTTTCAGTAGCAGTTGTTGATCTCTTTATAAATATTTCATACTATTTAAGCTAGGTATCCTGATCTTTGGGTCAGCAGAACAGATGCTTAAACTAATTAGTAATTTTTGAATAATATTTGGAACGACATTTTCTTTTTGACATTCTGATAAGCAAAAAGATAATGTCAGTGATGCTATTAAAGTGAGTGGTTAACCTTTTCAAGTAAATTATAGATCTCATCATTCACAAGGGAAGTTGCAATGACAAAAAGGCCTAGTAATTGCTCTTTACCAAAAGAATCTGAAGCAAAAGCTAAGAAGTCAAGGCCTTCATGCCCGCCCCTTAAGGTAATTATATTTTATGTTTTATGATAAAATGACATTTGAATTGAAGTTTTATAATGACTTGCCTGTTGTAAAATAAAATTGGGCTGTTGTGGACTGAGTTTAAAGCAGGTCAGAAAGGAAAAATTGGGGGATAGGATCCAAACTCTTCAGAGATTAGTAGCTCCTTTTGGGAAGGTACATTATCTGATCTCAGGTTTAAAGACCAGCTATTTGTGTGTAAATATTGAACAAAACAATGGCCATAATTTTAGGCCATAATATATATATATATATATGATCTTTTTATTTGTTGTTTTTTTCTTTTAATTTGACATTTTAAATTGTGTTCTTTTAATTGGCAGACCAGTACAGCTTCTGTTTTAAGTGAAGCCATTGGCTACATCCACTTCCTTCACCAACAAATCCAGGTGGAAATTTAGACATTTACTTGATTAATCGTTCTTAATAAAACAAAATAATTATATATTTTTTTTTATGCGAATGCAGCCATAAATAAAGGGGTTGTTTATTGTGTGCCCATAAATGTGTAGTTTAAATTCATTAAATAAATCTTAATAAATAATTCAAATTATTTTCTAAAAATAACTATTAAATAATTTTAAATTTTTAATGCAGTAAAAATTTTCTTGCTTTTTTCAATAATTTTTTTAACTTATTATCATATATCCATGACATAAGACAAAAAAAACCCCATAATCTCAAACGCCATGTAATTTGAATCACACATAAATGGTATAATACAAAAAGTGTTTTTTAAGAATGTTATAAGGATATTGGTTAAGAAATTAGTAATTAATTTTTTATTAAAAATAAAGACAAAGATGTATTAGAAATCATTGTAGAATACATTGCTAGTAATACCATTAAATAAAACATTTACACCATTGATTCGTTTATTAAGAATATTCTCCTAACTAATGTAATAAATATGCAAAGCCAATGTATAGCTGCACTGTTTCGAGTGTAGGAGAGTAGATAGTAGAAACTAGAAATAAGCTAGTTAGGCCTTGAAACTATAGAGATGGGGAGAGACGTAGGAAAGAAATAAACGAATTGCATTAATATATTTCTTTAAGACTTATATGCTCTTTGTTCACAGCAGACTTTGAGCATTCCTTACATGAAATCCACGCAAAGCAAGACCTCTAGAATGGTGCAGCTGGTAAGACCTCCATATACTACTTCTGCTGATATATATATATATATATATATATATATATATATATATATATATATATATATATATATATATATGTTTAAATGAGGTAAAAAAAAAGGAAAGAAAATAAAAGTACCATTATGGCATGAAGGATTAACTAATTAGAATGTACCCAAAAAGAAAAAAAAAACTAATTAGAAACTCATCATACACGCACAGTACGAGATACTAATTAGTTTTTTTGCTTTCTGACTACAGGATTCAAATAAGGTAGATAGCAGAGAATTCAAGCCAGACCTTAGAAGCAGAGGCTTGTGTCTTGTGCCCCTTTCTTACGCATCTTTTATTCATCGTTGTACTTAGCCATTTTCATACTGTTATTATTGACAGGTACCTCAGATATATAACCCAGATATTGAATCATAAAAGTTTTATGTTATGCTTGTTTTAGTTTGTGAACTATCACAAAATTGTAATGTAAAATATATAGATGAGTGAAAACGGAAAAAATACAAATTGAAAAATAATTAACAATAGATATATCTCAGTATGTGTTTGGATTAGCTGAAAAATTAAATTATTTTAATAATTGGTTATATATATATATATATATATATATATATATATATAATTAGTTTATTATTATAATTGATCATATAAATTAAGTTTTTTATTTAAATTATTAAATACAAATTATTTTAAAGTAATCCATTTATTTATTTGTATAGAAAAATTATTTTTTATAATAAAATTATAAAAATGGATATATAATTATTTGTAATAGTTAATTTTAGATTTAAAATAATTAATTATTAAAGTAAAGCAAAAAAATCTTGCTTATTTTAAGTAGTCTATTTTTTTTTTATAAAAAGAAATCACAGATTATAAGTTTCTTACCACTAATTTCTAAACACATATAAACAATTTTTTTAATTTTATCTATTCAAATACTCAAATCTAAAGACACGCTTATCTTTTTTTCAATAAACATATATAGTAAAATAATTGTAGGATAAAGTGTAAATAAGTTACACTCAAATTCAGGTCATGTTACATTTGTTTTTTAAGAAAGAGTGTGAAATAGCTTTTAATGATTTCAAATTTTCATTTCAATATTTTCACACACCAGTATAAAGTTCTTTTTGTCAATAACACTATCATAAAATACATGAGGTCGTATAATTAAATTTGTTGTCACCACTGTATTAAAAAATTAGACTAATCCCTAAAATCATCATTAATCTCAGTTTAGCTTTAGAATTTACTTAAGCTGTTAGGTGTTCTAATTTGTCTTTAGATTACAAATTTCTATTAATTAGTTAGTTCTAATGATAAAAGTGATGTATATAAATTATTGGTACAATATAATCCTAACTTCAAAGACTAATTTGCATAATTAAATTAATGAATTTAAGGATTAAACTTCAAATGAAAATTAATTTCAAGAATTTTTATATTCCCTGCCTTGTGTAAAATTACTAAATTAGTATAAGGATGTTTGCGATCACAGCCGCTCACTGTATAGAGAAACTGTATAATTCTATTATTATTATAGATTGTTTATTGTGTATATATAAATACACAATAAGATGCTAAAAATAGTAAATTTTTATTAAAAAAATATTTGTTACATAAGAAATATATATTTTATTAAATGTTTATTTTTATAAATAATTCAAAATATTTAATATAATTCATTTTCACATTATGTGTTAATTACATGTAGAATGCAGAAAATTATTATTATTATTATTCATTAAAATTGTTTATTACTATTACTGTTACAACAACTTCAGAAAATAAGAAAGAAAAGTTTGTTTAATTTGAGAAAAGTACATTTTAATTTAATTTTCTATTTTTTCTAAAATTTATAAAAGTGTTACATTTTTTATTTTATTTCTTATTTTTTAAAATTTAAAAAACTATTTTTATAATTTGTTTATCAAAATATTTGAAAACTAAAATTAAGGCAAAAATGAAATGATACTTTTTTAATAATACTTAGTGAAAATAATTTTTTTCAAAGTAATCAAGTCTTAACTTACTCCACTTTATTGAATTATTATTTGTTAAATTTAATTATAAAAAACATAAAAAGATCGGAAATTAAATTATACCCTTCATTTGATCTCAAAATTCATATTTTAAAATGAGATAAAAAAATATAAATACAAATTGGAATTAAAGAAACAACATATAAGGGTAATTACAGGTATTACTTCTACTAAATTAAAAGTGGAAGCATAAACAAATGTCCATAACAGGTTCTATATGCCTTCAAGAAAAATAGATTATTAAATATGAAAACCTAATTACATTCAAGAGTTAGGGGATTGTCAGATTCATCCATAGAGTTGAATACATAGGTACATTGAGCATATTTTGTGCAAACTTGCTTTTACCATGTGCCAGAGGCTTTCTTCTCAGGCCGATTATTTTCCTGAGAGATAGACTGGTCCATGGCTACTATGTTGAAGAGTTTTGTAAACCACTTGGTTTAAAGCTATTTCCTAGACATGTTTTACTATAAAATTCATTATTAAAGGTGGTGGAACCACAAGATTCTCGAAGAGATATTAAATTTACTGTAACAAAAAAATGTCCTTGATAAATTCAAAGCTATTTCTTAATTTACAATTTTTTTTTTAATTTTTTGTTTTACTTTTATTTATAAAGATGTTATTTTATTTTCTGTTTTTAAAATATTGTTTAGAAAATAATAAAAACAACAATAAATTTGTTTTCATAAAATTTTAAAAATAAGAAATAAAATTAAAATAGTCATATATTTTAAATAAATAAAAATAAAAAATATTTCACAAATTAAACGATATCTTAACTTCTCAAATCTATTCAAAAGAATATAAATCTAAAAAATTAATATGAATAAAAACTACAAAAGATTCCAATAATTATTAAAAAAAGAAAATTGAGGAAGAGAAATAAATATTGTTATTTTATGTGTTTCTAATAACATACTTGCATCAAAGATTAAATTGAACAGAATAAAGATTAAGAGAAAAATTGTATAATAAAAAAGTGTTATGAAAATAATATTATTTGAGAGAGAAGATAACTTTAAAATATAAATAACAAGATTTGGTGTACCAACTAAAATCATGATTTTTTTTAAAAAATTATTTAGTATAACTAAATAATAAACTAACATGATTAATTTTAAGAAAATTGGTTGTTATATATACCTATAAGGTAGATATACTTATGGAAATAAAAGAAGGGATGAGTAAAAAAAGATAAATATGATAATAGTGAATAATAATGTAGCGTCATATATAAAAATAAAAATATATAAAAAAAAGGTAAAAGAAAAGTGAAAGTGTTGTGTATATATATACAAACTAGAACTCTAATTTTAAACCACTAAAATCAGCTTAGTGATGGAAAGATTTGGATAGTTTTATGAAATGTTTATGTTTAAATTATATTGCCTTCATTATATATGGATAGATATATAACTCTAATTTCAATTTGGAGAAACTTGAGTTGTTGCTCAATACAACCTTGTAAATGAAAGTGAAAGTTATTTCCATTTATTATTCGTTACCCCTAGCCACGTTACCACGTTTGGCAAAGTTGGCTCTTTCTCTACAATACTGTTTCTTATTAAAATTTACTTGGAAAATAAGATGCTGTTTTCAGCAAACCGAAAATAAAAGTAAAAAAGGTTCTGATTTGTGAGGTTATATATATATATATATATATATTCAGACGTTCTTCTGATTGAATACTAAAATATATTCATTCCGGTAATGTACGTCCAAAATAGGACTTGCTTTTGCATACATTGTGCATCGTTTTTATATACATGGAGAGCAAGTCATATCATAGAGTATTTTTACGGAAATATATTTGTGGTACATGATCGATAGCGTTCGTATTTGAATATTTTATGTAATAAAGATAGCATTTGGGTAGTCTTCCAAAAGCAGAAAGTAGAATTAATAATCCCCAGTTAAATTGAGAGCTCACCAAATGTACTGCATTATAAAACAAAAAAAAGTGTCAAACAAAAAAACAAGTTCCATAAACAAATGATTATATTCTATACGGGTATGTAGTTGTAGTTTACGTACCAACAACTTCTTCTTCTTCTTCTTCTTCTCAACATAAGCTGAAAGCTCCTCTTGCTTAGTTAGTGAATCCTCCAAAGCCTAACAAGGACGAATCATTAAACAACAACTTTCACAAGCAGACCGAAAGATTATGCAACAATAACTAGCAAATGAGAATTTCACACATGTGAAAGCTATTTATCACAATGTTTTTAAAAGTTGTCCATTAAACAAGTGAAGATAATGATTTACAGTTCATTAATTTAATTATAATTGAACTACTAATAATAAAATAATACTTCTAAATCATGCATAGGAAAAGCAAACTTTAAAATTATGCATATATATATATATATATATATAAGTTAATATTTTGGTTTAGTAGCGGTTATATTTTGGTTAAAAAGTAAAAGCAGTTGTGTTAATTTACCTTCTTGGTAGCCAAAAGCTCTTGCTCCAAAGCATCAGCACGGGTGATGGCAGCATTAAGCATTTCCTCCTTCTCAGGTGGCATGCAAATGCTCTGGCTGTTCATGTTGATCATTTTCTCTTCCAACTCAGCCATGCGTTTCATCACAGTCATGAACTCTTGAGCAGAAATGGCCGGGTTAGTCATTTGCTCAGAAGAAGGCACTTGTGGGCCAGAGAAATTGGAGTAGAAGTTTGCATCTGTAAGCTTCTTTGGCATGTTCCTTGTCATCCTCACCATTGTCATTATGCCCATCAGAAATGCCATCACGCCAGTGAATATTTGAGAATTCACTCTCTCGTGAATCTTGCATGAATCAACCATTGCGTACGCGTCTACTCCACCAACTGCCATCAGTTCCACAAAAACCATGTATAAGGGAAAGGGAAATTCTATTTTCACTATTTTTTGTTACAAACAAAAAAGATATAAAAATAAAAGAGAGAAAAGTGTTGATTATATTGAGTAATATTCTTCTCCTTTAAATTTTATATTTTCCCAAAAGTAGTAAGTATAGGAAGAGTGTAAGATTTAGACATAGGAGTGACATTTCTGTGTTTTAATTTGGCATAGGCACCGCATAAGTGGATTTCAAAAGCTTTAGTTTCATAGGTATATGTATTATAAAAAAGAGTTAACAAAGAAATACAATTAATTACCTTTGGATACTGCAAATTTCTCATTTTCTTCGACCTTTTTCCAAGCAGTTTTATCAGCTGCAGGGACAAAGTCCTCGTAGTTGTAAGCCTTAGTAGCAGCAACCTGTTATATTTAACCAAAATTTAGTACTTAGAGCTAAGGAAACAAGGGGCACATTCTTTTTATGACAAAATAAAGGTCACAAGAAAATTCCAAAATAAGCAATCCTCTCTATAAACAAATTAATGGTCACATCAAACTACCAAAATGTCCTATACAACAACACCATACTTGAATATGTTCATTGATATACAAATTAAATTTTTTGTTTAATTTTTCCTTGTACACAAACCTCACTAACTAGATTTCGAGGATTTAGGAGAAGGTGACTATACATATGCTGTGATAAAGAAGTAACACTGACATGACAACTATCCATTGCTAACCAGATCAAGCATGGATAATAGGAAAGACATTAACATACCTCAGCAAAGGCAGAAGACAGTTGTGCGGTGAGACTTGCCTCCTTCTTGGGAGTCTCTTGTCCCTAAACATGCTTATTGATTAGTTAGGAAGTTATCCATAATGGAAGGAACTAAGGGTTAATAAAAAAATCAATAAAGGATTTTGCGTAAGGAAAACTATGTAATGGAAATGCCAAATGAAAGCTCAATGGGTTATCTATGTTCAACACTGATCTCAAGATCTGCTCTCACCTCAGAAGTTGTCTTCTCTTCCTCGACAAGAGACTCACATTTCCTTGAGCATTTGTGCTCACCATTTTGAACCATCTGTAGTCCATATATGTAAAATACATAAGCTTGTGAATCCACATAATGGAACACATACTTTTAACTGACATCATGAAAAAAGTATAAATAGGAAAAACAAAAGGGAGGATTGCAACCCCACCCTCAATATTTCTGCATCCTTCCAAGGGCCCTTATCAGAACGCATGCAGCCTCCTTGATCGGCACAGGTGCAAGTGCCTCCCAAAAACTCTGGCAACTCACTGGCAAAGCAAAACCAATTGATATGAAGATTGTCAATAACCTTAAGTCAGTGTTGAAAAAAAGTTTTTGAATTTACAAAATGACAAATGTGGAATAGATAAAAGGTTGAAATAATTTGTGACACAAGGAAAATAGCTAGGTGCTATGATGTTACAGTATCTTGTTATCATGAACTAACCTTTCATCAATTATTTCAAGCAATTTGCTTTGATACTTGTTGCCAAGAACCTGATAAATTATAAGTTCAATTAGATAAAATCCCATTTCCTTGATAAAAACAAGCAGATATTTAGGGTAAGGTCTTTGTCCTCACATGGATTTTTGATGTGGTTTTTGGGTCAAGGAAGGATTTAATGGTGTTCCACAACATTCTGAATCCAGAACCTGCGTTGATGATGAACATGCGGTTCAAGGTCTGCAATGAAGCCACCAATTTGACGATATTACAACTCAGCAATACACAATATTTATTTGCAACATAAATCTTTTTTTATGTAAATCTTAACCAAAATAGAAGAAAAACATACTTCAGGGTAGTTGTCACCGTCAATCTTCTGAAGGCGTGTGATGAGCTCCCTGGCATGTTTGTTGAAGCTCTTAAGGCCCTGTGACATTAAAACATCATAAGTTTTCATCATCTTTTCATATCTTTCTTGTAAATATCAAGGTTCATTTTAAAGTTTGTAACGAAAATAAAGATTGTGAGTTTAATTTGTTGCATGTTTTTAAATTACTACTTCAATCTTGGATTAGCTTATAAATTACACATTTCTTTTAAAGATTGTGAGTTCAATTTGTCACATGTTTTTAAATTACTACTGAAATCTTGATTGGCTTATAAATTACACAGTTCTAATGCATACCACTCCTTGCACATCAAGGATGGTTGTACTTTGATCAATGTGCTTCTTTGCAGCAATGGAGCAAGCTGCAAACTTCACATCGAAGGTCCTCTCAAACTCCATGACATGGTATTTGACATAGCGATCCAAGGTTGTGACTTGCATCAACTTGGTGGCATCTACTTGGCCCAATCTCTCAATGTACACTGGTCGTCCATCTTTATCAACTCCGTGATGTCCTTGAGGATAATATTGCAAGACCTCATCAAGTTCCTTGAAGTCAAACTCCTAGTATAAAAGGAGTAAAACTAGTTAAACAAGTGGGAAAAAGGGGTTAACTACATAAAACTACTAATAAGCTCTGAGTCTCACAAGTAATATAGTTCAAAAATTAATACCTCTTCGATGGTATCAGCACCGAATTCCTTCCTCCATTGAAGCATGTCAGACCACATCTGCTTTGATTTCTCAATGTCAAATTTCCTGGCCTTGAGGAATCTGTTCAACAAAAAGCAATGGTAGGAGAAATTTCAAGTTCTTGCTCAACCGATTGAGGAATATATATTTCTGTCTCTGAAAATGTATCTTTTATTCCTTTAGTCACCGAAAATTTATGTCTATATAAATTGATTCCTACAAACTTATTTGCTAACAAATTCATTTTTTTAGGGACCAACTTGTAATGACAAAATTTCAAGGAAATAATACAATTGGTAACATCTTTGAAGGTACAAATCAATGAATGCTAACAGGACATTCATTGTAATTAGTGATTTTTATAAAAAGTTAAAATAATTAATTTATGAAATAAGAATTTTATCTGTTTAAAAAATTAACCAATCATTAGGAAAGTGTTGAAGAGTATATCGAAAAAAAATATCTTATTAGCATTCTTTAGCACAAATCATATATTATATACTCTATACTCTATAACCATATGTAGGAATTAATGGACTTACTGATGCAAATTTGAAGGAAAAATAGATAATCAAAATGCTTTTATATAACCTATCTATATATATAAATTTTGTGAGTGATAGGTATGACAAATAAGAAGCAATAAGCAAGAAAAGAGAGGTGACCTAAGCATCATGTGATAATCATCGTGCTTCTCAGGGAGTAACTCGTCCAAGACAAGGGCTTGACGGAACTCATCAACAGATTTGGACTCCTCAGCATCACGGATATCCTCAATTTCAACTGACATGACCTTGCTGCTGCTTCGTCTCCTACTCCTTGTGAGGGAGTTCCTCAGCTTGTTTGAGGCACTCATTGCTGCCTTCTTCAACGAACCAACACGGTCACTCTTTTCAAGAGCTGCAATCCAACCATCAATACTATTTTACATTTCTCATTGCCAAACAATCAATTATGCTTATGTCCCTGTTTGGTTCAACTTTATCCCAAAAAACAAATCATTTTTGGATAGTAAATAAAAATAATAAGAATAATCATAAAAATAAATTAACCTGTCTTGGGAGACTGGGGACCAGACATAGTGTGGTTTCTGTTGATTTCTTCTGTGGGTATTCAGGAGAATTAATCACTCATCCTACAATAGCAGATTAGAAAAGCACTCCCAAATGCTCTGCATGCATGCAAAATCATCAATCAATAATAATATCCATTACACATAATGCAATTAACAGCATCAACGTCCATGCAAGTATGCAAACACGTGAAATTGGTGAAAATTAAAAAAAAAAAAAATAATAATAATAAGAAACGGAACTGAACAGCAGAAAGAGGTGTACGAGTATTGAATGCGATTTAGAAAAGAAAGAAGAGGGTAATAAAGAATGACCTATTGAAAATTGGTACGGGGAGAAGGGAAAGAGATTGAAGTTATAAGAAGGAGAGGATAATCCTGAAAATAGGATCTTTGTTTCGGAGACAGAGGGGGTGTTTGACCAAAGACCGTTAGTTGATTTATAGAATTTTCTAATTGAAGAAGAGATGTCAAAGACAAAGAAGGAGGTGGGTTTGGGCGAAACTTAAGGCTATTCCATTCATATTGCAAACTCTTCTCTCCCATCCTAACATCTCTCCTACCTTACCAAATTTTTATTGATGGTTAATACATGTTCAGACAATTTTAACAAAAAAAAAAAATTTTTTTATGACACTCCTTTTATTTGTTGAAAATTTTGTTTTCCTGAAATTTGATCAGTGTAATATTATTCACTTCAATTACAACCATGTATAATATATATAGAAAGTTTCTGTTTAATAAATAGTTAAAAATTAATATTGTAAAGATAGTAATTAAAATTATAATGGTAAAAAATAGTATTGTAATTATTCTTTAATAATAAAGAAATAAATTTATAATGAATTTTTAATGGTCAAATAATAGTTAATTTATAAATTAAATTTAAAATTTAAATAATAGTTAATAATTAGTTCTAAACATTTTAAATTAAAATAATAATTATAGTTACTCTAAATTTTTAAAATTAAAATAATAATAATTAATTATAATATTTAAAATATTTTGAAAAATAATTTTTTATAATAATTTTCACATATTTTAAAAGAATAGAATTTTTTACTAAAATAAATAAATAAATTTTTACATCATGAATGTAAATATATTAAATAAGTTATCTTTTAAATTATGAATCAAATTCTATACATATAAGCTTAATCTAAAATGTATTAGTGAAACAAATGTTATGTGAGCCCAATGACATTTTGATGTGAATTATAAACTTTCTGATACTTGCGCGATGGTTCATAAATGATATAGAGATTATATCTTATATAAGTTTGATATCTTTATTAATACAATTTAACATTTCTCACTTCATTAGGAATAAAAATATTAATAATGTTAAAAAGATTAGCAATAGTTTATTACTGTACATGTGAAGCTTCTTTGTGAGGTTTATAATCATAAATGTTGGATTTGTTATGATACTATTAATTTAAATCTTACATCTAACAACTTGAAAAAGAAAAATATATCATTGCAATCACAACAATGTAATCCTTTGAAATTTGGGTAATTGCATGTCACCACAATAATACAGTTTCTTTGAATGTACTAATGATTTGGATAGTTATGTGTTATAAGAGAGTTTTCAATTTATGTTCAAAAATTGTAAGAGAGATTTGCAATTTTCTTTGTGCAAAAATTATGAGTGGAAAGGAGAATACATTTAAGATGTTTTGTGCATGTAGGGAAATGATGTTGAATCATGTTAAATTTTTATGGTATTTCTTTTTTTTTTCTCATGAGTGTTTTTTGGAACAGAGAATATGAAGGATCTTTTATGATCCTTTATGTCTTTGATGGGTACCTTTTATTGTCCATTAACCAATATCAAAGTTGTAGGTTTTGGCCAAGGGATGAGGAGAAACAAAAGAGGACTAGTTCATAGTGTAGCTCTAATCTTTTAGAGAAATTCTTATTTGAAGAAGAGCATACTATGTGAAAAATCTCACACTTGAAGAGAAAATTGTTGTGGTAAATGAGAATGAAAAATCTTGTTGATAAGTGGATTAAAGAGAGAATCGCAACAAGAAACATGAGTTTTCAAATAAAAGAGTTTATGACAAAGTGAAAAATGTGATATTTTGGATGAAGAAAGGATGTGTTGAGATACTATTTATTTAAGTCTCATATCTAGCAATAAAATTTTTTATATTTTTTATTTTATTGAGTGGCAATATCACAAGAGATTTCCAATGATATAATCTTACATATTTAAAATTCTTTAAAAAATTATTAAATTTATTGATAATATTATATATCATTTTTTTTATAATTTTAATATCTAAAATTATATTTTTTACATTATTATCTTTCAAATTTGATATGCCTAAAATTTGATTTATATAAATATTTCAAAGATCATAAATTATGAAAAAATATAATTTCTCCTTACTACATGAATCATATCAAGTAATAATCATTCACTGAAAACTCTATTTTATTACCATATTCATACTACATATATAATTTTCTTCAAACTTTTAACATAAGAATAATATTATTTTTATTTCAATCATCATATACTTTTATAAAAATAACATACCAAAAAACATAAATATCTTATCATATATAGAAATATCTTAATTTTTTTTTATATAATCCATAAATACCTTAGTTTTTTTTTCATGATTCAATAATCAAATCTAAATTTTTAATCTCAACATTCTTAATATTATAATATAAATATATATCAAGAAGAATTTTCAAATGAATAAATTTTAAAAGACAAATTTAAGATTCAAAATAAGTCAATATAAATGGAAACAAATTTTTAAAAAAAATATATAATTATTTATATCATTTTTCTAATATTAATAAATTAATTACTATGTATAATTCTAAATCTTTATCATAAAGTTGTACACTTATAACTAAATAAAGTCATGTATAATTATAAAAAATTCTTAAAAAATAAAATTGTATAATATAATATACATCTTGCATGACCATAATACATTTACAAGATAATAAAATTTAAACATCAAATAATTTTCACTTATTTACACAAACTAACTTAACAATAAAAAATCACGAGAATAAAAAAAGATATAAAAATAACTTAAGTATGTTGTGTATATAACATATATAATATTCATTGAATGGCACCTTATTGATTTCCATTATGATAACAATAATGCTAAGACATGTGCATGTCAAAAACAAAAGCATAACACACATTTAGACTACTCGATAGGAACAGTGTTTGAACTTTTACTCAATTGAAATATTCTTGATATTCTTGTAAATTGTATATCTCATAAGCTGATATATGTAATATTATTCTCATTAATGATTTGTACATCCATGATATGATCTTTTATAGTATAACAATATTTTCTAGTTGCACAAAATTTAAAAAAGATAAAAGTGTGTTAACCTATTAAAAATAATATATATATATATATATATATATATATATATATAAAATCCCGTTGTATCAATAGTTAAAAATAAAAATAGTAACAAACATTAATTCAAAGTGTAATCGGTTAGAAGTACTTATATAATAATTTCTCATAATAAAAAATATAAAGTTGCAATAAAATTAATTCATAAATTAAGTTTAAAATTTAAATAATAATTAATAGTTAATTATAAATATCTTAAAATAATAATTTAATTATTATAAACGATTAAAATTGAAACAGTAATAATAATTAATTATAAAACTTAAAATTTTAAATAAATATTATAATTTAAATAAATATTTTTTATCGTTAATTTTTTAATTAATACATTTATCAATTTAGATCATATATATAAAAAAACTTTTTAAAAATAAAATTTATTTTAATGATATTTACTTTGGAATATAATGTCTTCACTATTAATTAAATATTCTTAATACACATAAAAATATATTTATAAAAAGATAAAAGAAAATGTTTAGATCTCATTAAATACAATCAATAAATATCACATATCAAATCCTAAGAAAAGAAGTAAATCAAGCTGAATTACCTTTTGAAGGTTTAACTTTGATATGTTTTAAAATTGTCATCAGAGTTATGTTATGTCTGTTCATTTTTTTTATTGTTTGACCTAATTTAAAGCTGACAAGACTTACGGACCTGGTTAAAAGCTAATAAATAAACAAACTTATATAAATAATTGATTAAAAAGACTTACAAGTTTAAAATCAATAAGATAAAAGACCATAAAATAAGCCTTAAGATGAAGGCGAACAAGATCGTCAACCTACAAGAAAGTATGTTTAGTCTATTCAGATGCCTATTTATCTTTATCTTTATCTATTATATATTTATATTTATTTTAATATATTATATTTATATAATATTAATATATTTACACAATTTGTTAAAAATAAAAATTTTTAATTTTTAATTTCAAACAAAAGAAACCTTAGATAACTTTCTCCTTATCCTCACAATAGAATCCTCCTTTACTGTTTTTGTCTATCTCTACGAGACTACGACTCAGGCTTGGAGGAATACATCATATGTAACACATCACCTACTTTAATATCCAAAAATAAATAATGGTAAAATTTTCTAATGTAAGATAATTTTAATTTATTTTTTGTATAAATAAGACTAGTAAAGGTTGGATTGATAGGTTTTATAACTTAAAAATATATTTTCATAAAAGATTTTAAGCTTGTGAATCTTTTAAATATAATATATATATATATATATATATATATATATATATATATATATATATAAGGAAGGATCAAGTTATTCTCGGAGTAACTTACTTAGAGTTATCTTATTAACTCTTATAAACAATTAAATTTTGTCAATCTAACTGTTAAATTAATAAATTGTATTATATAAATCATCCTGAAATTTTTTTATAAAATTTGAAAAAGGTTTAATACTGCAAAAAACAAATTTAAACTAACAGATAATATATCTCTTATAATATCCGTTAATTTAAATTTATTTAATAAAATATTAAATCTTTTTAAAATTTCATAAAATTTTTCCAGAATGATTTATATAATATAATTTGTTAATTTAATGGTTAGATCGATGAAAGTTAATTGTTTATGAGAATTATTAAATAAAGTAACTCTAAGCCTGTTTAATAATTTTTTTTATCTTATAACCTTTAAGTTTGTAAGTCTTTTTAATCAATCATTTCTAAGATTTTAAGTCTATTTAGTGACTTATTTTTTTAAATGTAAGCTCTTAAACAAACTTTCAGACCTTATATGCTTTAAATCAGGACCTTTGTTAAACAAAAAGAAAACCTGGGTTTCAAAATTTTTAAACAGATCAAACTTAAACACTCAATACCTAGTTCGGTTCGATCTATTTCCATCCCTAATAGCCTAAAACATATATTTTAGGCTATTAAAAGGTTCATAAACTTAAATATTTTTATGAAAATATATTTTAATAATTTTTAAATTATAATACCTATAAATCCAGTTCTTATTAGTACCATTTGTACAAAAAAATAAATCAAAATTATCTAACAAATAATAAATCAAATATATTATTTAAAATTTATATAACATTATAGCTTAAATCACATACACAACAAAACACATATTTATTTTGGAATATTACACTAGGTAATGTGTAACATATGACATATATTTTTTACACAAAATCATCTAAGGGTTAAGTCATGGTCTTGTAGAGGTAAATGAAGATGACAGAGGAATGTTTTATTTTGAGGATAAGGAAAAAATGTTTCTTTTATTTGAAATTAAAATTTTTAATATTTAACAAATTATGTAAATATATTAATATTATATAAATATAAATATATAATATATAAAAGATAAATAAATCTTTGAATAAACTATGTAAATATAAATATATAATATATATAAAAGATAAATAGGTCTTTGAATAAACTAAACATATTTTTTTTAAATATAAGTCTAATTTATTTATCTAAAAAGACTTTTTAATAAACATAAACTTATCTATTTATTAAACAAATCAAATCAAATTAAGCTTTAAATATCAGACAATCTTATTTACTTTTATCTAACTTTTATTTAAAATATGTATTAAAAATAATGTAAAATCAGTTCCTAAAAAACATTTTATTGAAAGATATTATCAATATACATTAAAAAGGTATCATTATATTTTATATTTGCAGTTATTCAAAATTATGCCCCTTTTTATACATAATAATAACAGGTTAAATTATAAGTATCCCTATTCGGAAAAGTTCTTCATGATTTAAAAAAAATCTCCATGAACTTTCTTTTTTCTTAAAAAAAAATCTTTTGCATTGTCGGATATTGATTCCCTTATACTAAAATTTGAGAAATTATATTTGTAATACAAAATAGTATAACTATTTATATGAAGAGAACAAAATATATAAAATAACATAAATTATATAATAAAAATAGAGTAAAAACATACAATGTAAACTATTATATAATTTTATAATATACACATCGCATCATTAGAATTTTATACTTGCACAAAAAAGGGTTAAATTTGTACGCTTGGGTTAATTTTTTTTTTCTTTCAATTCACTCATTTAACGAATGACCCTTGAAAATTGAAATTGAATAAACGGTTAATATCAAATTGTGTTATTTACAAATTATTAAGGTTAAACTTACAATGTTTATGTTTAAACTTGATTTTTTTAAATACCCAAATTTTGCTCTACGCATAAGTTTGATCGATTATTTGATGAGTCAATTACAAATAATCCAACTAATTTACACCCCTTGTGACGGGAATAAATCTTCTCCTGCTAAGCTTTTATGGTTCCTAGTTATGAAATTTCTTTTGTATATTTCTCACTTTAAAAATATTTACAAATTATAATGAAGTCCTACCTGTCTAATACCAAATTTGATACCTATGAAGAGAAAAATAAACATAATTTTTACATGCCATAAAATCTCTCCTATATAACATCTATGAAAAGAGATACACAATTTTACATATCAAAGTCACAAGTTACATATCAAAGTCACAAGAATATTCAACATGAGAGGATTCATTCCCCATATTACTGCGTCATTTAAAAATTTGTTATATATTTTGATGTAATCATAAATAATATAATATTGAGGTGATTCATAATAGTTACAATGAATCAATGATAGACAATAAAGTTTAAACTAATGACCTTGTACAAACTAGCTAAATTTCTCACAATTAATCCAATTCTAGTGGATTTTAATGAACTCACAATGGACAAATTAAATCCATCTTAGGAAATCTATATCAATTTCTTCCATTACAAATATAGTTCTAACTTTTGACATCCATAAATGGGAGAATTGTTAGCAATTTCCTACTTGAAGTGAGTGCTTAAATAACAGGTTAATGCAATAGCGGTAGAGTTTCCGTATGATTGCCAAGGACTCAAACCCCTTCCCAAAAGCAAACAAACTAAAAATGTAAGAACGATTATACAAGCCCGAAATCCAAAAAGATATGAACAAGATAAACTGCAGATTCTTCTTTTGTGATGCCGCCAGCTGAATTTTAATCAGAATCAGAATCAGCAATTATGGAGGATCTAATGGTTCTATGTTTACTTTCCTGATATTCATCATCCTCATCATCCGCATCCTTCTTTACCTCAATAATGCCTGTCAAATGACAGTTAAAAGACTTTCCAGTCAATAAGAAAATAAAAGGACAATTAGAAGCATTACCTTTTTTTATCAGCACAGACTCGAGTGTGTTGGTTGTAAAATCATCTTTCCCTCCCAGGTCTTGAAATCCTATCAATCTATCTACTGCAACGCCTTGTCTGAAAAAGAAACAGCTCAGCCAATATACTGATAAACAATTCAATGTTATCCGCGTTTAATATATATACTCTGTCAGTTTAGTTCAGTGACAATAGCATTTTATTTCATTCAGGCTAATTTCTGCCACCAAACATCTATTAACTCCTATCCTAGGCACAGCATCATGAGATATCCATTTTTTTTTTGTGGGGATTAGGATAAAGATTATTTTAAGATTCAAAACTTCATTCTCATCTTTTTTGAGACTTTAACAGAAACATCAATACACTCTTAAACCCTTAAAGGTATAAATTTGATTTAGGCCTCACCTGAACAATATGACACAAGGCAAAGTCTTGACAGCCAGTTTTGTAACAAAGAATGGCGCATTCTGCATTTCATTTTCAATGGTGAACTTTACTCAATTTCTTTACCAAGACAAACAGTTGCATTAAAATAATACATCCAATGTTACAGTTACGTTGACTCAAGTACTCAATCCCTGAGCAAACACTAAATCATTTCTATAGAGCTGTTCATGCTGACCTCCGCATCAAGCCTGATGAACTTTGTATCAATATGCTTCGGTGAAAGGGACTTTAAATGCTTATCCATTATCCTGGAAAAATTGATTGATACAACAACAGGCACATATACCCATGTTCATCAGAAATTAGGAGACATGGTAACAGTCAAGGAATAGTATTTAAGTCAATAACATACTTGCATCTATAGAACTCCTTATGGTAGAAATGACAAATCACTTTTTCACTCCCAGTGACTTCACCTAAGAAATCCCCCTCACCTATCTCCCGGTATTCTCCATGGCCTTTCTTCTTCCATGCCTCCCTTTTCTCAGATTCTTTCTATCAAAGACAAATCCGGTCACCGCATAGCGAGTCACATTATAAAGAACAGAAGGAAAAACAAAAAACAATATAAGTATGCATCTCAGTACATATGGAGATTGCCACCTTAAGTGCTGCAATCCTATCTGCGTGCAATTTTTCCAACTCAGGATCCTGAAATCAACATTGCATAGACCAGTTTAATTAGAATTAAGGGATATGCACATATACATGTGTCACGAGGTTGAAAGGTTTATGAAGCATACATCCATTAACTCATCAAGGTCAACCTCCTGGTTAACAGAATTTGATGCCTGTGCCTTCTCCTGAGCAAGCAATTCCTGCAGGGTTCACAGTATGTGTTACATTACATCAATATATAGCTGCTGGCAGAAGAATTATACATAACTTCATAGAAAATTATAGCGTAATGTAAGGATTCAAGCAAACAGTAACAAAATTCAGGAATTAGATTAAAAATATAGCACAAATGACTTTCGGGACAGTAGTATTTAAAAGACTATCACCCAAACATACAGTATTCAACTATTCACCATCTATCTAAGCTTCTTACATGTCGTTCTATATTAAGAGTATTTTATAAGAAAAGGAAAAAAAGATAATTAAATGGAGGGAGCCCATAGAAAAAACTTGAGCAATATAATGGGTTAAGAGTTTTTAATCAGACAGTTCCATTTCACCATTCCACCATAGCATCACTAGTAGTTCAATTTTATTAGCACCAAATGAAACATGCAAATGCATAACCAGACTCGAATTCAAATGACTATCAAATCATGAAAATGTGTATCGAAAAGAAAAAAAAAATTGAATCAGCTAACCAAACGAAAAGCAATTACGTCCAACACAGCATAAACATCATTAGTGAGAATGAACTTTTGTTAAGACCTAAAAATGGCACGTGACAAAGAGAAGGGCCTAGGATCTCACGCAAGTGCTAGGTGTTAAGTGAAATCCACCAAATGAATTGCGAAGCATGCATAAATTATTAATGTCCATTGCACACACATCATCAATGAGGGGGGTTTTGTTTTCTTTTTGGTCAATCGAGAAGATAATTGCACAGTGAAGTGAAGAATTAAATTACCTTCTGATAATCACGTGCAGCTGCTGCCATTACGTTTCCAAACGCCAGATTGGACAGAGTGGACTTCACCGCGTTTGGATCCATCTTTACTATCTAACAAAATCAAAAACAGAAACAGAAATTTATAATAATAACGATTAAGACTAATATAAATGTTGCTCGCACCTTTAAGATCTGCACAAACGCGCAGGGATCTCTCAGTGAGGATGCTAAACTCGGGAAGCGAGAAACTGATTCAAAAATTGAAGGAGGCGGAAATTGAAGCTTTGCTGCTATGTGTTTCTGTTGTCGATGAAAGTTGTAGCTTTCTGCATCGTCATGAAGGAAGGAGACAGAGGAACGGAACTGGGCCTAGGCCCGTTAGAAACGATACTTAGTCGTGGGCCGAATTTTCTAACTGGACTCTTAAGGACAAAATAAAAAACAAATTGAAAGTAAAATTTATTTCCCAATAAATAAAGTGAATAAGAAAACCTATAGTTATTTAACTGGAATTGCAGATCGATTTTCTAGTGTCAAACTTGTCTGGTAAGCATTAAATTAATAAAATTATTAAGATACTTTAAGAAGAAAGGAAAATAAATTATCAAGTTATGAATGACTTAATCAAACCAAATTTAATATTCATCTTTTAAAACATGTTAAATTCAAGTTTTAAATAAATTAAAAATCAAACTTGAGCTTCATGCCTTTTTTATAAGACAAATTAAAGGTTTAGAAGAATTATATGCGAATTTGATTTAGTGGAGGTGGTAAGTTGAATACAAATCGAAGGTTAGAGCTATGGGTCATAATAATCATCATGAAAAGCATTGTTTATATAAATTTTTTATATCTAATCAGGTTAGAATTTATTGGTTTTATTTATCTTCTTTTTGTATTATATTATTTTTTAATTTATCAATTTTTTTTAAAGTGTATAATATTCTTAAATGTCAACTTATCATTTTCCTTACTTATATTTCTCATCTTATTGAACAATTTAACACGTTTATAATCTAGTTAAAGATAAAAATAGATTAGATTATATTTAAGTTTAACCTATTTAAAAGTTTTGATATATGATTATGAATATATTATTTTATATATATATATATATATATATATATATATATAACTAAAAAATCAACAAATTTAATATATTAAAATAAATATAATATATATATATTAATATTAATATTAATATATTATATATTATAATGCATATTTAAATAAATTATAAATTTATAATAAATTTATAATAAATTTATAATAAATTTATATATTTAAACAGATTTTTAAATAAATTAAACAATTTTTTTTTTACAATTTAAATTTGATTGATTTATTTATTTATTAAAAAAAAACTTAACAAATTTAAACTTATATATTTATTAGACCGACCAGGTTGATAGTTCAAATCAAATCATACTTTAAATTGAGAGGTGTAAACTTTCTTTGGATGCTTAACTCAATCTTACTCTTAAATCTGACTATTTTCAAATGATATTTATGTTTGTAGAATTGTACATTCTTTCCTATGTAAAAAAAATAAAAAATGAAGGTTTAAATGTTCAGCTTGGCTTCACTCATTTATATCCTTACCTACAATTGGTCAATCATATTTTTATCCTAAATCCTAATAGTTGCTGGAAATGTTGTTTACTGTTTTCATTCTAAAATCTAAATAGAAACGTTGTTCTTTTCTTTCTAAGCAATATCAGCATCATCACTTCTTATCAACTATTATGTCACACTACTGCAAGGGTGACCTCTGTTTAGTCCAATAGCACTTTGCATTGTTCAAAGATGCAGAATTCCTTTGCACAAGTTAACGTCTAGGTAACCCTCCTAATTTCTAGAACTCGTTGAAATTACATGAATGATTGTCATCATCAAAGTTAAATATTCCTTTCCAGTTCCCCCCTTTCCATATGATAGGATTTTCTTTGTCCTGGTTAGTTTCCATTCTAACTAAAACTATACATACACACATACACATACTACATATTTTGTCACTTAATGATTCTAGCAACATGGACATATATAAAACAAGTTCAAACACATTTTATTGAAAGTAACACAACCAAAACACCTAGACCAGCAATATTTTTTGAAGTAGTCATTCTAGCAATCTTCTTCGAGCGTTCCAAAAGTGCTAAGCCGATTACAAAACACGTCCTCTTCTTGTCCTTCTTTGGATGCCAACACCATTTTTTCTGGTGTTAATACCCACAAGTTCTTTCTGCTTGCAACCAACCTTGGGCCTTTTAGATTGCTTTAGTTCTCTTTTATCCGAACCATCATCATTCTCAGACACATCACCTTCCATCTTTTTCCGCTTAAGTAGGTTTACAAATCCTTGGAGTGCCACATCAGCATCTTCACTCTTCATAAGTTCCTCTGCCACTTGTGCAGGGGTTATCTGCGTGTCCTCTATTAGCCCTTCAATCTCCCCAAGGAGGTTGTGATCGGAGGAAATGTCCAAGTAGTTTGAGGCCAAAACCTTGAAGCCGTGGTAGGAGCAATAGGACAAGTGAATGTGCATGTCCATTCTTCCAGGGCGCAACAATGCTGGGTCTAGTCTTTCCTTGTGGTTGGTGGTAAATATGATGATTCTCTCGTCTCCACAACTTGACCATAACCCATCTATGAAGTTGAGTAGTCCAGACAAACTCAACTGCATCCACCCATCATGAAAAATATAATGAGCCAAACCAAATGACATTTACATATACTCAAACTATGGGGTTTAATTGTTGAATTTAAAACCAAGTTTCTCTCTTGGAGGTTTTTGTTATGTTAGTGATAAAGAAGTGTGAATTGGTAGTAAAGAGAGGGACTCAAATGAGAATGCTCTGAAGGACATGTTAAATAGTGAAATAGTGAAGTTCTAAAAATAAAATAAATAAAAAAATGACAGAAAGACTATTGAATGTTGCATACTAAAATCAGAAACAACCCACGTGACTAGATTGGAATTATGGGAAACAACCATTTCTATCTAAGAAATTTTAGATAGTTTAGATTAGGTACCTACCTTTAGCAGACAAATTAGAAGACTAAAGAATTAATTTAAAGCTAAACTAGGTACTTTGGAATTCAACAAATACAACCTATTAGCTGTTCAGTATGTACTTAGAGGATGAATGAGGAGAGAAAGATGAAGAAGATTACGAACCTGCACATCATGTTGCTTACGTCCTTCTCCATGCCTATGCCTTGGCAGATCCACACTGCAATCAATGTCTTCAATCACTAAAATGGACCTGTTTGCAGTTGTCAGCAACAACTTTCTCAGGTCAGAATCTGTTATTAAGTTATCAAGTTGGAGATCATAAATATCAAACTTCAAGTGATTAGCCATTGCTGCAATCAAGCTTGATTTGCCAGTACCCGGAGGACCATACAACAAGTACCCACGTTTCCATGCCCTCCCAACTTTCTTATAAAACTCTCTCCTCCTCAGAAACCTATTCAAATCCTCTATAATCGCGTTCTTCAACTCTGGCTCCAAAGCCAAGGTCTCAAAGGTTGAAGGGTGGTCCAAATTAATGGAATCCCATCTGAACCCTCCAAAACCATAGGAAGTGTTGAGAGTGTGCATCTTCAACACCCTTTCCTCATCTTTCATCTCCTTGTCTTTCTCAAGAATAAAAGGCAAGTAAGAGTCCAATACCATCTCCTTGTGCTTCTTGTCAAAGCTCAGCTCGAAATATTTCTTTTCTAACTTTGTGGGGTTACTTCTAGTATGATCGTTGGAACTATTGCTCTTCTCAGATTCAGAGCGGATGAATTTCCAATTTAGCTTAGCACCATTATAGCAATCTTCTAGCCCTTCACCCTTTTCAAGGCGAATGGTGAGTTTTTTCTCCTTTGGACTCTTGCTGATGCTGAGTCTTTCATTTTGAGGGGTGATTTTGGTGGACAAGTAAACCTCTGCAGCATCATAGAACATGGTTTGATGGCCATGCCACTTGAATACTCTTTCTATGAGTGGCGGTGTGAGGAAGTGGGAGTGAGCCTGTGAAAAAGTGGCCTGAAAGGCTATTTGGTGGAGAGTGAATCAAAGAATTGGTTGAGGTATGAGGTCGTTGGTTATTGAACGCAGAAGCATAATGGAAGCAGTCATGGAAGCATAAGCGGAGAAGATTGAGGATGGTGAAGCCATAGTCATGTCTCTTGTGGAAAACATGGAAGTGGTGATGGTGGTGGCTAATGGTAAAACACAGACACAAGAGAACCAAATTGAACTATGTGCCGGCGATGCCACTGTTGTTAACGAGCCATGTCTTTCCCACTTTACTTGTAAGATAAAAATATAATTTTTTTAGACTTTAAAAATATTAATATTTATTCAGTTCTCTACAGATATAAATACTTTTAAAAAAATATTTTTGGATAAAATTAAATTTTTTATTTAATAAAATTATATAATAAGTTATATTAATTTTTTATTTCTTTATGTAATCTTTTATTATATTTTATATTTATCTGTTTATTATTTATTATTATATCTTTTATAATATAAATCAATACTAAAGATTTCATTTTACTTTCTTCAGGCCGGAGTCTGTTGCAGCTTGCAATGGATTCACGAATGTCGAGTACAAATGACCTAGTAGGTTACTACGTGGCAGGTGGTGTCAATGCTCAGTCCTTTTCATGTTAATCACCAATAACATAGAAGTTACCGTAGGTATTTTTTAATCTTCATTTACCGTTTGCTAACATTTTCTACAACTATCTGTTTTTTTATATTTTTTTATTATATTATTCATAATTTTTTCTCAATCTTTTCATATTTTCTTGCCTCCCAAGATAATTATTTGATTTAAATGAAATTAAGTAAGACTTAAGAGCTTCTTCTATTGGTCATAATTGAAGTTTTTTTTTTAACATATTAGTCAATTCATGAACATGATGTAAAAGTACTGGAGCACCGAAAGTAGCCTTGGAGTAGAAACGTGTACCAATCCAATTCTTCTTGCGGTAGGAACCATCCAAGAAGTTTCTAAATATTAAATGAGGTTGTCTAATTAGTTTATGGGTAAATAGCCTCATTCTGAAGATTAAATAGTGTATTAAAAATTAATCTATTTTTATTTATTTTTATAAATTAAATTAATTTATTTAGGATAGGATTATTTATTTTATAAGATTGATAAATCATTTTAATGAATGATTTTCTAGAAAATAAAAGAAGTAACTACTTAATAATGAAGTTAAGGATATCGACTCCTTAATGGTCAATATATACAGTGGCCAGATTATATTTCCACATGATTTATAATGATAATTACTTTAATAAATATTTTTTTTAATTAATTTATCATTTTAAAATCTTAATAAAGTAATTTTTTCAGCTTTAAATAATTATTATATAAAATTTTAAAACAATTAAGATGAAAAAATAATTATAAATATAAATAATATAATAAAAAAATCACATAACAAATTTTACAAAAACAAAAAGGATTAAATATATTTCCATTCTTTTAAAATTTTAATTTTAATTTTTAATTATTAAAATAGACTGTTTTTAATTTTTAAAATAATTAATATTTGACATATAATATATAATATATATTAATATTTAACATACTAATGATAAAAAATTAAAAATAATATATTTAAAAATGAAAAATCAAAATCAACCATTTTAAAAATAAAATAAAATTTAAAATTTTAAAGAAGGAAAAACATATTTAACACAATAAATATTATTTTCTTTCTTAATTTTGTAACATAATCTTAAACTAACTATAATTTGCACGGTGAGACTAACAATTATCCCTTCCTAATCAAGGCATGTACTATGTACTGTCTGAGATTGAAATTACATGAATCTGGTCTTGTATGAGTCATCATCGATACACCAAATGTACAGTCATTAAATAATGAAACCTATAGCTTAGCACAAAACTTATTGTCTCTGCGGATCACTAGAAATTTTTGCATGAACAGCTAAAAATTAAGCTAAAATAAAATATATTCAAGACTGAAAGTAGTAAATTCCAAAGTGGAAGAAGACTCTCAAGTCTATGACCCCCATAATAATCATTGTACCCCACATAGTTTCTTTATTTTTGCAGCTAGCTTTTCTTATGAGGTTTTGATCTAAACGACTCCAATTGTCAAAAATTGATTTGGTTTTTCTTTCTTTCCGGGCAGGGTTCTCACGTCGCAATGGAAAAATCAAAGCTTCAATGATTGTAAACTTCTTTAACAAGGAAAATAAAATAAAGAGATCAAATTGTTTGATCGTACACTTCTTTATTTTTGACGAATGGGGAACCATGCTTTTTGGAAGCATTTTGTCTTCCTTCTTCATGAATTCGTAAGATGGCCCCACATGGTTCAATAAAACAACTTTTTCAAAACATACATCGGAAAATTACCGACATGGACAATTACATTTTTTCCTAGATCTTTTAATAATATTTTGTTTATACTAAATTTTTACATTTTATTAACTGACACAATTTTAAGTTTTTAAAATTTTCTCTATATTAAAGTCACAAACCCTTATTTTCTACTCAAATAATTAGAGACTTATGCTAAATTGTTTGAGATATGAAATGGTTTAAATTGTTTAGAATCTAAAAATTCGGTGAAAATTTAATGAAGTTTATAGAAATTTGAAGAAAGTGAGGGTTATTGTTTTAAAGGGAGAAAATTCTGAGTGTTTTCTTTAAATTTAATAATTTTATTGGTATTTTTTTAAATATAAATAAATTTAAATTATTTAATCAATTCTGTTCGTAGAAATTGATTAATAGTAGAGAGACTGAAATTCAATCAAAAATAAAAAAATTTATTTTAGAAGAAAAAAATTATATTAAAGACAATCATTAATTCAGTTTTTAAATGGACAAAAAAATATTATTCACTTTTATTTGAGAAAAATGATTAACATAGTTCAGAAATGAGTCATGTTTAATTTATTCTACTTGAAAAAATTTCAAAGGATAAAAATTTAATGAATTCAAGTTTTATATTTAATTATTTTTTATGTATACATATCAACTTTACAAAGTATCAATAAGATAAATAGAATCTAATTTGCATTCAGAAATCTTTTTAATGCAACAGAAAATTTAGGGAATAGTTACCTGGAGTCTATAGTACTTTTTAGATATTTTAATAAACAATGAAATATATTTTATGGTTTGTTATTAAAATTATAAATGAGTATATATTAACTAAATCTACTAATTACATATGTTATGTCAGATTTAATATAATTTATAAGATGAACAACATTCTTAATAATTTTAGTATATTTTATTTGGGAAACATTTCTTTTAACGATGTTTTTTCTTTTAAGATGAACACTCGGATTATATGAAGTTTTAGCATCTATTATATCAAAATCATCAAAATTTTTAACAATTTCTCAGCATAATGAACTTGGCAAATATTAAATTTATTCTTCTTTTTTAAATTTAAATGAACAATATCACACTTGCTACATCCTAATATTTTATGTCAAATTTAAAACATCAAAATTTATAATTTCAATCACTATTTTTTAAAAATTCAAAAATTTAACATGTGATTCCCATAAAAACATTTAGATTTCTCCATTTTAGCATACACATAAACCAAATGTATTCATAACAAATCCATTATCCATTAATGTATTATTTACGTAGCATTTAATTTGTAAAAATATTTTATTTTATTTTATTTTTTATTTTTATTTACAAAATCATCACTTTATTTTTTTATTTTTATTTTTAATATTTTTGTAAGGAAACAATGAAAACAAAAAAAATTATTTTTTATTTTCATACTAAACTTTGAAAATAAAAAATAAAATAAAAATAATGTAATATTTTTGTAAAAAAAAAATGAAACAAAATAAAAACAAAAAATGATTTTTCATACCATTATTTAGGTGTTTACTTTAACTATAAGATTTTTTTTTTAAGTTTACACAATTTATGATAAGAACCGAAAGGTGTCCTAATTTTCATCACATAGGTTAATAAGAAAATTATAAAAATAATATAAAAAATAAAATAAAAGGTTCAATGATCTTATAAGAGAAAATAGTCAACCAACGTTAAAAAAAACATGACCTTTTTTTAAATAGTTTTGTCTAACCACAAAATATGAGATAATCAATTCACACAACAGCACACCTGGATTGAAGTATAAATTGGAAACTTTTTATAAATTTGAATTATCAACCTAAGGAAAGATTGATAAGATAAGGATTCACATGAGTAACGAAAGATATAATCCTCATGATACAAAAAAAAATATCCTTATTTATGTGAATAAAAACTTTCATCCTTTCTTTTATTTTTCATAAAAGAATTATTTATACTTGTACAATTACTAATATAAAGAAATTATAACTAAGTCCCAATAGAATTCGTCAATCTCTAATATGAGAAAACTATAATCAATCCTAATAGAATATATCTATAATATGATTCAAATCCTCAACATAATCCTAATTAAATCTAAACAAATCTTTGTCCAATAATTTGAACAAATCCTAACAAATTGAAAAAATAAATCTATTAAAAATTAATATAAATCCCAATAAAATAAATAACATATCTTCTTAAATCCTATGGTCTTTTGTGGAGATCTTCCTAGGTTTGTATAAATAAAATCATAATATTATTATCTCTTTTTCTTGAAAATACATTCATGTCGATCCCAATGGTCTCTTGTATCTTTTTTTATTTTTCCTCTTTTCAACAATCTTTTTTTGGAGTTAAGCCTTTCTCTACTTGAACTTGATCATACAAGGTGGTATCCAGGTTCACGTTGTTCTTCCCTTTTTGAAATAAAGTCATCCTTAACAGTTAATTATCATCTTTCTTTTCTTTTTAAATCTGATCATTCAATTTTTGTTATGGTGTTATAAAAAGGAATGTTATTGATGATGGGGAAACAATAATGTAATGATAAAAATATAATAAATGCATAATAAATGCAACGAAATAATTTTTTTCCAAACTTGTAAGAATCTTAAGGAGTAATAACAAATATAGAGAAGCAACCATAATAACACAAATAAATAATAAACACCAAGATCATTAACGTAGAAAACCTCCTCAATGTGAGAAGTAAAAACCACGGAGTCCAAACCAATGAAATAATTTCACTATGATCAAATAAGGACTATAAGAAAATTTTAGGCAAGTGCACAAATTGTGCATACGATAAGCCAACCTAACAAGCAACAGTGCTAACAAAGGATAACCATGAAGATAAAAATATCTCAAATCAAAGAGTGACTTTCTCTCTTCCTCCCCCTCTCTCTCTCTCAAGATGACTTATTTCCTTCTTTATCACCCTTTTTTTAACCTTTCTCCATTTAAATAAATGAGACATAAAGTATGCTAACATATTTAGGCTTATTTCCATATTAGAATGGAGTCTAATACCCAACAAATCTCCCCCTCACAACTATATGAAGATGAACGCTACTCTAATAATCTCATAACAAGCTTCAAACATCCATCTTGGTAATCCTTTAGTCATCATATCAACACCGTTATCACCAATAAGAACTTTAGCCAATTCTAACAAGCCAACATCTAGTACATCATGTATCCAATGATACCTCAGATCAATAGTTTTAAACCTAAAATAAAAATTTGGATTCTTATCAAGATGAATAACACTTTGTTTTTCTTCCCTTTTTTTGACCTCTTGATAATACTCAAGCTCTCCTACATAAGTCAAGGTCACATACTCATTAGACAAATATTTGGTAAAATGGGTTGTCTTTACTTATTAGACCTCTTAAGTTGGACTTGAGGTGGTTCAAGAGCATCACCAAGATTCTCATCTCGTGACATCCCATGCTCCTATTCAACATCATTATTCAAAATATGTAACTCATCTCCAAGATGATAATCATCAACATAATCATGTTACTCATTATTCTGAGTATGATTCTCAACAGTATCCAAATTATGGATAGACAATGGAACTGGATTATGGAGAGAGATTTTCACTTGAGGGAGCACATACTACATGGAAAGATCTCATGCTTAAAGGGAAGATTGTTATGGTAAATGAGAATAAAAGATCTTGTTGGTTGATCGATTATATAGAAAGGAAGGATTACAACAGTAAGAAATAAGAGTTTTCAATTAAAAGACTTTTTGACAAATTGAAAATATATGAGATTTTGAATGAAGGGAGGATATGTTAAAATTTTATTCATTCAAGTCCGACATAGAATAACTTGAAGAAGGAAGAGGTAGAAAACTTCTTATAAATTAGAATATTTTTTATAAGTTTTATCATCACAACCACAACAATATAGTTTATTGAAACTTGGGTAATTATGTCACCATAACAATGTAGTCCTTTGGATGTACTTGGAACTTGGGTAGTTGTGTGTCAAAAATTATAAGGGAGGATTTTTAATTTTCTCCTTGCAAAAATTACAAGTAATAATGAATACTTTTGAGGTGTTCCGTGAATATAGGCAGACAGCGTCGAACCACGTTAAACTTGTGTATTCTTTCTTTTATTTTTCTCCTTTTATGAATGCTCCCAAAAATAAAGAATGTGGAGGATCTTTTATTGTCATATTGTCATTGTCTTCCTAACAAAAGATGACATGATTTCATGGGAACAATATCACATATTACTTCATCTCTGTACTTTGTAATAAAAAAATATATTTTTACCTTTAACTCACCATAGTTATTGAGACATTGCAGCTTATATAGACGACTATGCTTGAATGTTGGTATGCTCAAATTCTCTACTAACTCAACACTTAATATATTACTAAAAATTTCATCATTAATGATTACACTACATCCCTTGTTTTGGATTAGATAGAGTGTGCAGAATAAGTTCTCCCTCTGTTTGTTCTCTTCCTTCACTATTTGAATGTTGAGTGTTCTTCTAGTCACTAAAAGTTCTTCGGCATATTCACCATCAATAATAGGTGACTCTTCTTCCTCTTCTAATAGTTCCTCTTCAATCTCCCAATTCCATTGCTGTTATTGAACATAATATGCTTATTTGAGAATTTACCAGAAATGTGTCCTCTTCCTTGGAATTTGAGACACCTTATATCCCAACTCTTGCAAGAATTAGACTTAGGTTAAGTTTTCCTTGAATGGATATCAAATTTATCTTTCTTTGTATCAACCTCTTTAGAATGTGAAAT
The DNA here is from genome assembly GCA_026541065.1 of Canavalia ensiformis. Lineage (NCBI taxonomy): Eukaryota > Viridiplantae > Streptophyta > Magnoliopsida > Fabales > Fabaceae > Canavalia > Canavalia ensiformis. The sequence goes on along the minus strand of JAMKYM010000225.1, from coordinate 164,776 downwards.
GAAGTGATGTAATGCTTTGAATGAATCTTCCATGAGTTAAGAGAATTTAAATTGTAATTCTCTCATTTTATTTCTCCTTTTCAATTGTTATTCTACCTTGATGGCTTGAATCATGGTTGCTTTTCAATCTTCCACTATATTGGCTCGAAACATGATAATCTCCATCTATTTATGATACTCACCTACACTTCTTGATCCTTGAGTGAGACGTTACATCTTGTAATGGACTTCTCTATGATGATAGGATGGAACAAATCATCTTCTCATGATTGCTTTCAACTCTTCTTAAGTGATGATAGGTCCATCTCCATATCAATTTATTTCTTTTTGCATCTAATCCCACCACACAAGAGTATAATTAGTAAACTCAAGTGTTGCAACTTTTTCTTTTTTACTTTCGAAGTAGCTGTGACATAAGAAAACTTGTTCTACTCGCATTTTCCACTCTAAGTATACCTTTGGATCATTTTTTCCCTTGAAATAAGGGAAATTTGATTTTAATTCAACAAATATCATATCTTATATCTCTATATCTCCTTATATTATTATGTTCAAATATTTGGCTCCTTCACTAGTCTTCAGTCTCTTTATGCTGGTGCTTTGAATCTACATTAGATTGATCATTTCAACTTCGATGGATTCAGTTATGTTGCAAAACTTAATCCTCCACATGATTTATTTATTCAAAAATTTCTCTCATTCTTCTATCAAGCAACCTTTCAAGTTGACATAATAATACTTTAATTGGGAGAATGTTTAATCATTGCTTACTCTTTTGATTTCCTGCCATGTCAATAAAAAAAATTTGCCTTTTTTTTCCACTTCTTTTTTTACTATATTTTTTTTTCAAAATATTTATTTTTAATATTATTTATTATTTATTTTTCAATAAGATAGAAATAAGAAGTATAAAATATCTACTTTATCAACAAATAGCTCTAATACCAACTTATAAGAACCGAAAGGGTATCCTAATCTTCACAATGTTGGTTAATAAGAAAATTACAAAAATAATATAACAGATAGAATAAAAGATTCAATAATCTAAAAGGAAAAAATAGCCAACCTGCGTTATAGAGAACGTGACCGGCTACATAGACTTTTATCTAACTACGAATAAAGAATAACCAATCCACATAACAATGCAGCTAGGTTGAAGCATGAGTTGCAACCTTTTATGAATATGAATCACTAACCTTATAGAAAAGATTGATAAGATAAGGTTTCATAAGAGTAAAGAATGATATAATTCTTACCATAGAGAAAAAAAAAACCTTATTTAGGTTAATAAAAACTCTCATTCGCTCCTCGTTACTCATAGAAGAGTTATTTCTACTTATATAATTACTAATATAAGGAAATTGTAACTAAATCCTAATATAACTCTCCAATCTTCAATATGAAAAAATTATAGTCAATCCTAATAAAATCTATCTATAATATGATTCAAATTCTTAATATGATCCTAATTAAATCTGAACAAATCTTAGCCAAATAATTTAAAGAAATTCTAACAAATTAAAAAAAATTAAAAATTAATAAAAATCATAATAAAATAAATAACATATCTTCTTAAATCTTATGATCTTTTGTAAAGATCTTCCTATGTTTGTATAAATAAAATCATAATATTATTTACCTCTTTTTCTTGAAAATACATTCACATTGATCCCAATGACGTCTTGTATCTTTTTATCCTTCCTTTTATTAATAAGTCTTCTTTTAAAATTAAGTCTTTCTTTACTTGGATTTGGTCATGCAAGATGGTGTTCTAATTTACATAAATTTATCTTCTAGACTAGATGTAATGTAACCTTTAGGTTGTTTCATAAACATTTTTTTCATATAAATTTCTATTTTGGAAAGCACTTTTAACATCAATTTAATATATCACAAGATCAACAATAGTAACCAAAACAATTAAACCACAAACAATAGCTATTTTTGTTGTGAATGAATATGTATAATTTTTTCCCTTTTGGATATATTATTTAATAACTAGCCTAGCTTTAAATTTTTTCTATTTCTCTATCTAGTGTCAAGTTTCTCTAAAAAATCTATTTTTTTATTATCAATTATTTAGTTTCTTTGGACAAATTTACTATCTCCCTAGTATGATATTTCATTATAAATTGTAACTTATTTTTTATATATTTAAATTTCACTATTGAGTTTAGATTTACTAATTTTTTTAATAGAATCTATTAATTTTATTATCTCATCATAATTCTTTAGATCTTTTTTAACATTTTATTTGATTAAGCATTCATATCTTTTATCTTAGTTAAAAAGAAAATAATAAAATTTGGTTGAAAACTTGTTTTTCTCCTATGCTTCATGTTTGTTCAAAGTTTAGTGACTTTATTTCACACAAATTAGAAGCATGCATAAATATAAGCACATTAGAACTATCATATGTAGAAAATATACCTTGATTTTTAAAGAAAAATATGCTTAAACAATTAGGAATTTCTAGATTTTAAAATAGAATTATCATTCAAGAATATGAATCTATATGCAGCATTGTCTTGAGTATAACCAATAAATACAACATCAATAATTTGAAGTCCTACATTTGGTCATTTTAAAAATTAGCAAACTATCTTTAGCCAAACACTCACATTTTCAAGAAATTTAAATTAGGAAGATATCCTTTCCACGTTTCATATGATATTTATCCAATTTTTTATGTTGTATATATTGAGTAACTAGTAAGTAGTCAAAATTGTTTCCTCCCATATATTTTCAGACATTCCAAAATAAAGCATCATAACATTCATTATGTTTTTAAGAGCTCAATTTTTTCTTTCAGCTATGTTATTTTATTATAGTGAATAGCATGTTGTGATTCATGAATCATGTTTAAATTATTTGTATTGTATTCACCATCCTTATTTGATCTTAACTTTTTTAACTTACAGTTTTATTAATTTTGAACTAAAGACTTATATTTGATGAACATGATTTTAGTTATGTCCTTAGTTTTTAAGAGATAGCCTTTTGTATATTTAGAAAAATATCAACAATAATGATATAATATCTCTTATCATCTTTACTCATTATATTTTTAAAATTTGTTATATCATAAAGCACTAGTTCAAATAATTATGTTTGCTTATTTATCACAAATTTAATTTTTTCATTTTTTTATTCCATATAAATAAGATATTTAGAAATTGAGTCCTCTTCTATGGATGACGGAAAAGTTCATACTTCTAAATATTTTGATGGATGTTACATCAATATGTAACTAGTCATCTAAGCTAAAGATTAAAGATTCAACAATATAAGCACAACTAGATTGTTGGTGTACAAACGTATGAAGACAAGTGCACCTTATCGTTTTACAGAGTAAAAAGTGAGTAAGAGTATCATCTCCACAGGGATTTGGTTCAAGTATTGAATTTCTATTAGTCCACTAATTGAACTCAAGTATGGGAGTGCGTAGGCAACACGATCCCACGTGTAAGCAACGTGAACAGAAAAGAACAATGGTAATAGGTTTCTGTCACTAGGCTGGAATTCTGTTCCAGTATGTATAAAACAATTCAAAATAAATCCAGAACTATGCACTACTCAATAATTGGTTCGAATATGAAAGAAATCGATTTATGGGAGATGTTTTATACAAATATGTGACATAATCAAGATGAATGACATTTCTGAAGAAGCAATCAGATTGAGACTCTTCCCATTCTTTTTAAGAGACCGTGCCAAGTATTGGCTGCAAACCTAACCAAGAGGGAGCATTACTACCTAGGAGGAATTGGTATCCAAATTCCTCATGAAGTACTTCCCACCCTCTAAATACAACAAGCTGAGAGGAGAGATTTCATGCTTCAGCCAAAAGGAAGGAGAGTCGCTCTATGAAGCCTGGGAGCGGTTCAAGAAACTTCTGCGGAAATGTCCCCACCATGGCTTCTCCGATGTCCATCAAGTTCACATTTTCTACAATGGAGTCAAGCTAGCCACAAGACTCATCATAGATGCCTCAGCAGGAGGATCTCTAAATACTAAAACTGCAGAGAAGGCCATGGAGCTGATTGAGATAATGGCTTCCAATGAGTACCAGTCACCGAATGACAGGAGCGTACCCAAGAGGGGTGTGCTGGAGTGGGACACGCAAACTGCAATACTTGCTCAGAATAAGTTGATCTCACAACAGTTGGAGGCTTTGACAAAACAGTTATAGGTCTTCAACGTGGAAACCCCTCAGCAATTACAAGCCCTGAAATGTGATTTCTGTGGGGGAGAACATGAAAACGGATGCTGTGACAGAGACGTAACAGGAACATCCAGCCAAGAGCAAGTGCACTATATGAGTCAGCCACAAAGGCCTAAGTATCCTCCTTTCTCTAACTCTTATAATTCTAATTTCAAGAATCAGAACAACCCTAAGAGGAATGAACAGTATGCGCAGCAACAACCTTCTCAGCAGTAGGCAAACCAACCTTAGGACAAATCTGCAGACCTGGGAAACATACTCAGCCAGTTCATGCAATCCACTCAAGCATTCATCAAGAATCTGGAAAATCAAGTGGGCCAGTTGTCCAAACAACTCACAGAAAGGAACGCTGAAAGTTTTCCCAGTGACACAACAGTGAATCCTAAGGAGCAGTGCAATGTCATCACAACAAGGAGTGGAAAGATGATAGAGCCAAGACTACCCAAACTGCCAAAAGCAGCAGAAAACATAGCCATACAAGGAAAGTGTGCTGCTGGTCCAAGGGACCAACCCTCCAAGGATGGAATAGAAATACAATCTGGTTGAGACCTAGCAGCCAATCCACAATCAGCAGCGAAGGAAGAACAAAAGAAGGAATTCCATGACAGGCCAATTGAGAAAAGCAAAAATCAATTATTTGAGGAAGCCGTGGCCAACGGGGAAAAAGCTACTTAGGCAACGCCAAATGTTCTATTTCCTCAAATACTGAAGAAACAGCGGGAGGAGAGGAAATTCTCTAAATTCCTGGATATATTCAAGAAACTGCAGATTAACATCCCATTAGCTAAAGCGTTGGAAGAAATGTCATCCTACACGAAATTCATGAAAGAGTTGCTTTCCAAAAAGAGGATGAAACTGTAGCCCTCACGGAAGAGTGCAGTGCCATTATTCAAAGGAAACTCCCTCAGAAGCTAAAGGATCCAGGTTCTTTTGCAATTCCCTGCACCATTGAAAATTTACAGATTGGCAAGGCATTATGCGACTTAGGGACTAGTATCAACTTGATGCCTCTTTCCATAATGAAGAAACTAGAAATAGAGGAGATGAAGCCTACCATGATGTGCCTCCAACTGGCTGATAGATCAATCAAATATCCATATGGAGTGGTAGAAAACCTCCTAGTTAAGGTGGACAGATTCAAATTCCCAGCAGATTTTGTAGTGTTGGACATGGAGGAAGATGCTGAAATTCCATTGATCCTAGGAAGATCATTCCTTGCTACAGGACGAGCACTTATTGATGTGCAGCAAGAGAAACTAATGCTGAGAGTGCAGGATGAGAAGGTAACATTCAATGTGTTTGAAGCTATGAAACATCCTGCTGAACAACCACATTGCATAAAGATGGACATGTTGGCAACGCTACCAGTAGACACGTTGGCCACGCAGCTGGCAATTCCTCTTCAAGAACAGGACAGTGACTCCATTCTTAAAGGAGTACTCTGGCACTCTAAAGGTCTGGACTAAGAGGGAGAAAAAGAAAGCCAAGAAGTGGAGGAATGTATTGCCACACTCGAAGCTAATCCTCCCATGAAAACAAGCTCACAATCCTTCGAAGGTTTCCAAAGGAAGAAAGAAAAGTGGACAGCCCACAGACAGAACTGAAACAACTTTCATCTCACCTCCGTTATGCATTCTTGGGGGCAAAGAACACATTTCCAGTGATTGTGAGAAACTCCCTCAATGAACAAGAAGAGGAGAAACTGTTGAGGATTCTAAGAGCTCACAAGTCTGCCATTGGATGGACTATTTCAGACTTGAAGGGAATAAGTCCTTCCTTCTACATGCACAAGATCCTAATGGAGAAAGATTTTAAACCTGTGGTGCAGGCCCAAAGGAGACTTAATCCAACCATGAAAGAGGTTGTGAAGAAGGAGGACCTCAAGCTATTGGATGCAGGTATCATCTACCCAATTTCAGATAGCTCTTGGGTTAGCCAAGTTCAGGTTGTGCCTAAGAAAGGAGGGATAACAGTAATCCCTAATGAGAAAAATGAACTTATTCCTACAAGAACAGTGACTGGATGACGTATGTGTATAGGTTATAGAAGACTCAATGAGTCCACCAGGAAAGACCACTTTCCTCTTCCATTTATGGACCAAATGCTGGAAAGACTAGCTGGGCATGCCTATTACTGCTTCCTGGATGGATATTCTGGTTACAACCAGATTGTAGTGGATCCCAAGGACCAAGAAAAAATTGCCTTCACTTGTCCTTATGGGATATTTTCATATCGCCGGATGCCTTTTGGGTTATGCAATGCACCTGCCACATTTCAAAGGTACATGCTAGCCATTTTCTCTGACATGGTGGAGAACTTTATTAAAGTCTTCATGGATGACTTCTCAGTCTTTGGCTCTGACTATGACAATTGCTTGAGCAATCTGTCTTGTGTGCTGAAAAGGTGTGAGGAAACCAACTTAGTGCTGAATTGGGAGAAATGTCACTTTATGATACAGGAAGGTATTGTGTTAGGACACAAAGTCTCATTAAGAGGTGTAGAAGTTGATAAGGCCAAGGTTGAAGCGATTGAAAGGCTCCCTCCTCCAGTAAATGAGAAGGGAGTGAGAAGCTTCCTTGGGTATGCTAGATTCTATAGAAGATTCATCAAGGACTTCTCCAAAATATCTAAACCTTTGTGTGACCTCTTGATGAAGGACGTCAAGTTCAGATTTGATGATGCATGTTTGAAGGCGTTCAACACACTCGAGGAACAGCTGATCACAACACCTATACTTGTAGCCCCAGATTGGAGTCTTCCATTCGAACTCATATGCGATGCAAGTGACTTTGTTGTAGGTGCAGTGCTAGGACAGCGAAAGGACAAGAAATTGCACGTCATATACTATGCTAGCAAGGCGCTAAACAATGCTCAGTTGAACTACACCACAACTAAAAAGGAGTTGCTGGCCGTTGTCTACGCTTTTGACAAGTAAAGGTCATACTTGATTGGTGACAAGGTAATTGTTTACACTAACCATGCTGCTTTGAAACATTTTCTGTCAAAACAGAAGGCAAAACCGAGGCTGATCTGGTGGATCCTACTCCTCCAAGAGTTCGATTTTGAAATCCAAGACCGAAAAGGAAAGGACAATGGTGCAGCTGATCACCTGTCCAGGTTGCCTACGCAAATCATAGAAGATGAGAAGGTCTTAATCAACGAGGAATTTCCAGATGAGAAACTACTAGCCATTGCTGTTGCACCCTGGTATGCAGATATGGCAAATTTGAAAGCTGCACAGATCATTCCAACTGAATGGTCCTAGCAGCATCGGAAGAAGCTGTACCATGACAACAAAATTTACCTATGGGATGAACTTTTTCTATATAAAATGGTTATAGATGGATTGCTCAGAAGGTGTGTCCCACGCGAAGAGCAAAGAGACATCCTGTGGCACTGCCATAGCTCAGCCTATGGAGGCCATTTTAATGGGAGAAGGACAGCAGCTAAGGTGCTGCAGAGTGGATTTTTTTGGCCTACATTATTCAAGGATGCTAAGGACTTTGCCGTTGTGTGTGATGCCTGCCAACACAACAGAAATATCTCAAAGAGAGATGAAATGTCCCTCACTAACATCTTAGAAGTGAAGCTATTTGATGTGTGGGGCATAGATTTCATGGGACCATTCCCTATCTCATACTCTAATGAGTATATACTGCTAGCTGTAGATTATGTTTCAAAATGAGTAGAAGTTGTCCCTACACACACGTGTGATGCCAAATCTTCAATAAAATTTCTGAGGAAGCACATACTGTCCAGATTTAGTGTCCCACGCATTCTGATCAGTGATAGGGGGACGCATTTCTGTAACAAGCAGCTAGAAGCAGTTATGAGAAAATATGACATTAGACACAGAGTCACCACAACGTATCACCCACAGAGTAATGACCAAGCTGAGGTATCCAACAGGGAAATAAAGAGAATCCTGGAGAAGGCTGTGAAAAACTCCAGAGCAGACTGGACCAACAGATTGGATGACGCACTCTGGGCTTATAGAACAGCTTTCAAAACACCGATTGGTATGTCTCTATACCAGCTGATTTTTTGGAAAGCATGCCACCTGCCAGTTGAGCTTGAGCATAAGGCATACTAGGCAACTAGATTTCTCAACTTCAATGCTAATGCAGCCAGTGAGAATAGACTATTACAGTTGCATGAACTAGAAGAATTTTGTCTCAACGCTTATGAAAATGCAAATATTTACAAGGAAAAAACCAAGCAATGACATGACAATCAAATCAAACACAAAGTGTTCGAACCTGGATAACTGGTTTTGCTGTTTAACTCCAGATTCAAACTGTTTCTAGGAAAGTTAAGGTCTAAGTGATCAGGTCCTTTTGTGATTAAGGAAGTTTCGAAATATGGTGCCATCGCCTTTGAAGATATATAGTCCCAAAGAAGCTTCAAATTCAATGGTCAGCGTATCAAACACTATCACGGAGGCGAAATCAGCAGGGAAAAGACCACCTGCACCCTTCAACCCATAAATTGAAAAGTCAAAATGTCAAGCTAGAGACATTAAACAAGCGCTGCAAAGGGAGGCAACCCTTGAAACCAATTTGAAATTCTTTTGTTTTTAGGTTAGTTTTTGAGAATAATATATACCAAATGGAATGATTAAAAGCAGAACATTTGAATATTTATGCAGGTTACAGGTTTGAAGCGCAGCTAAGTTGTGTGCAGAAATTTTTTTTTTGCTGCTAAACAATGTTATTTTAGCATAATAGGCTTGCTATTCTGATCTGTGTAGCCAACAGAGGCGATTTGCGTAGCCAACACAAAGGTCATGCAACACAGGAGCAAGTCTGAGTTTGAAATAAAGGAGGTCAGACCCTTCACAGTACAGAAGTTCATCCTCCAAGGATGCCTAGGGCAGAGACTGACTGCTACTAGTTTGTGAGGCACACCTCAGATGCCAATTCAAATTGTACCCTAGTTGAAGAGCTCAAGGACATGCAATAGGAGCTCAAGGTTCTGAAATTTGTTCTACATTGTGTGAGGGAGGTAAGCTCAAGTGCATAGCTAACAAAAACCAGGTTAGTAAGGTTACAAACTTCAGTTCGTAAATCTGTTCTGAACTGTGTTGCCAACACAAACGCGACTGCGTGCCCAACGCAAGGTCAACAGAAAATGCCAAAAAGGGGTACCCAACATAAGTGGCCAAGTTAGCCCATAAGCAGTTAAGTCAGTATTAACTACACAAGTCTATTTTGCACACGCCTGACTCTTCGTATCCCACACATTTGAATACAAAAAGGCATCCAAATAACCATAACTCCCACCAAATTCATTTGAACTTCCTCACTGCAACTCTTTACTCTCCCTTTGCACAAACCACTCCTCTGCTCCATAACCATAAGCATCGTCTAAATGGCTTCTTCCTCCAGACCACAGGGAATGCGACGCAAGACTACACCCGCTGATGCCCTACGGACCAAGCCTAGGGCAACTGACACATACAGGTTCAAATATCAAGAAAACAAAGAGCAGTTCGAAAGGCTCAAAGGAAACTCCATAGTAGGGGATCAGAAACTAGACCTACACGCTGGAGAGTTTCCATCAATCGACATGGAGGTCGAATACCGGAAATGGGAAAAGCTATACAACTTGGCCGGTTAGGAATACAAGGAAATCACCCACAAGTTCTATGCCAATGTGGCATTGACTAGGGCAGAGCAGAGCTACACGTCCTACGTTCGCGGGAGGACCATCTCTTTCAAACCACAAGTCATAGAGAACTTGTTGGGAACCAGACCTACAACATTTAGCTGCATGTACCATCGCCGAAAGGACGCCCTGGTGGATAAGGCGGGGTTTTTAAAGGTACTTTGTGTACCAGGGGCCAGATGGGAACTGAAGAGGGATGGATCCAACGACGAGAAGTCCCTACGCAAGGCCGACCTACGGCCCGCAGCAAAAATATGGTGCACCTTTGTGCAGTCAAACCTGCTACCGCTGTTTCATTCAAATAGAGTGACCAAGAAGCGGGCTGCTTTGTTATGAGTGATAATGGATCCAACGAGCTGGACATTGGCCATGTAATTGCTCAAGAAATGGAGAATATTGCCTGAAAGGGCAACGTCTCCTTGGGATACCGAGCCTTATTACAGCTTTGTGCGAAGCCCAGGTTAAAATTGAAGGCTGCACCTGAATGGCTCCCCAAGCTACTTTGGATAAAGCCTACATTGAGCGCCATATCCTCAATGACCCAGATCAACCGCAGAGGGAACCAGAACCCGTACTTCCACCAAGGATTTATGAAATCCTTAATGAGCAAGCAGAACGCTTGAATGAACTACACCTCCTTGTGCGCCACTTAAGCAGGCAAGTTGAGGTTACACAGAGGAATATGAAAAAGGTCTATATTGGGATGAAAGTCAACAAGAGGCTCCTAATGAATATCGGGAGGAGGATAAGCATGAGCTCTCCGATGCTGAGCAGGAGCAGATACTACAGTGGGCTGATCTGAAAGACGTCGAGAGCAAAGCCGAACCAGCAGCCGCAACACAGATGAAGGAAGACTGAGCATCCCATTTAGGAATTAGTTTTCTATTTTATTTGTGTTGATTCTGCTAATGTATCTACATGTTCGCCCCTCCCCGTACATATTATAGTTTTGCAGCTTAGGAATTTTAAAATTTTAAATTTGTAACAGCATAACAAAACATATATATTTCTAATTATAAACTCTATGTTGCCCACATAACTGTGTCTGACTTCAAAGCTGACTTGACTTGTTGCATATGTGATCTAACATAGGTATCCCACCTAATAACGACCACAGTACACAATACAGAACAGAAGTAACAAACTGCATACACAAACTTTAACAGCAAAGTTAACCACTGAGCTTAGCAAATGAAAAGCAAGTCAGATGCACAGAACTGATATGACCCTATGCCCAGTTGCGTTGCCAGCGCAGCCCGGTTGCGTGGCCAACATAGGTGGGTTAGGGTGAAGCAATGTAGAAAATCAGCAAAGACCACTGAGATGCAGTGCACTATTGGTGCAACAGAACATACAAGGTGCCTGAATTGCACCCACCAAGGGATTACTTCAAGGATCATTTAGAGCCACAAAGTCAAGATCAATAGACACAGATCCTGACCTTGGGATCAAAGGTAGCAAGTTCCAACCAAGAGGCAAACTGTTGATGTACAAAGCATGCCAATTTCTACACATGAGCAGCAAGGACAAAAGGGTAATTCAAGACACAAACCCCAGCTCTGTCTTGCCATGTAGGCTTAAAGCAAGCTAGATAGATGACCAGCAGAAAACAAGTTTAGGGCTGTCAAAATGGAAGTGTAAAATCTGTGCAAATTTGCGTTGCCTACGCAACCAAGGCCGCGTAGCAATGCAACGTCACCAGGTAAGTGGGACTAAGGGAATTTGACCTAACTTGTTCCCAACGCGTCTGACCCTTCGTAGCCCACGCAACAGATATAAAAAGGCACCAGGTAAGTAACTACCGCTCACCCAAGTACCTTTAAACACTCCCACTCACCCCTACTCTTCGTCTCCCACTCAAAGAGGTTTCCTCACCTCTTCAACTACAAGATAAGCAAGGTATGCACCTTCTTTTCATCTTTACTCTGCGGTTATAAATTTTGGGAATAAGGAATATGCTAACCCCTATAGAGGTGAGTGCTCTCAAAACTGTACACTGAAAAGAAACTCTGGTGAAACCTGAACCTGCATGTGTAGATCCTGTTAAGGAACCAATCTCCTAAAACAAGGGGTCGATTTAATTTTAACTGCAAATAGGTTGTGCCATAACTGATTTTAGGGGTTTCTGAACCCTACACTAATCTATGCATAACTGTTAAAAAGTAGGTGAACCTGTTGTAGCTTAGAGTATCTACTAATTGTGTTCTCTGTAGAATGACATCATGCTTAAGAAACATGCGTATCAAGACAACCCTAGTTGCAGCCCTTCGTGGGAAGTCAAGAGTCGAAGATACCCATTGCTTCAAGTTCGCAGAAAATGAAGAGCGGTTTGATAAACTTAAAGAAAGCTCTGTGGTGGGGGATTGGAAGATCAGCCTAAGCGCAGGAGAGTTCCCTATGATTACAGAAGAGATCGAGAGCAGGAAATGGCACAAGCTGTGCAGCCTGGTTGGGGAAGGCTACGAAGAAATAACTAAGGAGTTTTACGCCAGTCTGGTACTGACCAGGGCAGAACCGAGGTTTACCTCCTACGTGAGGGGTAAAACCATCTCCTTCGAGCCCCAGGTAATCAATGAACTGCTGGAGGTCAATGTGCCCAGAAGAAACTGTCAATACAGCAAGCTGAAGTATGTCCGAATGGACAAGGAAGGCTCGTTGCAAGTGTTGTGCGTCCCAAGAGTAAGGTGGGACGAGAAGAAGGACAAATCAGGAGATGGGAAGTCGCTGCGAAAGGCAGACTTGGTGCCCACAGCGAAGATTTGGTGCACATTCGTGTAATCCAACATCTTGCCCCTGCTCCATTCAAATGACCTTGCCAAGAAAAGGGCTGTACTAGTATGGGTTATCATGAAACTTGGACCACTAGACTTGGGTCACATAATTGCCCAAGAAATGGAGGAGATAGCTGCCAAGCCTAAAGCCTCCCTCGGGTACCCGAGTCTGATCACAGCCTTGTGTCATGCCCATAGAGTCACTATTGAAGGGTGCACCAAGGTCCCACCATAGGCAACGCTTAACAAGACATACATCGAGCGTCATATACTCCACGGAAGCGAACCACCACCACGTTGTGCAAGCCCTCCACCGCCACCCAATATACGAAATGCCGACGAGCAGCGGAGCTACCGATAGCCCAGCAAAGCCTTCAACCATCACATTGAGGAAAGGTAGAGATTCTACGAGAAACCTCGCCAAGGTCATATCGAATAAGGATGAACCAACGGTTTCAAGAAAATTTGGAACATGTGGGATCGACAGACGAAGAACTCTCCGATATATCGAAGAAGCGGATCCCGCGGTGGATCGATGCGGGAGAGACGATGAAAGCGATGAAGGGGCACAACGGAGGGATGTCATGGACGAGAAGATTGAGCAGTTTGCCTTGAAAATTTTTCTCCATTTAATAATATTTTTTTCTTTTCTTTTTCTTTTTCTTAGGACTTAGTTTTCTCTCGAGTTTTTTTAGGATAATCTGATAGTTAGGAAGTCTAATCCTTACTATGTAAATACTAAATTATGAAAATTGAATACTGAACTACTGAAAAATTTTCCTGAAAATTCTGACTCTAACATAGTGCGTTGCCCACGTGAATTGTTTAGGTATTGCACACTGAGTACCAACCAAACCACGTACACACACCACTAACCTACAGCAAGACACAAAGCGCAACGCGTTGCCAACACAAGTGACAGCTGCGTTCCCAATGCTAGCTGGGCTACAATAGAACACAGGATTGCTAACTGATATACTGCAGGACATGCAGAATACAGGGAGTCTTCTTAACCTTGCATTGCTAACTAAAATTTGATCATCTACATACTGTGCACATAAATTCTCCCTTAAGTGTTTTCACTCACTTCTATTCTAACTTGCATCATTCAATCTCCTGATTCCTTGTGAAATAAATTGATTGAGTAATGAGTAGATTGAACAAATTTCCTAAGTAGATACAACATGGGTGATTGAAAACTGGAAATCACTATGCTATGGTATTGACAATGAGACTGTTAAGATGCATGATCTAAGCGTGTAGCCAACGCACCGTGAGCACTTGAGCCCAGCATATCCATTCTGTGTGTTTAAGTCACAAGTGATGGTTCATTTCAGAACTTGCCCAGTTTCTTAGTTAAAACCAGTTAACACATGCTGCATAAACATGATAGAGGCACTTTCTTGCATGCACCCACTTGACCAAATAGCCTACCTAGCACATATATAACCCTTGCACAGCCCCTTGAGCTTGAAAACTCTCATCCATGAAATTAACTCAGCCCTAACCAAGTAGAAAAACCATGAAGTTACCCAGTCAAAGAATTAGAAAACAGTTGATAGTTTGAGAATAAGTCTACGCCTAAGTTTGGGGTTGCTTGAGGACAAGCAACATTCTAAGTTTGGAGTTGTGGAATACCTACTTACACCATTACACCATTGTCAAGGAAAAATAAAGAACAACAAAATTTCAAAAAAAAAACACAAAAAAGCATAAGAAGAGAGAAAGAAATACAGAAAAATAAAAATCAAAGGAAGTAGTAACTGCAAATGTAACAAGTCAACTGTTCTAAATTCTTTGACCCTCGTAAGCCACCTTTCCAAAAAAAATCACATCCACCCTTACCCAAGCCACGTTACAACCCAAATTAAGATCTCTTGATTTTTGTATGCATGTGAAAGACTGATGAAAATAGAGAATATGAGCAAGCCTATGGTAATGGAATCTGAACTTGATGATCTTGAGAGACAGCCGTAAACACTTGAGTGAAAGAGTGAGACACTTGACCACATGAGGGGATGCAAGTTTAGACCATGTCATTTTGCTTGAAGTTGTTGATCTCATAGTCCTAGTGCTATCTTGAATCAATACACTCACACGGTTTTCTATCTATACAACAGTTCTGATCTATCCCTCATAGCTCATTGAATTAGGAACGAGGATACTTGAGTAACGTAAGTCGAATTTAAGGGGGGAAGTGAAATACAATTGAGAGAAGTAATATGCATGTTGTGAGTAGTCCAGAATTAATTATGTTCCTGTAGTTTAGTGCTTGCTTGAGGATAAGCAAGTTCACAAGTTTGGGGTTGACCAAAAACTTGTTGGTGTATAAATGTATGAAGGCAAGTGCACCTTATCGTTTTTCAGAGTAAAGAGTGAGTAAGAGTATCGTCTCCACATGGATTTGGTTCAAGTATTGAATTCCTACTAGTCCACTAATTGAACTCAAGTGAGGAGTGCGTAGGCAAACGTGATCCCACGCGTAGGCAACATGAACAGAAAAGAACAATGGTTATAGGTTTCTGTCACTAGGCTGGAATTCTGTTCCAATATGTATAAAACAATTCAAAATAAATCCAGAACTGTGTACTACTCAATAATTGGTTCGAATGTGAAAGAAATCGATTTATGGGAGATGTTAGGGTTGGATTTTACTAAGACTTCCCCTATGTAACAGTGAATCATTACATGTATTAAAGGTAAAATGTAATTGAAGATCGAATTCACAAATATTAATTGAAGGTCAATCCCTTGACTCATCAATTCTTCACTCAAATTAGGAATTCTAATCCCTTAGTAATTCCTAATTTGATGTGAGCCTTGCGTTCAAGAATTCAAACGATTTCACAATCGCAAACCTCTATCCCTAGAGCCTTCACAATTATGTCATTCAATCTCAGTTCCAATTCTAAAACCAATTTCCTAATTGCGAAGAAGAATTTTGATTCAATCTATAAGTGGCCAAGTCATAGAAGCATTAAGCAAAGAGATGAATAATCAACGTTAAGGAAAAATAATCTTGAATACATATAACGCATCCGGGTTACATAGGTTCAGTCATGGATTCCTCCTTCCCTAACAGAAATCTAGTTACACATAATGATAAAGAAAGAAAACAGGGGAGAAGGATGAAGTCAAGAGCATGAAGACACGTTGTGGTTGCCCTTCGTCCTCAACCCTAGGGTTCCTCCTTCACCCAGAATAAACCTAGAAATAAGGAGGTTCTGGCGTTACAGATAGCAAAAAGGCGGCTCTGTTCTGTGTCTCTCGATTTCCAGAGGTGTGTGTGATCAAGGATGCCTTGTTTTCGTTCTGTTCTGGGCTTTTATAGATTCTGCTCTGTAGCGTCGCGACTCTAACGCAGCACAGCTGCATTGCCAACGCGATGTGAATGACAGTTTGCTTATTTTTCTTTAAATCTTCATGTGCTCCACGTAAGTCTAGTTGCGTTGCCAACGCGGAACCCTGTAACAAATTGCAGAATTTAAAAACACATCAGATTCATGAGAGTTTATCACCTAAAAGGCTTTAAAACTACATTTTTCATATTATGTGTGAGTTATTCAGTTTTATATCATTTTCTCATATTTTAATGGTGTTTTATGTTTCAATTACTTGTAATTACATTGAATTATGTTCCAAATAAGTGTCTTATTGGACACTTATCATAGATACATTATTATTAGTCATCTCATAAGTATTTAAAACAAGTAGTCTAACATTCAAATATCTCATTCTTAATTATTACAACTTTGTTTGCTTCTAAAACAAGTTTTAAACTAATATTATTAAATAAAGCACCCAAAAATTGAACTATTAGAATTGGTATAATGGTGAGGAATTAAATATTAGAGTAGTTTAGATCAACTAGACAATATTCTCTTACTTGGCTTCTTCAAATGCTTGCAACAACTCCTTGTTGGCAATGATATATGCCTTGTTGCTTCTATTTATCACACTCACTCAACGATACTATTGACCAAGTTTGATTCCATGAAAATTGCAATAATTATTTCTTTATTTTCTACTATGTTTGCTTGAGGTTTAACTTGTTATCTGGTTTATGCATCTTTGCAAAAGTTTTATTGATAAGCCTTATGTTTAATCTTCTCACCAACATAACACAAGACTCTGTTTTGCACCTATGCATTTGGTTTGTTAGATTGTTTCTTGTTATATCATTTTTTGTACATTGATTTTTCTTTTCCTTTATTTTCTGAAACTTATCCTTGACAAAAGCACCACTAGATTCAACCAAGTTAGCATGAGGTAAATTTAAAGGATTAGATTAATACTTATCCTTTTCTGCGCAATAAGAGTTTTTTTCTAATGCTTGAGGTTGTTTCTAACTCATTGCAGGAAGGTAAAATTTTGTTAGTAACATGTTGCTTAAAGAATCTCATGCATCTTTATACATTCATTTACGATGTCAACGAACAAATTTTCGTACTCGTACACTTGCAAGTAATTGGTTTTTCATTAACTACATAAAATTGTAACTATTTCTAACTATATACTTACAATTTCTGTCACTGTTAACAACTTATTTTTCTCAAGCATGTCCTATTTATTTGGCAAAATTGTTAGACACAAAAAATAAATAAATCAAAAAAATTGTTACACATATGACTAAGAAGATGTCCATGAGCCAAATTGTTATGTTTCTTAAAAAAAGTCAAGGTCCTTTTTTACCTTTTTATAGTCTCAACATTACCTTCATCAAGATGTTTGATGTATTGTTGAAAAGAATGCTATCCATCTCTAGCTTCTTCAATAAATAAAAGATGTTCAAGACCAGTGCTTGTAATTAGTTCTATTGAATGATTCAAGCCTTCAAATGTTGGGAAAGAAATTTTTATTAAGCAACAAAGTCATCAAAAATTTGCTTTTAGAATGCTAAAAATAAAGAACATGTACTATTATGGAATAACCATTATCATCCTTAAAGTAAATTTTTGACAGACTTCTGATGCAATATAAACTCGGAATCTTCTCGCTTTAAGTTAACAAAATATGTTGAATTCACGCACTCATGGCATCTACATTGGACTTTCACAATTACTTGCCTTAAAATAAGAGGGAATGAACATGTATAAAATATGCCCTTGGGTTTTTATTTTATTGTAACACACATTTGATATTGTTATAATATCAATTAAATTCTCATAAAGTTATATTTTTCAATGGATAATTCTAGTAATAATCCAACCATAAAACATGATGTACTGTTTATAAAAATATGTTCATAATAGACAATAACTCAAACACATATCTCCTTAGGCTTCAAAATTATTGCTGATGTAAAATAAGTAACAAATAATAAATAAAATTTAAATTTTATAGGTGAGTCATGTAGGACTTAATAAGGAACTTATTTTGTCATTACTCCAACATGGTGATTGGTAGTTTCTTTAAGAACCAACTATCTTGATTTCCAATACTTAACCAACAACATCAAAATTCATAAAAAGACCACCCTCCCAAGGAAAGGATTTCACCATAGTTGGAAGAGGTCATGACAAATCCAAGGTAGAGGTTCCAATAACAATTCAATGAAGATCTACACATTTTATAAGAGAAACAAACATATTGTGAAAACATGTTTCTAGTTACATCAACATATTATTAATGAGGTAACATCAACATCTCATTCACTCCAAATTACACATCATGATAACATAAGAATAACTCTCAACCATCATCAATATCAATAACACATGACTTTACTTTAGTAGTCTAAGTTACAATTCAAATCATATCCCCAATCAAATGAGTATTAAGCCAATTGATGAGTTAGCTAAATAATTTTCTACATAAACAAATTCTATAAATACTCTTCTATACAAATACCATGATTCGATCTTGGACATTGGTGCTACAAACATGGTTTTCCACTTTCTTTCTTATTTTATTTATTATCTTCGTTATTATAAAATTTCTCTTTTATTTCATTTACTATCTTTATTATTATAAAATTTCTCTTGTGAAACTTCCAAATGAAAAAAGTATGCTAACAAAATATTCAAGGATAATTTATTTCTTTAATGAGTTTTCTATATAATATTTTTATTCATATCATATTTTTAATTAAACCTAATTTTAATTTATAAACTTTTTTAATTGAAATTTTTAAATTCTTTTTGTTTGATTCAATATTCCCATATCTAAAGGATGATTAGACATACTAAAGTAAAAAATACTTTGTATTTATCAAATTATTTGTGATATATATACCTTTATATGTTTATATAAATATTTTACATATTAATAATTTTATTATAACTTTTTTAATATTTGGCATTTTCATTTAGGACACCCTTTTTATGGTGTACTACATACTATTGTAAGAGAATTTTTTTATATGAAATTCAATAATAAAATAATTTTTGATTATTGTTATTTTGCAAAAATAAAAAATAAAAAATAAAAAATTATCTTCTCCTTTTAAAATTAACATAACAACTCATGCTTTTAAATTAATTCACATGAGTGTTTGAAGCCAAGTTTTTACTAACATATATGCACCCATGTGTTTAGACTTTTCTTTTCCTTTCTTCCTTCGTTCCAGTGTTCAATTTATTTTTTTTTTTCGTTCTTCTTTTTTCTTTTTTCATCCACCCCTTCTTCTCATTTTTTCCCCACCTGCCATCCCCACACCCTCACTATCCCTCTTTATTCTCTATTTTTCCAATGCTAAGTCAAGACATCTTCGATCTAGTCTAATTTCTACTAATAACTTTCATTTCTAATCTCATTGAATATGCTCAACTTCTATTTTTTATTTTGTGTTGGTAGCTTTCCTCCTTCAATCTAATCTTCTATTTTTTGATTTTCTCTTCTTTCTATTTAATCTAGTAATTTATTTATTTATATTTTTTTATTTGTAAAAAATTTCATAATTTTTTTAGATTTATGTTTTCTAATTTATTTGGTTGTTGACGATGTTATTTTGGATTTTTATTCTTCATTTGGTTTTTGTTTTTCATCAAATTAATATTATTCTAATTTTCTTATTGTTGTTTTCGCTTAAACTTGAAATTTTTTTTTTGTTATTTTGTGATAATAATTTAAAGAAGCAAGATTACTCAAATTACTATTAGGTAGGTATAATTTTTTTAACCACATCATTTATCTCTTGTGGAACACCTTGTCATAAACAAATGTTTAACTTAAATTTGTATTTAAACAAATTTTAATAGAGTTTATTTAATACTTATATAAAAAATAGAGTAACCAGTGCTAATTGGAGTCTTTTTAAAAAGACAGTAAGGTCTTTTTCATTTTTTATGAACAAGTTTTTAAATTAAATTTTAAAATTATACAATTTATGTATTTTATTTTTTAAAATTTTAAACATGTTTTTTAATTTATAATTTGATAAAATTATTTATTTTACTTTTTTTTAATTCAAAATAATATTGAAAAATAAAACAAATATAAATTAAAATATTTTTTTAAAAAAAATTAAAGATTATTTTTAAAAATTTTATAAACTAAAATGTAGTATG
Source organism: Canavalia ensiformis (assembly GCA_026541065.1). NCBI lineage: Eukaryota > Viridiplantae > Streptophyta > Magnoliopsida > Fabales > Fabaceae > Canavalia > Canavalia ensiformis. The sequence continues at coordinate 144,605 of JAMKYM010000225.1, read as the reverse complement.
TATATAATTTTTAAAATTTATTTAAAAATTTTTATTTTTTATTTATCCAAATAACGGTGGTAAACTTTTTTTTCGTCAATAAAACCTGTGAGAGCTTTTTTCTTTTTCCATTAAAAGTGGTCGAGTCTAATAGAAAGAGTGAGGTTGCTATGCTACGTTCGTTGCAATTCCACCGATCGGAAGATGAAGATGGTTGATAGTCTTATTTATCGAAAGCAGATTCATAGAATGGCACACAAAAGAGAAATAAAAAAAATTTAAAAATTAGTTATAATATATAATATAATAAGATAAAAGTTATAAAATAAAATAAAATATAAATAATATTAATATGTATAATGATAATTTTTAGGATGAAAACCCAGATACAATTAATAAAAAATGTTTGAAATGTTATCAATACCATAATTATCATACTAAATTCTATCAATAAAATCATGTTGAAATTGTGTTTTGGGCTTGTGTCTTGAGCTTTCTTTTCCTTTTGGTTTTGACTTACGGATCATAAGGGGATTGCTTTTTGCACCCCCCAAAATTTCTTTTTGCACCCCCCTCATATATGAAAAGACAAATTTACCCTTGTTTATTAAACTTCTTTCTTCTTTCTTCTTCCTCCTTCCTCCTTCCTCCTCCGTCTTCCCCCTTCCCCCGTATTCCTCCTACTCTTTTTTTTTTTTCTTTCTTTCTCATTTCTGTTTCCCATTATTACATCTTCTTCCTTATTAATTAAATTCATATGTTCTGCTTTGGTGGGAAAAAACTAAGAAAATAAACCTCGGAGAAACGTCGAAGGAGCATCGGAGAAGACGAACGGACTCTGTATTCCGCAAACTAATTTGCGGAACCTTAAAGACTTTCCGCAAATTAGTTTACGGAATGCATCAGTGTATTCCGTAAATAAACTTGCGGAATGTAATTTTTGTTCATAAACTAGATTACGAATGTAAAATGTAACCTTAGTAATCTAGTTTGCGAACAAAAAATTACGGAATACATTTTGCATTCCGTAAATTAATTTGCGAACAGAGGCACGAATCTTGCGGAAGAGAAAAAAATTTTGCGGAAGAGATGGGAAGGTGTTAAGGGTAAAATGGTAATAAAAAAATTTCAAAAAATAAAAGGGAGGTGCAAAAAGAAAAAAGGGGGTGCGAAAAGTCAGGCCCGATCATAATAGTATAGTTAAGGAGACAAGAAAAGAAAGAGGAAGAATATAATGCTTCTATCACATATAATTTATATTTGAATTTTTTATTCAAAATTTTTAACCATTTTTATATTTTGTCACGGTTTTTAAAATATTTTGTAATTTTTTTAAGATTAATAATAATTACTTGTGAACCATCTTCCATTTCGATCTAACGACCTTCCTTCTCCCATCTAATCTTCTATTTCGACATCCTTCTCCTCCAACTCGATCTTCCATTTTTTGCCACTTCTTCCTCCTTTTGGTCTTCAATCTTAGTGCATGTAATTTTTTTTTATTTTTCTTAACATATTTTTTGAATTTTTTGTTATTTGTACAAAATTTCCTGATTTTTTTTAGACTTATCTTCTTTACTTTTTCTAATTGTTGATAGTGTTAATTCTGATACAAATTTTCTGATTTTTTTGGACTTATCTTCTTTACTTTTTCTAATTGTTGATAGTGTTAATTCTGAAATGTGTATAATTTTTAAAATTTATTTGAGAATTTATTTTTTATTTATCCAGGCACTAGTTTTTTTCGTCAACAAAAGTGGTAGAGTCTACTAGCAAAGAATACGTTGATGTGTTAGGGCGGCTGATGTTCTGTTGCACTTCCACCGGATGGGAGGAATAATGCTCAAATACATTTTAAAAAGGAAATATTGAAATCTTATAATTATCATACCCAATACTATCAATGAAATCGTGGTGGTTGAGACTTGAGATTGAGTCTTGACGTTTCTTTGCCTTTTTGTTTTGACTCTAAGGATGGCATAGTCCACGTTTGATAGATGTAGGATGTTGAATGACAGAAAAAGGAAAAAAAAAAAAAACATAATGCTTCCACGTATAATTTACATTTAAATTTATTCAAATTTTTTATATTTTGTCACAGTTTTTTAAATATTTATAATGATTTTTTAAACTGATAATAATTACTTATAACAGTTATTAAATTATTAAAAAATTAAATATAAGTAAATGATCATCATTATATTTATGTGTAATAATTATCACTCAAATAAAAATTATCTCTTGAAATTTTTGTTGCTGCTTGATTAACAAGTTACAAATAGAAGAGAAATAATATGCAAAACTAGTTATTAGTGATCCTCCAACAAGAAAAATGATAGGCAAGTAGATTAAAATTTATAAAAAATATTAATAAAAATATTTTTATTTTAAATTATTTCATCATTATATTATAAATTTGAGTCATCTTTCTTTAACCTGGGATAGCTCCCATATTTATTCTCCTGCAATCTATTTTTTCTGATACATATTTTACCAGTTTATATATCAAATTAAAATTATTTTATTCATAATTGCAATAAAAATCATTTCCTTAAATTTTTAATATCAATATTTGAATTGATTTTATCAATATTAAATATAAATTCATATTTAGAAATCATCATAAACATACATTCTATTAATTAACCTAATTATTACAATTTTCTAAAATTAAATATTTAAGCATGACTTTTTTATTTTGAATAATCAATGAAATAAACTTTTTTAAATATTTTTTAAATTTAAAATTTTTCACATTTAATATATACATTTATAAATACCCATACAATGCATAAAATACTTATTAGTATATTTTTTTAAGTTCTTTTATTTGAGCTTTTCAGAAATACTTTAATTTTGCTTTATATGCCGTTCCTTTGCATAATGGCATGATTTTGTGTCTTTCTTTTATACAATGGAAGTATTAAACCTCAAATCTAAAATTTCATACAAATTATTTAAATCTCTCATCATTAAGTTGCCACTAGTAAATATTTTATGTTATTTCATACCATCGTTGCATTTTATCTCACTTTATGATTCTCGTGTTTGGATTATTAAAGTTAAAATGTTATTAAATAAAAATAAAATTATTTTTAATTCTGTAAATATGAATAAGTTTAATTTTAGTTTTCTAAGAACAAAATTAATTTTAATATTAATAATCACCATTTAAAAAAATTAAAATTTTTGTGAACCAAAACTATCACAATTTTTTATGTTGCAATTTCAATTTAACAGTTGCTTAGTCAACAAGCCAATCACAGTATATTTAGTTAAATTGTTAGTTTGAAATTGCTAACGTAATAATTTTGTTATCTACGCTTCATCCAGCGTAAATTAGGTAATATGTGTGAGGAAAGTGTTGCTTGCCATTGTTACAATTGTTCAATAAACATATAGCTATTGTTAATTAGACAATGTACGCGAGAGAAGTGTTGGCAGCATGATTCAATTTCTGTGAGCAAATTTAGCACATGTATACTTAGAACATCTAAAAAATGGAAATGAATAGAAATAGTGTATTTCTTAAAATTATTTTAAAAAACGTAACCTTTTCGTATGTGTAAATGTAGCCAAGAACTTTTCTTATGTGTAAACGTAGGTAACATAAATTGAGTGAATAGTGAGATTAAACAGAGATGAGATCCTCTGTTTTTACTAAAAAAATATATGTAAATTTTCCTTCATACTAAACATATTAGACTTTGTACAAAAAAATGTAGCATATTTATTAATTGAATTTAAGTTTAATAAATATAAATATATATATATATATGATATTTTTTAAAATTTATAACAGATTATTTAAATTTATATAAATTTTAAAAAATAGAATAATATTCAACTCATTTTTATAAAATCAAAACCATCAATTAGTAGTTTAAATTAAAATAAAAATAAAAATTCTAACCATTTCAAGAGGAGCCAACTAATATTCTCTGTGATAATATGTTCCCAAGGTTAAAATTACGGGCCAAAGAATCAATTGGCTAATATTATGGTCAAGTCCTAGCCAAATGTGCCGCTAAGAAAGATGTTGGGATTAAGTAGAAGAGATGCATAATTTATACTAAATTTTGTACAATTTTTTTTTTTTATAATTTCATCGCACCATTTATTGTATTCTATTTTTTATTCTTTTTCTTATTTTTGTTGTATTTATTATAGTGTATATTTGTAATATAAATAATAAAATAACAGTTCTCTACGTAGCAAGCGAAACCAGTAGCTAAGAAAGATACTGAGATTGTGTAGATGGTCAAATCAAGAGTAGGGTTACACTTAAATATTTACTTGGGTTCTATTTTTAAACATTAACTTTTGAACATTATATTTGGTACTGTGTATATTTATCTTTATCTTTATTTAATTTTTCTTTTTCACATAAATAATCTTAAACATGCTTCATTTCAAGGAGACTAAATATTGTACAAAATTGTTCTATGACATTACTTTATTTACCTTGTTAAAATCAAGAAAACTATTTCCCATTTAAAACTATGGTTCTGGCGTGGCCAAAGGTATTAATTAATAAATCAATAATATTTTTTTAATAAAAAATTACAGTTGAGTTGCGTTTAAAATCATGATGGGGTATGTTGGTCTCTTTCTTTTTTCCTTAATAAAACTTTTAATTCTTCCCTAGAGTCATTGTTAGTCATGTGTAACAGTGATCTTTATTTCCGAAAAATCATGCATGTAATTTCATTAGTACTATGCGATTATTGTTGTGTTAGCGTGTTAGCGTATAAAATCAAAATATACAAAACAGATCAGTTATAAGAAAATATACAAAACAGAGGAACGAAGTATTCTCCTTACGAACACAACAGAGACCGTTATTGCTTTTCTTTCCAAAGATGGGTGACACATGTAACATATACCGTTATTGCTTTTCTTTACAAAGGTGGGTGACACAAGAGACATGGTAATTTCTTTTCTCACCAAACCCCAAAGGAGGTGGACACGGTTTGACACCCACTCCCATGAGCTACAACATTGACAATCCTTTTGTAATCAACTGCGGTGGAATATTCTCTTGAAATTAACAAAAAAGGAACGAGGAAAAAGAAAAAGAAAAGTATGCCTCAAAAAGATACATAACCACACGGTAGTAGTCTATTTAATGTTAACAAACAAAAAGGTCAATTTTAAGTTTACAATTGATCTTATCTGACCCTGCTGAATCTAAAATTTCAATTAGTGTTTAACTCAACTATGCTTTTCTTTTCGTCATCATCATCATCATCTTTGTTAACCTTTTCTCCTTTATCACCACCATCAATCTGCTTCCTCTGCTGTTCCTCTTTTTCTCTGGACTCCTGTTCCTCCTTCCTTTTAGCCTCGAGTTCCTGGCTTTCTTTCTTCTTTCTTAGAAAATCTACCAGCTGTTTAAGAGTAGTGTCGATGTCGCTGCCCTTCAGAAGCTGCTCTGCCACTTCAGCTGGAGTCACCTGAGTATTCTGAATTGCCTCCTCAATTTCTCCGAAGAGAGAATGTTGTTTAATTCTGAGGTAATTGTAAGCTAGCTGTTTAAAACCACATGGAGTGCAATAGGACATGTGGATATGAACATCCATGCGACCAGGACGCAGCAATGCAGGGTCAAGCTTGTCCTTGTGGTTTGTTGTGAACACTATAATCCTCTCATCCCCACAACTAGACCATAATCCGTCAACGAAGTTCAGCAGCCCCGATAATGTGACCTGCAGGCGTAACACAAATTATTAGGGTGAAAATAATGTATATGTAAAAGAAATATATAGTGAATATAATTGAAGTTTAAGCATCCACCAACTACGGTGTGCGTGATCGCCTACACCAGAATCTACTAGGGTGGCGGCAAATAGATTTATTATTTCCCTTTTAGGTGTCATATTGAATAAAATTATTATATATTTCTCCTACAACTTCTACTTTTAAGTACTGCATAGCCCTGGCTTTGGGGGAAAGAGAAGATGTTTCGTAACCCTCATTTATCTAACAAAAAATCTTAGAATGGGAGCCTGTAGAAAGAAGCAGTTTTGCAATGTGAGAATAAGTCTAGCACTTGAAAGTTGAAATAAAAGATATATTAATCAATTTGAACGTAAATTATATATTAAAATTTAACTAACCCCATCAGTCTCTAACTACCCTGAATAAAGAATAAAGTCTACAGATAGGGCTAAAGTAATTGAATTCATGTTTGTTGCGATTCGTATACGTGTCCGTGACTCTGAGGATTCAAATGCCTCCAAAACAAGGTTTTCAGTTTTCACAGACAAGGGCAGAGCAAAATAACAGCAATTCAAACGGCGCGCCCCGCGCATGTCTCTGACATCACTCGTCAGTGACGGAACAAAACAATTATCAAATAAAATAAATGCCGAGGAATACGAGCCAATTTTTTTATACAGTAAAATATATAATTCTTTTTGATTCGTTGCATAACCTGATTATCTTATATTTTTTATCCCTCTAATTTATAAATAAAATGTATAAAATTACTGTATATTAAATAGAATTTTGCCACATTGGTCATTTATTATCAATGTTTTGACCAGTGAATAGGAACAAATTTCTATCCAAAAAATCCCACACGCAAACATAGTGAGAAATTAAAAATAGTAATAAAGAAAAAGAACCTGTTTGGAATTATTCCCCGTAGCAACCCTGGATTCGGCCATGCGATCCTGGAAGTCAATGGTGCAATCGATGTCCTCCACCACAAGAATGGACCTATTAGCCATGGCGATGAGCAAGCGCCTGAGTTCGGAGTTGCAGTTCAACTCGGTGAGTTCCAAGTCATAAATATCAAAATGCAAGTAATTGGCCATAGCAGCAATCAAGCTAGATTTGCCAGTCCCAGGAGGACCATAGAGCAGATAGCCTCTTTTCCAGGCCTTCCCAACCTTCCTATAATAGTCTTTCCTTTTCACAAACCTCTTCAAATCCTCCATCACGAACTCCTTCACGTTAAGGTCCAACGCCAGCGTGTCAAACGTGGCAGGATGGTCCAAATTGGTCCCCACCCAGGCGTCGCTGAAGTTCCCATACATGTTCTGGTAATCCACAGTGAAAATCCTCAAGGCCTTACTCTCTTGCTTCATGGACTTAGCCTCTTCTATGATAAAAGGAAGATAAGTGTTGAGCACCATGTCCTTGTGCTTCTTGTGGAACGTGAGTTCCAGGGACCGAACCTCCGATTTTAAAGTGGAGTTCAGGTCCCTCGGGTTGTGGAAGTTTCTAGACTCCACTTGACGGCACACCAGGATCCAGTTAAACTTAACGCCGTTAAAAAAGTCCGTTAGGGACTCGTTGCGTTCCATCGTGAGGATGAAGGATTGGTCCGTGTCTGGTTTGCTGACTTTCAGTCTCTGAGTGGAAGGAGAGATTCTGGAACCGAGATAGATCTCTGCGGCCTCGTAGATTTGGTTGTTCACGAGACCGTCGAACTCTTCCAGCACCATGGTTAGCTCCGAGGAGAAGCGCGAGAACACACTGCGGATCCCGCCGGTGACGTAGTGCCGGAGCTCCGCCGGGAGGATGTCCGAGGCAACCGACCGGATCACCATTGCGGTGGCCGCCACCGAGGCTGCCGTCGAGAGGACCGTCTTCGCGGTAGCGAGGTGGGAATCCGCCGTGGAGGAAGAGAAAAAGGAGGCCATCGCTTCTTTTTTGGTTTTGATGGTAAAGGTGGAAAAGGAAATGGTGGTGTTAACGTATTCGCAATGGTGGTGTTTTTCTTATACTACTACTACTAGTGCGGGTAATATTATCGGTGTGATGGTGATTTGGGATTGGGAGTGCAATTTTTCAAATGGGAAAAACCGAAGAAGCATCGGAAAGGGTTTCGTACTGACCCATCGTATTTGACCCGTAGACTTGCTGAACAAGGAAAAAACCTTTTTTTTTTTTCTTTTCTTTTTAAAATCTTTCTTGAGCAAGAGAAAAACTATACTTGCTCATATATTCTTTTTAATATAATTTTTATTGAGAAATACTTAGGGGCGATATTTATTAAATTTCTTCTTGGTTTTTGTTTAATGAAATAGAGATAAAATTCATTTAAACAATAAAGTTATATTAAAATTATGTGTTTATAAATATATTATTAACGTTTCTCTTTGGTACAACTGACGCAACATATTTTCATTTTTTTGTTGTGTTGTTATTAATTAATCATAATATTAGCAAGAATATATAACATATTTTCTTATAAGATTTTTTTATAAACCTAATTCAATATAAACTAAGATTTACTTAATTTAATAAGATTTATGTGAAATTAACAGTAATAAAAATATGTATATTAAAAAATGAAAATTTTATTCTCTATTAATTTATCCGTAGACTTAAAGGGTTGACTGCGGCGTGAAGTTGCTATATATCTCGACCATAAGGGTTGACTGACTGGTTCTTCGCTTTCAAATTTTCATTTTTCTTTTGTCAATTATTTCAAATTTTTAATTAATTTTTTTAAATGATTAAGTGCATTTTAGATTAACCTGTTTTAAATAAATAATTGTTTATTTTTAAATTTTCACAAAATTAATTAAAATAAACTATTTTTAGAAAATAAACTGAAAAAACCATACACTAATATGGACTGGGTCTGTCAAGGGTTAGCTTGGGTTGGGCACGGATCACTTGAATGAAATTTGGTAAATACCAACCACATTAATATTTACTCTACTTCTAACCAAAAACTTTAAATATTTTTATCTTTTAATTTTTTCATGATTATATGAGAACTATTTATTTTTATATATTAAATTAAAATTCTTATTTTTCAAAAAAAAAAATTTAGGAATCCTTATAAAGACGTATTATTTATTGTATATTAAACATTTTTTTGTTATTTTTATTTATTTCAGATGCTAATTTAATCAAAAATTATAAATATTAAAATATTATAAAAGTTTTGAAAATATATTTATTTTTTGAATAAAATAAACTTAAGATTATTATAATTTTAATCAATCTTATTTTAAATTTTAATACATTAAATTACTAAATATTTTATTTAATAATTTTAATAATTGTTTTATTTAATTTTAATTATTTTATCCCTTTAATTATTACTAAAATAATATTAAATTTATTATCACTAACAAATATATTTATTGATAAAAATATTACTATTTTTTATTTATAAATTTTATTTTATTTTAAAATATTCATATATTACGTTTATAGTTATGCATACTTTCTGGTAATTAAAATAAATCTGTCAAGTTGTCTACTTCTATAACTATATATAAATTCTCCATAAATATGTATCAAATGGACTTAAGGATTATGTTGCCTTGTCCCATATAAATCAATGTTGCTTCTCTATGATGCTGCTCTCTTTTATATATATATATATATATATATTAAAGAAACCAATGATTCTGCTTTCTCGGGGTGCGATATAGGTTGTGAGAGTAAAATACTAAAGTGTTACTTTCATTTTTTATTTTAATAATAAATTTTATTTTTATTTTTATTTTAAAAAATTAAATTATTAATTTTTTATATTATCTTCTATGTTTCACATTAGTTATTGATTTTTTTTAATAACATGTTAATGTTAACATTTACTAATTATTGATTTTATTTTTTTTAATAACGTGTTAATATGTAATGTTAACACTTATCTTAGATATTTAGTTAAATTTAAACGTTGTCATTTTTAGATAATGATGATTATTATAATTTATTACCTGTTATTACTTGTTGCAACTTATGGTAAATATTACAAACGTATAAAACCCACAACTTATCGTGATTATCATTCAAAACCCATAAACCCACCATGAAAGCTTCTTCAAAATCAATAATGTTGATCATCAACTTTATAATCCTCCGCCATGATTTTTTTCATTTTGATGACGATAACAACTATAATCTTTTTCTTTATGATAAAACTTGTTGTAAACCTTTGTGGATAAGAACGTTGACATATACCTTAATCTTTCTAAAAGTGTTTAAGTCATTTCTTCTTCTCCTCACACTTCGATTTTCACTTTCAACAAATACACATAATGGAAACTTATCTTTTAGTTGTCCCACTCAAACCTCTATTTTCCCCCTCATGAATAGTGTATATGGTTCACCATCATGATCATTTTTTTTTTAATTTGGATAGTTGAGGTTGGTAATAGAAGGATGAAAGAAAGAAAGATTGAGTCTTTTGTGATTGGGATGTCAATATCATAGATGGCTGTTGAAGATCCAGTGTAAAATACCTTGAGCATATTCTTTTATCTCTTGAAATTTGAAAGAGACAAATAGAAATGCATCATTGATAACATTTAATGTTATTTTATTTATTGAAATCAATTTTGACAAGTACCAATTCCTACCCAAACCTCCACCTTTCAAGCTTTCTCCAAATATGTGATACAATCAAGATGAATGGAGTCTCCGACGAAGCGATCAGACTAAGGCTATTCCCGTTCTCTTTGAGAGACCGCGCCAAGTATTGGTTGCAAACCCGACCAAGAGGAAGTATCACCACCTGGGAGGAATTGGTATCAAAGTTCCTCATGAAGTACTTCCCACCCTCAAAATACAACAAGCTGAGAGGAGAGATCTCCTGTTTCGGTCAGAAAGAAGGGGAATCACTCTATGAAGCTTGGGAGCAGTTCAAGGAGCTCTTAAGGAAGTGCCCACACCATGGCTTCTCTGATGTTCACCAAGTTCATATTTTCTATAATGGAGTCAAGCTCGCCACGAGACTCATCATAAATGCCTCGGCAGGAGGATCCCTAAACACCAAAACTGCAGAGGAGGCCATGGAACTGATTGAAATAATGGCTTCCAACGAATACCAATCACCAACTGAAAGAAGCGCTCCCAAGAGGAGTGTGCTGGAGTTGGACACACAAACTGCATTACTTGCTCAGAACAAGCTGATTTCACAACAACTGGAGGCTTTGACTAAACAACTACAGGTCTTCAACGTGGGAGTTCCCCAACAAGCCCAAGTCCTGAAATGTGACTTTTGTGGGGGTGAGCACGAAAACGGATGCTGTGATACAGATGTGACAGGAACCCCTAGCCAGGAGCAAGTGCACTATATGGGCCAGCCACAGAGGCCTAGGTATCCTCTTTACTCTAACTCTCATAATCCCAATTCCAGGAACCAGAACAACCCAAGGAGGAACGGGCAATATGCGCAGCAGCAGTCCACTCACCAGCAGACGAACCAACCATAGGACAATTCTGCAGACTTGGGGAATATACTCAGCCAATTTATGCAATCCACTCAAGCATCCATCAAGAATCTGGAGAATCAAGTGGGACAACTGTCCAAACAACTCAAAGAAAGAAACGCTGGGAGTTTTCCCAGTGATACAACAGTGAATCCCAAAGAGCAATGCAATACCATCACGACAAGAAGTGGAAAGACGATAGAACCAAGGTTGCCCACAATACCAAAGGCAACAGAGAACGTGATCATACAAGCCAATACTGCTGCTGATCCAGCAAACCAACCTTCCATAATCGAAACAGAAATGCAACGAACCAGCAGTCAACCCAGAATCAGCAGCAAAGGAGGTGCAGAAAAAGGACTTCAACGACAGGCCAGTGAGAAAAAGAAAAAAGCAGCTATTTGAGGAGGCCGTGGCCAACGAGAAAAAAGCTACGTCGGCAACGCCAAATGTCCCATTTCCTCAAAGGCTGAAGAAACAGCAGGAAAAAAGAAAGTTTTCCAGATTCCTAGATATATTGACGAAACTGCAAATCAACATACCACTAGCAGAAGCACTTGGAAGAGATGCCCTCGTACGCAAAATTTATGAAGGAGCTGTTGTCCAAGAAGAGAAGGCTTAAGGAAGACGAAACCGTAGCTCTTACAGAAGAATGCAGTGCCATCATCCAAAGGAAGCTCCCTCAGAAGTTGAAAGATCCAGGATCCTTTGCAATTCCCTGCACCATTGGGAATTTGCAAATTGGAAAGGCATTATGTGACTTAGGAGCTAGCATCAACTTGATGCCCCTCTCCATAATGAAGAAACTGGAAATTGAGGAGGTGAAGCCTACCATGATGTGTCTCCAACTGGCTGATCGATCGATTAAACATCCATATGGTGTTGTGGAAGACCTCCTGGTCAAGGTAGACAGATTCATATTCCCAGCTGACTTTGTGGTGTTGGACATGGAGGAAGATGCGGAAATTCCTTTGATCTTAGGAAGACCATTCCTTGCTACAGGGAGAGCACTTATTGATGTGCAGCAAGGGCAACTGATGCTGAGGGTGCAGGATGACAAGGTGACGTTCAACGTGTTTGAAGCCATGAAACACCCTGCTGAACAACCACATTGTATGAGGATGGACACGTTGGCAACGCTGCCACTAACCGCGTTGGCAACACCACTGTCAGCCCCTTTTGAAAAACGTGACAGTGAGTCTATTCTGGAAGGAGTACTCTGGCAAGCTAAAGGCCTAAGCCAGGAGAGGGAAAAGGAGAGCCAATGTGTGGAGGAATGCATAGCCACACTTGAAGCTAATCCTCCCATAAAATCAGGTTCACAACCCTCTGAAGATCTGCCAAAGGAAGAAGGAAAAATGGACACTGTTATACATTCTTGGGGGAAGAGCACACATTCCCAGTAATTGTGAGCAACTCCCTCAATGAGCAAGAAGAGGAGAAACTGTTGAGGATTTTACGAGCTCACAAGTCTGCCATTGGGTGGACTATTTCAGATCTGAAAGGAATAAGTCCTTCCTTTTGCATGCACAAGATCTTAATGGAGGAATATTTTAAACCTGTAGTACAGCCCCAACGAAGACTCAATCCAACCATGAAAGAGGTCGTGAAGAAAGAAGTCCTTAAGCTATTGGATGCAGGGATTATCTACCCAATCTCTGATAGCTCTTGGGTCAGCCCAGTTCAGGTTGTACCTAAGAAAGGAGGGATAACAGTGATCCCTAATGAGAAAAACGAACTTATTCCTACAAGGACAGTAACTGGTTGGCGTATGTGCATAGATTACAAAAGACTCAATGAGTTCACCAGAAAAGATCATTTTCCTCTTCCATTCATGGACCAGATGCTAGAAAGACTAGTTGGGCATGTCTACTACTATTTTCTGGATGGATACTCTGGTTACAACCAGATTGTGGTGGATCCTAAGGACCAAGAGAAAACTGCCTTCACTTGCCCGTATGGAATCTTTGCTTATCGTCGGATGCCTTTCGGATTGTGTAACGCACCCGCCACATTTCAAAGGTGCATGTTAGTCATCTTCTCTGACATGGTGGAAGACTTTATTGAAGTCTTCATGGATGACTTCTCGGTGTTTGGGTCTGATTATGATAACTTCCTGAGTAACCTGTCCTATGTGCTGAAACGATGCGAGGAAACCAACTTAGTGCTAAATTGGGAGAAATGTCACTTTATGGTGCAAGAAGGCATCGTATTGGGACACAAGGTCTCATCAAGGGGCGTGAAAGTTGATAAAGCTAAGGTGAGGGCCATTGAGAGACTTCCCCCTCCTGTGAATGAGAAAGGAGTGAGAAGTTTCCTCGGGCATGCTAGGTTCTATAGAAGATTCATCAGAGACTTTTCTAAAATCTCCAAACCATTGTGTGACCTCTTGGTGAAGGATGCCAAATTCAACTTCAATGAAGCATGTATGAAGGCGTTTAACACGCTTAAGGAACAATTAGTCACAGCACCTGTACTTGCAGCACCAGATTGGAGTCTCCCATTTGAGCTCATGTGCGATGCAAGTGATTTTGTTGTGGGCGCAGTACTGGGACAACGGAAGGACAAGAGGCTACATGTCATATACTATGCCAGCAAGGTGCTGAACAGTGCACAACTGAACTACACAACAACCGAAAAGGAGCTACTGGCCGTTGTCTACACATTTGACAAGTTCAGGTCATATTTAATTGGTGCCAAAGTAATCGTATACACTGACCATGCTGCCTTGAGACATTTGCTGTCAAAACAGGAGGCAAAACCGAGGTTGATCAGGTGGATCCTACTCCTCCAAGAGTTCAATTTCGAGATCCAAGACAGAAAAGGAAGAGGACAATGGTGCGGTGACCACATGTCCAGGTTGCCTACACAAGTCATGGAAGATGAAAAGATTTTAATCAATGAGGAATTTTCAGATGAGAAGCTGTTAGCCATTGATGTGGCACCATGGTATGCAAACATGGCAAACTTCAAAGCCACGCAGATCATCCTAGTCGGATGGTCCTGGCAGCAAAGAAAGAAGCTGTATCATGACAGTAAATTATACCTATGGGATGAACCCTTCCTGTACAAAAGAGGGGTGGACGGTATACTACGAAGATGTATCCCACATGAAGAGCAATGGGATATCTTGTGGCACTGCCATAGCTCAGCCTATGGAGGACACTTCAATGGGAGAAGGACAGCAGCTAAGGTGTTGCAAAGCGGATTCTTTTGGCCTACATTATTCAAGGATGCCAAAGATTTCACCGTCGCGTGTGATTCCTGTCAACGCAACGGAACTGTTTCAAAAAGAGATGAAATGTCCCTTACTAACATCTTAGAAGTGGAGTTGTTTGATATATGGGGCATAGACTTCATGGGGCCATTCCCTGCCTCATACTCGAATGAGTACATACTACTTGCTATAGACTACGTGTCAAAATGGGTGGAAGCTATTCCTACACATACCTGTGATGCTAAATCTGTGATAAAGTTTCTGAGGAAGCATATCTTGTCCAGATTCGGTGTCCCACGTATTCTTATTAGTGATGGAGGGACACACTTCTGTAACAAGCAGTTAGAAGCAGTCCTTGCTACGTATAGCGTTAGGCACAGAATCACCACCGCATATCACCCACAGAGTAACGGTCAAGCAGAGGTCTCCAACAGAGAAATTAAAAGAATTCTGGAAAAGGATGTGAATAGTTCCAGGACAGATTGGGCAAGCAGGTTAGATGATGCACTCTGGGCCTATAGAACAGCTTTCAAAACACCGATTGGTATGTCGCCATACCAGCTGGTTTTTGGGAAAGCTTGCCACCTACCGGTAGAACTTGAGCACAAGGCATACTGGGCAACCAGATTCCTCAACTTCAATGCCAATGCAGCTAGAGAGAATCGACTGTTACAGCTGCAAGAGTTGGAGGAATTTCGCCTCAATGCCTATGAAAATGCGAAGATCTATAAGGAAAAAACTAAGCAATGGCACGATAAACTGATCAAACACAAAGTTTTCGAACCTGGACAACTGGTTTTGCTGTTCAACTCCAGATTTAAACTGTTTCCAGGAAAGTTAAAATCCAAGTGATCAGGTCCCTTTGTAGTTAAAGAAGTTTCAAACTATGGTGCCATCACCCTTGAAGATGTGCAATCCCAAAGAAGTTTCAAAGTCAATGGTCAGCGTATCAAGCACTATCATGGAGGTGAAATCAGCAGGGAGAGGACTACCTGCACTCTCTCGCCACCCAATTGATCTTTAAACTGTCAAGCTAAGGACACTAAACAAGCGCTGCAAGGGAGGCAACCCTTGGAAGTAGTTTGAATTCATAGCTTAATTGTAGTTTTTTTTTTTGTAGTTTACTTTTAAAAAATTTTCTTTGCAGATCGAAGAGGAAACCGAGAAATTAAACAACAGGCATTGAACTGATACAGAGTGCAGCAGGACAGAAATGAAAATTCAGTCTAGCAGTGGGAGTGCATGATCGTGTAGTACACGCCAACGAGAATGCGTGGCCAACACAACAGCAGCTGAACAGAGCAGGAAAGAGAAGGGAAGCTCAACAGTAACATTATATTAATCAACCTGCTTTAAGTTATCTGAACTGCCAACCAACCATCAAACCGTTCACATTCCCCACGTCCAAATATAAAAGACCACCCAAATGAGCACTACTCCTAATCGAAACCCGCAGTTATCTCATTGCAACCCTTCTTTTTCCCTTTATAGCCAGCAACTCCACTTAACGACCTCAACAACACTCTGATGGCAACCACTTCCAAAGCTTCAAACATGACAGAAATAAGGCAATTGTTCTTATCCTCAGAGAATGAGGTCAGATACAACACACTTAAGAAAATCCCCATTGTGGGGGATAGGAAGCTGAAACTGCGCATGTGGGAATTCATCAGAATGGAGAATGAAATTACTGACAGAAAATGGGAGAAGCTGTGCAACCTGGCCGGCCAAGGATACGAAGAGATCACCAGAGAGTTTTATGCCAATGTGGCATTAACTCAAGTAGAAGACTGCTATAAGTTCTACGTTCGTGGAAAAGTGATCTCTTTCACCCCACAGGTGATACGGGACCTGCTAGAGATTAGACCTCCCACATTTGGGTGCATGTACCAGCGTCACAGAAGCGCCCCAGTAGACCAACCAGTATCCCTGAGAGCACTATGCACTCTAGGAGCCAAATGGGAGTTGAAGGACGATGGCTCCAATGATGGGAAGTCCCTACGCAAGGTTGACTTAAACCCGGTGGCCAAAATCTGGTGCACTTTTGTGCAGTCAAACCTGCTACCTAAGTTTCACTCCGACAAAGTGAACAAGAAACGGGCGGTTCTGCTTTGGATGATAATGACATCCAGCAAGGTAGACATCTCCCAAATAATTACTCGAGAGATGAAGAACATCGCACGGAAGTGCTATGTTCCCCTGGGATACCCCAGCCTCATCACAGCCCTGTGTGAATCCCAGGGGGTCGAAGTTGCTGGTTGCACCCGAGTAGACCCTCACCCTACCATGGATGAAGATTACATTAGGCGTTACGTCCTCCACAAAGCACAGCCCAAGGCCATGATCCCACCAGAAATCTATGACATGCTCAAAGAACAGACCGAGCGTCTGAAGGACTTACACTTCCTTATACGCCACCTGGGCAAACAAGTCGAAGTTACACGCAGAAATGTGCAGACAGTCCATCTAGGGACGAAGGCCAACCGACAGCTCTTAACCACCATCGGACGAAGGATAGGAATGACTGAGCAAGAACTCTACGATGCTGAACAAGAGCTGGTACTGCAGTGGGCTGACTTAGAGGACGTCGAGAGCAAGGCAGGGCCAGCAACCACAACGCGGATGGAAGAGGACTGACCAACACAAGATGCGTGCAACTCTTGCAGCCTACGTGGTCAAATGCGATGCTCTCGGTGCAACCGTCCAACCTTGAAGAAGAAAATTCATGCCTTGTTTTTTTTCTAAAAATTCTCTTTTGATCTGTTTAGTTTTTCAAAATTTATTTTTTTCCTTCTTCTCCTTCCCCATGTATATATTATCACTAATTATAAATCCAGGAACTCAGAGTTTTGTGTCAATTAGATGGCATCCTAACATCAAATCTAACAAGAAGGAAGAGAGAATGCAAGTGGCTGGAACACACAAAACAAAAAGACTAGTAGCGTTGCCTACGCAAGGGAGCAGGAACGTTGCCAACACAAAAATAGCAACACCAACCAATTAATTTAACAAGGAATAGTAACAAAACATCACCTCTGAAAAAAAAAATATATATATATATATAATAATAATAATAATACAAATATGTGTTATTAACTATTTCCCGCCAGGGGTGGTGGAATTCAAACAAACAGGGTAAAAGGGACAGTGAGAAGCAAGTTTGGGGTTACTCAAAGCATACCCAAAGTCAGAATATACGTGTGTGGAGCTGCCACGTGGCCAACCTACTGAAAGGTCACAAGACAAAGAAGGTCAAAAGTTTTGACCTAATCTGTTCTTAACGCGAAACCCTTCGTATCCCACACAACGGTTATATAACAACAGCAGGTAAGTAACTCCCTTCCCACAGAAATTCTAAAAAAAAACTCATACTCTGTTTACCTCTTGTTCCCAACTCAAGAAGCAAGAACACAATCCTCTCATTCTCTCTACCCCAGAAAAATCAAGGTATGAAATTCTTCTATTCTATCCTGGCATTCATTGATTTCATGGCTGCCAACTCCATAGACAGAAGGCAAACCAGATTTACCGAAGGAAGAAGATTCAACATTGCACAACACAAAGAATCCTGAACATGCATGTACCAGGGGTATTCGAAAAAAAAAGGGGGGAGAAAGCATCCTCGGAAAAACAGAGTAACAGCAATGAACGCACCAATCCGGAGTCTTTCCCCCTCGAGACATGCAGAAATCTCCACAAGCATAATGAAAGGTAATAGAACTACTGTCCCTCAACCCACTCGCTAACAAAGGGTTCTCTTCCTTGTAGAATGGAATCAGCTTCAAGAAAAATGCGTATCAAGACAACCCCTGCAGCAGCTCTCCGAGGGAAAGCAAGGGCTGAAGACACCCACCGGTTTAAGTACGCTAACAACGAGGAGCGGTTTAACAACCTTAAGGGTAGCTCCTTCGTGGGGGACCGAAAAATCAGTTTGAAGAGGGGAGAGTTCCCTTCAATCGCCGCGAGTGGAAACCGGGGAAGTGGCACTGAAGGTTGTGCAACATGGCGGGGGAGGGCTACGAGGAAATAACTCGGGAGTTCTACGCCAACCTGGTGCTCACCAGGGCAGAGACAAGATTCACCGCATACGTGAGGGGGAAGACTATCTCTTTCAAACCCCAGATCATCAACGAACTGCTAGGAGTTAACGTCTCGAGGAGAGAATGTAAATACAACGAGCTGAAGGATGCTCCGGTAGACAAGGAAGGTTCACTACAAGCACTCTGCATCCCTGGAGCACGCTGGGATGAAAAGAAGGACAAGTCTGGAGAGGGAAAGTCGCTGAGAAAGGCAGACCTGGTGCCTATGGCGAAGATTTGGTGCACCTTCGTGCAATCCAACATCATGCCCTTGCTCCACTCCAATGACGTAGCCAAAAAGAGGGCTATTCTGGTGTGGGTGATCATGCGATCCGAACCTCTGGATTTGGGCACTATCATTGCCCACGAAATGAAAGAGATTACCCCCAAACCAAAGGCTTCTCTTGGCTACCCTAGCCTTATTGCTGCCCTTTGCCAGAGCCAGGGGGTAGCAATCGAAGGATGTACCAAGGTCCCTCCGCAGGCCACCCTCAACAGATCATATATTGAAAGGCACATACTCACAGAGCAGGAGCCAACTCCCCACAGGGAGCCTGGACCAAGCCTCCCGCCCAAGGTATATGAGATGCTTACCGAGTAGAAGGAGATACTACAAGAACAACAAGCCTCCAACCGCCAATTGGAAAGGCAGGTGGAGGGATTACACAAATATTTACAAAAAATAAACAGGAGAACAAAGAGAACCTAACAACTCCTCGAAAAAATAGGGAGACATGTTGGGTTGCCTGAAGAAGACCTCTCGGAGGAACAGGAACAACCAGGCTCGCAATGGATCAACATCGATGACAGCGAAAGTGAAAGAGGAACAGCAGGAAGAAACGACATGGATGAAGATTAAACAAGCTGTAGTTGAAAATCTTCCCCATGGAAGTGAAACCAGACCTCTAAACTTAGTCTGTAGGAACTTCATGTTAATCTGTTGACCCCTCTTGTAGTTCCCCTTCCCCAATTAGTCTTCAAACATTTTGTAATCAAGCAAACTTTGTATAAACCCTGTAAATGATATATGAGTTAACCACCAATGTGCTTTGATCTGAAAATACTAACTCTGACAGGGGTGGTTCCTCGCGTGGGCTATTTAGGTACTACACACTGATCATACATAAAATTGAGTACAAATTGTAACCCACATCATAAAAAAGGGAGAAGAGAGAACCATGCACAGGATGAAGAGACAGTGAGACTAACCAGCAATACTACCAGACAAGGAATACCATGTTTTAAGGAGAAAACAGTGTTGCCAACGCATAATTCTGTCACATACTAGTGAGATCTTTCCAATCTATCCCAAAACATTGTTCAATACTGTCCGAGCACTGATATACTGAATATACAGAGTTAGATTAAATCCATATACACTTGTTGGACTGAGTGAAGCACCACAGTATTGTTCTCACTCATTTAAGCACCAGCACATAATTCTGGGTAATTCACGCACTAAGCCAACACAGTGTAGGGACTCTCACAGCCCCTACACTCGTAACAACCTCCAATTCCATTCCTCTTGCCTCTCCAATGAGCATCAATTTCAATAGAACATCATTCTCCAAAGCATAGAGAGATTGTACAGCTCCTAAATGTTCATTTGCATGATGCAGAATGTAGCATGATTGAATGAGAATTACTTTGCTGTTCTGTTATGGTTTGCAACAATTAATTTGTAATGCATGTTCTAGGCTTGCACAAATTGCTTGTGAGCAGTTGGACCTCAACACTTATTTCTTTTGTGTGTGTATGGTCACAAATTGAGTTTCATTCTAGAACTTTCCCTGTTTCTTAGTTGAAATCCAGTATCCCATGCTTGCATAAACAGGATTAAGGCACTTCTTTGATATGCACCCACTTGACCAAATGACCTACCTTGCATTCTTGTCCATTGTTTAGCCCCTTGAGCCTTATACCCAATTCTTTGTGTTTGATTAGCTTATTTCCAGCCAAGACTGTGAAAAACCATGAATATGACTAGCTAAAGGAACTAGGAGAAGGTTGCTTGTATTTGAGGTTAAGTTTTACACTAAGTTTGAAATTTCTTGAGGACAAACAACATTTCTAAGTTTGGGGTTGCTTGAGGACAAGCAATATTTCTAAGTTTGGGGTTAAAGGTGTCAGTAGCAATATAAGTGGCAATGGGTTTCCAAAAAAAAAAAGGGGGATTCGAATACCCAAATAGGGTAAAGAAAAATTGAAAACAGGAACACACTTCTATGGGGTGATCTTGCATCTCCAAACTAATGGAAAGTTAATTCTCCAACCCTCTCATAGTTTCTTTGGCTTAAATAAACCCACTTCCCAAATTCCACCCACCTTTCACCTAAGCCACGTTACAACTCATTACAAGACCTTTTGATTTATGTAAGCATGCGACTCATTGGTAGAGATAGAGAATAGGGGCAAGCCTATGGTAATGGAATTTTGATTTGGAGACATAGAGAGAAACACCTAACCCAAACACTTGAGAGAAAGAGTGAAACACTTAACCTTATGAGAGTTTGCAAGTCTAGGTCATGTTTCCTTAATAGCAAACTGCTGTAACCATAATATAAACACTGTTTTACTCACAATTTAATGTTATATTCTGAATCTGCAATTATTTTACATGTATCCCCAATGCTTGATGGAGTGTCTTTGAAATAAATTTGAAAATTTTGATTGATGCAAGTTAGAGTGAAGAAGGGGAGTGAAATACACTTGAGGGAAATGATATGCATGCTGTGAGTTATCCAGAATTAATTATGTTCCTGTAGTTTAATGCTTGCTTGAGGACAAGCAAGAGTTCAAGTTTGGGGTTGTGATAAGTGCCCAATAAGGCACTTATTTGGAACATAATTCAATGAAATTACAAGTAGTTAGAGCATAAAACACAACTAAAACATAAGCAACAGCTGGAAAACTGAGTAACATAAGCATAATGTGGAAAATGCAGTCTTGCAGCCTTTTGATTGATAAATTCTCACAAATTCCTATCTTTTAATCCTTGAAAAATGTTGCAGGACTCCGCGTTGAAAACGTACTTGAATTCGCGTGGAACACTTGAAGAAATAGAGAAACAGGAAGAAATCTGTCACCCATATTGCGTTGACAACGCAGCTCGAGTCAGCGTTAGGTGCGCGACGGCCTGGGAAGATTTCTATAAAAGGCCCAGAACAGAGCAAAAACAGGGCATCACTCGATCATCTGATCCTTCACTCTACTCACTAATCTATCTCCAGAGCGAAATCCCAGAGGGTAGAACCGCCGTTTTCCTGGACGTTGGTTCTGCTGTTGGAGAAGGAGAAACCATAAGGTTGAGGAAGAAGAGATTTTACAGCAAGCTGCCATGACCAGGCACTTCTTCCCCTCCTCTGTTTTTCTTCTTCTTTGTTATGTGTAACTGAGTCCCTATTGGGGAAGGATGAAACCTTAACCGATCTTATGTAATTCGGATTTTTGCATTTATTCAAGATTGTTTGTCTTTAATGTTAATTGTTCATCTCTTTACTTCATACTTTTATGGTTTGGTCACTCATAAATTGAATCAAAATTCTTTCTCGCAATTGGGAAATTGGTTTAAGGATTGGAACTGGGATTGAATAACACAATTGTGAGGACTCTAGGGATAGAGGTTCATAATTGTGAGGTCTTTTGAATTCTTGAACGTAAGGCTCACTGCAAATTAGGAATTGCTAAGGGATTAGAATTCCTAATTTGCTGTGAAGGATCGTTGAGTCATGGGAGTGACCTTTAATTACCAGTTTGTGAATTCGATCTTCAATGTATGTTTATCTTAAGTATATGCAATTATCAAGGATTACATAGGGGAAGTTTTGGTGAAATCCAACCCTAATATTTTCCATAATTTGAATTCTCACATCTTTATATCAATTGCAGATTGTTTGACAGTCCAGAATTAGATTTCATGCAGTCCCTGCGTGTTAGAACAGAATTCAGTTGTGGGGTATTACGCGGAATTCTGATAAATTCTGTTTGTTGCCTACGCAAACAAACTCGCGTTACCTACGTAACCTCATAATTAAGTTCAATTAGTGGACTAGTAGGAATTCAGTATTTGAACCAAATCCCTGTGGAGACGATACTCTTACTTATTCTTTACTTCGTAAAAACGATAAGGTGCACTTGCCTTTACACGTTTTACACCAACATATAGCCTCTTTTAAATCCTGTAATATAAATTTAAATGAGTGTAAAGATATTAAATTTTTTTCAATGTAGCAATAGTTTCATATTAGTCAATCTTTAATTTAAAATGTTACATAGTTGTCCTTATTAATATTTCAATTATATCCACCATATATGAATCCATATTTACGTGTAACATTTGCATGCAACATATGTACCTTCTACATGTCAGAAATGAAGTTCCATCCATATTGAACATGGTCTCCTAGGTCTTTATGCAATAGATCCTAGAACCATCTCCAATTATCCTTCTTCTCAACATCAATCACAACATATGCAATGACCCATACATGATTGTTTGCATCCTGTCTGTTTCTTTTTAGGTGTCCCTTTGGCTTTTTGCTTTTTGCTTTTTGCTTTTTGTTTTTTGTTTTTTGCTTTCGGTTTTGGTTTTGGATTTGGGTTTAGGTCTTTATTTCATTCAAAACACCAACACCTCCATGGTTACTATCACTCTTAAGACCAATCTCATTTGTAACAATAACTTCATTTGCATCCTCTCCTTCTACCCCACCATCACTCTACATACTTGCCTCATCACCATCAAACCCATGAACTTTTTCACACCCACTTTTAGCCTGCCAACCCTTAATACCATCACTTTGTCCACCCTCTTATTGTCTACCTTCACCACAATCTAAGTCAACATCAAACTTAAAAATCCACAGCATCATCTACTTGTATAAAGTCAACACCATGTCCACTCTCATCATTTCTATCATGTGGACCAACATCAACTTGAACACAACCTTCAACATCACTTTTAACACTACCTTCAACATCATCAAATTGACCAAGAACTATGCACTCATCTTGCACGCTACCACCAACCAAATTGTGACATTTCCCTTTTGAGTCTCAAATTGGAAGAACTTCAAGCTATGCACATACTAAACTGTTCTTGAATTTTCGAATTACTCTAGTCATATTTCCATGCTCTCCAACACCCATCTATAATACAACATCCCAATCATAAAAAAACTTCATCTTTCATTCTTCCATCATTTTATTATCAATCTTAACTACCTAAATTAAAAAAAAATGGAAGATTGTGATGGTGAACCAAGTTGCTAATATGTGCTATTTACAAGTGGGAGAAATGTAGGTTCAAATGAGATAACTGAAAGATGGGTTCCTTTCAGAGGCGGAAATATAGTATGTGAGTTTGTTGAAAATGAAGATTGAAGATTAAAGATATGAATAAGAAGAGGCCGAAACACTTTTAGATATTCTTGATTTCCCTCCAACAATGTTGGTTTACACTTGAATTTCCCCAATTCTTTCAATTTTTCTAATGCAAATTAGGGTTACAGGTAAGGAAAATTATCTAAAATCCTGGCCATTTTTAACTAATGAAGATGACGATATATACATGCAGCTACCTAAAATCGTTGTACCTTACCAAACAACGTCATTTTATTACACCTAACCTTACAATGTGGCATTTAACGCCACACACCAACATGTTAGTTAACGACAATTACCCCCAAGAACTAACGTAAAAGACAGATAACAAAATCAAAAACTAACAACTTAATTTATTTAACTAAAAAAATAAAGTAAAATTTACAAATAAAATTAGGAACTAAAATAACGCTCCACTCAAAAATAAAATAAACAATTATGTTTTTTCATAATTGATTATATATATATATATATATATATATATATATATATATATATATATATATATATATATTTCTCTCATTTTATTATAATATATAATATATCACCTAATACATATTTTATTTATTTTTTATCCTTTATTAGATATAAATACCTTATGATTTATGAATCGTGAATGTATATTTATCATCGAAAATATATACTCAATAAATATTGGGGGAAGAGAAACAATGATTTATTATGTATCTTGATATCTAAGTCAAGTTCCTATACTAAATTTTTACGGTAATCCTATGATTTATTATGTTTATTGGGATCAAGTACACCATAATTTACTGTAGCTACTAACATCTCACATAACGTAAATAACACACTTAAGTTAATTATTTTATTTTATGAGAATAGGAATTATTCCAATCAATTCATAACTCTAAAGTAAATTTTTTAAATAAATTTCTTTAAATTAACAAAATTATTTAGTAAAATTATTTTACTTTTGTTTAAATAAGTAAATTATTTCAATTTTATTTAAAGTCAATTTTAAATATTTTAAGTTGCTAAATTATTTATTAAAACAAGATCCATAATATTTTTTATTTTTAATTAATATTTATAGAAACTGTAGTATTTATATTAACATGGATATTTTATATAAAAAAGAATCTATTACATTTATTTATTTTTATATTATTTTATTTAATAAATTTTTAAAAATTATTATAATAAGTATAAGATTTTTATAAGTTTAAAGTATGCACTTTTTGTCCCATGATCAAATAAATTATAATTTTTTAAAAAAAACTATACGAATACTGGTTAAGTTTTTTATATTTAATATTTTTATTTTTTTACTATTACAGAAATATTTTTCACATTATTTAATTATAATGTTAAATTTTATTATGGAGATAAAAATATATTTTTTATTACAATTACCTCAACTGAAAGAAAGAAAAATTTAAAATTTTTATTAAGTAAATAAAATAAGGATTGTTAGCCGTTACAATTTAGAATTGAAAGTAGGTATCCTTTAAATTAAGTTTAGCTTGGTCTTCTTCAAGATTATGCTTCTGGTTTCATTTTACTTATTTTATTTTATTTTATTTTTTAAATTAGTTACTTCTATTTTCAAATTTTTTTAAATAAATTTTAATTAATTTAATTTATTTTTTTAATTTATATACAAATTATTAAAATTCTATCAATGTTTTCCAAATCAACTATCTTTTTTATTTTTATATTAAATTTTAATGTTGCAAATCTCATTACATAATTTTAATGCATCAAATAATGTATGGTGAATGTTATTTTATTTTCTAATTTTTATGTATTTTAGATAATTTTTATTTTAATAAAATTTTTAAAAAAATTTATTCTTATATTTTTAGCAAATTATTTATTTGATAAAATTTATTATTTAAATATATGTAATTTTTATTTTTTAATTAAATTAATAATATAAAAAATGTAATAATATATGAAATCCATTTGTAAGTTTTCATTGAGTTATTCTGTTGGAGTGAAAAGTTGTTTAAATGATAAAAAGTAAGAAGAGATTATGTATATATATGGAACTCATGCAAAAAATTATTAAAAAAATTTAAGCAACTCAAGGAGAAATGCTCCAATGAAGTTTCTAAAATCCTTGAATTTAAGAAAATGTTTGTATGTTTTGATGTCATGAATAAAAGTTTTGTTAGGGATGCAAATCTTGATTTGGAATTGATGGAAATAAGAGTATGTTTCCTATTACAATTATTGTGGTAAAGGTTGAATGGAAAGATTTATAAATACTTTTTTGACTTTATTGTTTGAGACCTTATAATTGTTGTGGTAAAGGTATGGCAATTTATTTTTTAGTGTCATACCATTTATTTTAGATTTCATATTGTTTAATACAATGTTTATAAGACATTGTCATTATTTCTCACGAGCTCACACAAGTTGTTAGTGGAGTTTTTTCCTATGTTGAACACAGGTAAATAAATCCTCTTCTATCTACCCTTTAAACACTTATTATATAGTAATATCCATTTCTATATTTTCTTTTTTAAGTATAGATGTAACCCCTGAACTATTTCAAGTAAAGGTCGAGATCAGTGATACTAACAACTCAGTTTTTCAATTGTGTTATGACATACAATGAGACTCAATTTGAGATGTCCTTTGTTAGCAATTAGAAAGACCTTAGATATGGTTGCTGATTGGATGGTTGTTGTAGAAAGGTCAAAATATATGTGGGAAAAATATACAATTGAGTTAGTTTCTAAGAATAACCATTTTACCAAGAATATGAATGAGACATTCAATAGTTGGTTAGGTGAGGATAGGAAGACTGTTTTGAGTATAATGAAATCCATTCAATGTAGGTTGATGGGAATAATACAGAAACAATTTGATAAAATATGTTCCTATTACCATCAAGTCACACCAAAAATGAGAAAAATGTTCGACAAAACAATGCAAGATGGTAGATATTGTGGTATGACATGTGATGGACAAGAACAATACTATGTTAGGAAGGGAAACAAAACATTTGTGGTGAATTTAGGATTAAGAAAATGTTATTGCAACTATTGGAACTTGATTAGACTACCATGAAAGCATACATGTGTTTGTGTGTGTGTGTGTATATATATCACAAAAGATTAAATGTAGAATTTTTTGTTGATGAAACATTTACAATGTCTACTTACATGAAGGCTTACAATGACATCATTCACCTATTATCAAAAGTGGATGTAACCAATAGACATAGATATCCTAACATTGATCCACCTACACTGAAACAATTTCCAACAATATTAAGGAAGGTTTGGAAGAAAAGTGATGTTGAAGGTTGATCAGGAATCCAAGTGGCTAGGAGATCTAACATAATCAGGTGTGCAACTTGCAACCAATTTGGTCATAATTATAGAACCTACCAAAGGGCAATAACCAAGGCGTAAAAGTTCAAAAAGGTAAGAACTTACTTTTAATCAGTTTATTATTACCATTTTTAAAACTTTCCAACCTTTTTAAATATTTATAGTGTCTTAGAAAATTGTTCAAAATGCTCCTATTAAGAACTCATAAGTAGTTGTGTTTGTACAGTCACAATCATAGGCACAACAATCACTACCTACTTAGGTTAGGTATACCAAACACTCAATAAAGGATAACATTTTTTTTAAAAAAAAATCTTATGCAAACTTTTTTTTAGAGAACATCAAATACTCAGTAATCATCAACTTCTAAAACAAGGACAAGGAAAAAAAGAAAACATAAATTATTTATGTAGGAGGACAATCCTATATTAAACCTAAAAAAAAAGCAAGATAAAAAGTAATTTAGAAAAAAATTAGATAATACATATGGTCTTTTTTTTTGTTAATAAATGTAATTGGATGATTTTTTTTATATTACTTCATGAACTTTAGACAAATCACAAGTCTTATTTTTTTTTATATGAATGTACATGACTAACAAAAACAATTCATAATGTACATGATTTTATGTTAATTATGAAAGTTATGTACATGATTTTATATTATAAAATTTTACTCAACTTTATGAATATCAAATATTTGTCGATATTGCAAATCATAACTTTGAGAATTTTATATTTTAAAAAATTATTTCATTTTTAGGGACTAATTTTAGTTCACCATAATCATAAGGTATCGTGTGCAATTAAATTAAAATATAAGATGTGTAATAACTCCTAAAAACCATTTTTTAATAACAAGATAGGAAATTATGTGTCATATTTTTAGAATAATCATTCACTTGTATAGTATTATAAAAAATTAAAATTACACAATAATCATATTTACAAATAATGAAAGGGTTACATTAAACTTCAATTGTTCATAGTTAATTTTATTCAATTTGGCCTTCTTCATTTTTTCCATTTCGTTATTTATTTTTTCTATCTCTAATTTCACATTCTCATACTCATCATCAATATCTCTTTCAACCCATTGAAAAAATCACATGTAATTTTTCTACATATCTAAAATAGATGATTTGGATTTGTTTATGTTCCCCTAAATTATATCTTTGTAAATCTTCCATAATAACAATATTTTCTCCTTTCTCTAACTATTACATCATTATTGTTACCATTAGAGGAAAATGTTATTTCTATTTTGTCAAAATAATAACAAAATAGTAGGGAGGGAAATTTTTAACAAATAAAACAAGTCATAAGGAAGGAAAACCTAAACTTAAACAAGCATGAAAGAAAAATAACTTACCTTGCTTAAGGCTGCACCTAAACATGAAAACAAAATTCAAACTGATGATAACTTTCTCCTCCTCTATCAAAATGGTCTTATCTATTTAAAATGGTCAATCTTATGTATATGATCATTTTTGAAATATTATTTTATTAATATGTAAGTGCAAGACACTTGATGACCTTTTTATTGTTTCATTAACATCGTCAAATTCACAAGAATAGATGGTGTAAAAAATCTCAAACAATTAGAAGGTTTTGTATAGATTTCAAAAAGATAAAAATACCAAATATATTATATTAAAATTCAAGAAATATCAATATAATTTATCTTTTTTCTAAACTATTATCTTTCTTTTACATTAATCCTTTTATTTTTTTATTACATCATTTTCTCAACATATTTTTCACTTAATTTTATTCTTTTCTTATATCTCACGAAATATATATATATATATATATATATATATATATATATATATATATATATATAGTGAATGTATAATAATATTTTTATTCTATTTTTAGACAAAAATTTGTACATATAATTTTTGTTTTTTTTTACGAGATACATGCACTATAGTAGAATAATTCTCTAAATTTTTTGTATAGAGCAAGTTAAAAGTAAATATAATTAAAAATTTTCATAAATTCAAATAAATGAGTGTTTTAACATATCATTTCACATCAACAATGATTTAGACAATTGTGAAAAATCTCTCTACTCAAATTAATTATCAAAGTTCATTGAACTAATAAATGCTAAAAACAAAAAAATGGTACAACGTAAAGAAAAAAATTATGAAGATTTTCTTTATCCATTTGATAAGATGTAATAAGCTTAATGTTATTTATATTTTTTTTTGTGAATATCTATATTTACATATAAAAAAATACAAAAATTTAATTAATTTACATAAAAAAACTACTTTCACATATATAAAAGAAAAATGTCACAGTTACAAGGAGGCATCAGGAGGAAAGTTTACACTAATAATTATTTAGTCATCAAATGCAGAATCGCATTAATCTTGTTGTAATTAACAAAAATTAAAATTAAAATACATTTAAGTTAAGAAGAGATGTACACGCATGCGCATACATATATATGGGGAGATGAAGTTAATTTAAGAGTAATTTTAATTAGAGTTATTTCGCTTAATAATTTTTATAAATAATTAAATTTTATCAATTCAATCATAAAATTAATAAATTATATTACATAGATTATCCTTACAAAATTTTATAAAATTTTAAAAAAATTTGATATATTATTAAATAAATTCAAATAAACGAATATTATAAAAGATATATCTGTTAATTTAAATTTATTTTTTGAAAAATCCAATCTTTTTCAAATTTTATAAAATTTTATAAGGATAATATATATAATATAATTTATTAACTTAACGGTTGAATTAATAAAATTTAATTATTTATAAAATTAAATAAAATAATTTTAACTAAAATTATTTTTAAACTAATTTTCATATATATATATATATATATATATATATTCTTAAAAATTGTAGTACAAAGTTCAAATAAAATAAATAATACATATTATTTTAGAAAGGAATCATAGCCGATATAACTAATTTTTATTTTAATATAAAATTTATTAATAAGTAATACCTCGATTATACGTTTTTTATAATTATGACTAAAATGATATATGTAAATTTATTGACCAATAAAAATAATTTAAAATGAAATTTTATAAAATATGATTTGAATATTAAACTAAAAGTTTAAACTAACTTATATATTTATTGTAGATATTTTTTAAAGTTGGATATAATCTTTCTAAAATTTAATTTAGTTTATAAATTTATTTAAAAGTTTGTTTATAAAAATTATAAGCTCAAAAATTAAAAGTTCACATTGAATATAAACTTTTTAAATAGAAAAATAAATAAAAATAGTAAAAATAAATTTAAATAATAATTATAATAATTTTATATTTATTTAAATAAATTGACATATCAAGTTTAAACTAAAATTTAAATGGCTTAAATTTAACCTTTTAGTTAAACGAACTTAATAAACACTAACCTATATAATAAATGAAATTGGTAAAATATAAAATAATAAATAAAAATATATTATTTATGGAATAAAATTTAATAAAAATAATTTTTTTTGAAAAATATATTTTAAATTTTAATTAAATAAATAGAAATTATTTAAAAAATAAATTTACTTTTAAATTTTTACGTAGATAAAATTTAAATAAAAATTTTAAAAAAGTAATCATTTTTATAATTTTTTATCAAAAATTTTAATATTTTATTTAAAAATAAAATAGATAGGATATATAAAATAATAATTTAAAATATGATATTTTATGAAGATATTAAAAAATAAATATATCAAAATAAGTAATATTATTGTAAAAGAATAAAATATTTCAAACTTATAAAAATAATGAATAAATGAGAGTTCAAGTTATAAAAATATATTAAAAATAAAAGTGAAAAATTATTTTACTTTAAAACTTAAAAGCTTAAAATTCATTTGGAGTAGTTATTTAAAAAATGTTAGTAAATGTCCTAAAATAACTAGTAGTTATAAAAAAAATTATTTTACTCAATAAATTTGAAATATTTTAACAAAGTTTTTATCTAATAATTTTTAATTTCAATATAAAAATACATTATCAAACACTCTTTATAAATTCTTTATCAATTTTTATTTTTATTACTCACAGTATTCCATTCAAGTTATTAGAACTCTCATGCAATATGATGGTATCAATGTTTGATCTAATTAGGACAGATTAAAGTATGATTGGTGAATAGGATTAAAAAATAATCCTTACAAAAGGTTCTTGAAATATTCCTGTTAATTGAAAGCACTATAAAAAAGGTGAATAATTATTATCATCAAGTTTATTTTTTATCATTTTTTCTTAGTCTTTAATTTTTAATTTTTTTAAAAAAATCTATTTTTTAAAAGAAATATTAAGGTTATTATTCTTTAAAAGTTGCTTTACCACTTCAGTTAAATTGGTTTGATTTCTTGAAAAAATTTTTAAATTTTTTTAAAGAAAAAAAATCTTAATTCAAAGATAATAGAAAAGCTAATTGCATAACAAAGAGTGCAATAAGATATGTAGATATAAATGATTAGTAATGTGTTAATTAAATTTAAAATTTTTAGTAAGCATGGATCTTTAAAGAGTAAAAACAAAAAAGAAGAAAAATGTACACACATATTCAAGAAGTGAATAAACAATTTTCTTTAGGATTAATTTGTTCGAGTAATGATAAAACTTAAATTTGGTAAAAAAATTTCTTTAGAATGCAATAAAGGCCATAAATTGTCTTTCACTTTCAAAATTTAAGTCATGAATCATAATGTTTACAATATGATAATTTCATTTTTACCTCTTTATACATCAAAGGTAAAAACAAGTAAATTTTTAAATAAAATGAAAAAATACAGTGAAAACTCTAATAAAATTTGAAGTTAATTGTTTTTGAAAAAATTTTATATTTATAAACACTTTTCATCTATTCTTAAAAAGTTACATATATTTAATATTTAATATTTCATAAAATGTTACACCATTTTAAGATGTTTGTTTAATAAAACATTAAATTATTTTATTGGGTTGTTATATATGAGTCATATTAAATTTACGATCTTATAAACGTTTATATCATTTAACTTGATGTCTATTTATATAAAAATATGTACTTATTCACATATTTATAACTAATTTTTATAAAAGATTATAATTCATGAAATGAATACATACTTTTAAATTTAAATGAAATAAAGTAACTTTTCAAATTGAATGAATAAGTTGTATTTCTTTATTTTAAATAAACTAAAACAATTCTTCAATATGACATAAACTTCTTCATGATTTTGAAAAAAAATTTATTTATAAAATTTTATCATTTTGAATATACGATGTTTTCAATAAAAATATCGATAAGACTTAAACTATTAATTAATAAAATATAGTTTTACACATCCAAAATAATATAGTAGACAAATTTTAAATTAATTATTTTATTTAAATAGGTACACATTTCTTATGTATAAGATCTCGAAGCATTATATGTCATTTTAATTTACATATTTATTATGATTTTATATTATTTTCTTGAAAGTTTAAAGAGTCAAAGATTTAAGAAGATATCCACTTCAGCTTTTAAAATTGATCAACAATATACTAACTTCAGTAAATATATGCTTTGATGTATTAAAAGCTACCAAACCTTGCTTTTTAAATCATGATAATAAAGTGTTTACAAACCTTAAAAACATAATATAATATTAAGTATTTGCCATCATTCTAATGATATACTTTTATCATTTAAAATCAAGTCTTGATATTACTTTGACTTAAGTTTCCACCATGTGTGAGTATGGTTTTGCAAGTTCCAATACCATCAACCCCTTGTCTGTCTTACTCAGAGGGTCAGCAAAATTCAATTCAAATTTTATATAATTAATGAAAATTATTCCATTGAAGATTAAATTTAGTGGGAAAAATATGAAATTTAGTAGCCCAAAACGCAGCTATTTATATAGCAAAATATGAGAATATAAAAGAAATATTATATCATAGCTCAAGGCGTAAGACAAGTTCAAATTTCAGTGTACTTCCGTTTTTTTGGAAGAATTGAATTTACACTTTAAAAATTCATGAAAGGAAAGAAAAGATAGAAATAAAACAGAAAGAAGAATGATGTGAATATCATGCTGTTTTTTTTTTTTTTTTTTTTGTGGGTTTGAGTATGTATCCAATGCTGCATTTTTTTGTTAGATGCACATGTGCCAAACACGATCGTAAGCAGCAGCGTTGAGAAAGGGCCTTACTTTCTGCACTCCCTTGTTTCTTTTTACACCCCCCCAAAATTTTTTGTAAAATTTTTATTCCTACTTTACCCTTACCACCCCCCTCCCTTACCTTTCACCATTTCCGCAAAAAAAATTTCAGCTTCCGCATTTTCAACTCAGCATCCCTCTTGCTGCTTGCTGTCTTTGCGCCAATTGCAAAGCTAAACGAAACAACCCAAGGTCAAAGCTTCTACATTCAGGTTAGCACCTCTGAACCTTAAACTCGTTTGCTATTCTCCATTGGATAGGGTAAATGTATGGTTTTAGGTCTCTTTGCGAAGAAGACGACCGATGCACTCCATGAAACTAGTTTGCGGAATGCATCGATTGCATTCAAGTAAACTAGTTTGCGGAATGCATCGGTTGCGTTCCGCAAACTAGTTTACGGAGTTCAACGGATGCATTCCGCAAACTAGTTTGCGGAACAGATCGTTATTGCGTTCATGAAACTAGTTTACACGGAGTTCAACGGATGCATTCCATAAACTAGTTTGCGGAACGCAACTGATGCATTCCGCAAACTAGTTTGCGGAATGCATCAGTTTTGAAATTAATTTTGTATATTTACCTTTTAAGTTGATTTATTTAGTTAATTTATGTTTTTTAGGGTTTAAGTATTCATTATTTAAGTTTAATTAAAAGGTTTAGGGTTTACAAAAAACATGTTTTATGTTAATTTGTTCATTATGTTAATTTCATTTAAGTTTATAATTTAAGTTATAGTGAGAAAGTGTGGTTAAGTAATTAATGAACTGTATTTAATGAACTGTATTTTATTTGGTGAATTTTAGACATGGCCAGGACTAGAGGTTCACATAGCGGAGGTGGTATTTCGCATCGAGGATGTAGCGTTCGACCAGCGCCTGCGCTCGCGATCGACGTGTTCGGCAAGCCATTGATGAGGAGCATGTTGATCTTTGGAGGTGATATGCATCATGTAGAAGAGACATTCCCGAGGTGGTCCAACGGATGTCTGCATACTTAGATCATACGGGAGCATGTAGCATACTACATATGGACAGGACAGGTGAGTGTCATCACTGTATATGTATATGACATTATATGATTAATTTGTTATTTAATTTATTGTTTTGGTTTGTCTGAATGTTATTTTAGGATCGTCCTGCTCTCAAGGTGTTGACCCATGGACGAAAGGTCACTCTTATAGATGTCCCTTACATCCAGAGCATCGTACAAGAAGGTGGATTGGCCGACTTAGTACGGTGCAGTCATTCGATAGCAGACAAAGGCTTATTGTCTGCTTTTGTGGAGAGATGGCATAGAGACACATGCACTTTCCACCTGCCGATAGGAGAGATGACCATCACACTGGATGATGTGTCATCATTGCTGCATCTACGATCACGGGGAGCGTGTTGCATTCGATCCATGTCACGGATTACCGCTTGCGACTTGGCGACGGATCTTCTTGGTGTTTACGCCGGAGGCAAATACGAGACAGATCACTCGAGTGCGTATGTCAGGTTCAGTTGGCTGCAGGATGTCTGTGATTTGTGCATTCGAGAGGGTCAGTTGGATGCAGCTGCTCGTGCTTACCTGCTGCGATTGGTTGGGTGCACTATTTTTGCTGACAAGAGTGGCACCCTTGTGAGCGTGTCATATTTGGAGCTGTTCAGGGATGTTCACGTCATCGGGAGGTATGCTTGGGGTGCTATTGCATTGGCATACCTCTACGATCAGCTTAGTGATGCGAGTTTTCGCAACACTAAGTGCCTTGCGATTATTTGACTTTGTTACGGGTAAATGTCACTTATTGTACATCATTTAAGGGTTTTTCCCAAATAAAGCTGTACTTATTTGTTTATAATATAAGTGTAGGCATGGATTGTTGAGCATTTCCCACGGATTGGGGGACGTGAGTGAGGATGACTTTACCCCGAATATGCCGTGGCGATGCGGTTGAAAGATGCTACGCGGTTACGGGGATGTGAGACCATATAGGCGGCTCTTGATCGCATACAGGTGGATGACATCATTTGGACACCATATAATGAGTTCAGAGATCATCGACCCTTCGCCGACGTTTGCTGGTATAAAGGTTTGATTAGATGTGGTGATTTGGTCTACCCTCATTCACACGATAGAGTCTTTGCGTCGGTTGGGCATGTTCGGGGATCCGCTCCTACTTGTTGATAGCTTGGGTATGGATGGAAGTCCTCAGTCCATTGATGATAGTTTTTTAAACTATGAACTATCATTGGTGGCAGACGAGGTTAGAGGTTCTGTTGCTACCACTCCTGGGCAATGTGTTGTTGCGTACATGGAGTGGTTTCGCAGGATCTCCCACCCATACCTTTTACCCAATAGTTGTGGGGGTGAAGGTGAACCTGAACATCCGGTTGTGGTCACAGAGGCTAGCCAATCTCGAGCGGTGGAAGAAGTTTCACTTTCTACCAGGGTAATCCATTTGTTTATTTGAAAAATCATGTTGTAGATGATATTGTTACTAATATCATTTATTTTTAGATCGTTTTGATAGAATAGTTGAACTACTAGAAGGCATCATTGCTTGAGAAGACTCCGGATGATTCATCAAGAAGGCGATATGGCACGCGGCTTTGAACATAGCACGTGTTGGAGGTCGTGGTGATGTTCTTACCTACCAGCGGAGGAAGAGGAGTCATCCAAGCAGTTGATGTCATATATTAGGGTTTTATGCCATTGCAAATGTATATATCACAGTTTTGAACACTATATGTATTTGATAAATGATGATTTTTATATTCTATATTGCTTTTGTATATAGCTTTTGACCCCGATGAAAAAGGGAAATGATTAACGTTAATTTTCACTTTTAGCAGTGTATGATTTTGAACTGATGAAAAACAGGAAAATGATTAGCAGGTTACTGTTCATTTTTAGACTTGTATGATTTTGAATTGATGAAAAACAGGGAAATGATAAGCAGGTTACTGTTCATTTTTAGACTTGTATGATTTTGAATTGATGAAAAACAGGGAAATGATAAGCAGGTTACTATCCATGTGATTTGTATGATTTTGAATTCAACAAAAGGGAAATGATAAAAAGTCTGTTCATATCAAATAATGTCAAGAATGAACATTAGAAAGGATATTACAACTAATGTTTGTGATGTAATTTACATTATCAACATTGTTTTTAAATAATGAACTAAATAAATCCATCAAACTAATATATGGCCACTCCCACATCCGAGCATTGTCATCACAATATTTATGCCATTACCGATTGGAGGGCTAGACTCCATCTACCATAAAAACCTGCAATGATAATATACATTAGATCAATGTAAATATAAATAATTATCAGTGAAATAATAATAGATAGGTGGATGAATACTGCAAAATGACAACCATTAACAAATCCGTTAAATATCTGATGGTTCATCAATTGTGGTGGTTCACCTCGAGTTGGGAAAAAATGTCATTGATCCGTGAATGGAAATAATGAATAAGTATGACATTATACCTAGACGCCAATTACATAACCCATATCAGGAATCGTCATCCATTTATCACCGGTGAAACCATTTTCATTCCCAACAAACAAAGAAGTCCTTAACGTATGTATCTTTCTTCACTACCAAACGATTCACATACACATGACGATCTTCGACCAAGCTCCCAATTAAATCCAAGTCGAACTTGAGCCCAAGACTCTTCACCCTTTCCCGTCAATGAAGCAATTGCGATATCCCGCAGTTTCCATCGAAGCTTCAACATCAACAATCGTTCAATATAGTTACGTAACTGAGCAGAAAACAAGTCTAGCATATAGGCATAACCTTTTTCTTCTTGTTGTTGCAGCGTTTAACATCAGATGACAAAGCGAGGTGATGAACTATCATGAACCAGAATACAACCCATCAACATATTCAAAGAAGGATGGTTCCGCGTTTGGTTGATCGTTCCATCTAACAATGCCTTACCTTCATTGCACCCTTTGTTCTTACCTTATCGGAGGTGGACACATTGAAGTTGTATCGGGAATGCTAACTCATGAAGTTTATTCTTTAGTGTTATCTTTCCACAAACATCAAGCTCACGAGAATCGTTTTACGCAGGCTTCAAATTCTGGTTGCAACGACAAATCACCCCATTGCTCTGTCATTCCTTGATCAGCAAATGTCAATATCTTCCAATGACGATGAACTGACTCCAATGGTACAAAATTACCCATCACACTATACCTTGCTAACTAAATGCACAAGGTAATCCATGTGTACTTCTAAGACCGCACCCACAAGTTATCTTGTCAATACCTCAATTTTACCCGCTGTATTCAATTAGCAATGTGGGCTAAAGCATTATTTGATCCCAAAGCCGATATCTTGGCATAAAACCCTTGTGAATCTATGCTCAACAATGATCATGCTTCTTTCAAATGACGCCTTTATGTCACTATGTTTGCGATATTATCATATTATTCATTGCATCCAGCATGAACACAAGTCACCTCTACTATCTTGAAGCAACCTCTTTAACCTTGCATGTGCACTTTCAACCCCGAAAAAAATAAGATACAAGTCATGAGCCTTTTATATCATACAAAAATCGTTTTGAAAAATTCATTTTAATAATAAAGATACTGTTTGTGGTTGTATTTCCAAGATGCATCACCCTATCAATCCAGCAACTCACAAATCTTTCCTTGTAAGGATTTAACCAAGTTCTGTTCACATAATCCAAAAAATAGGGAATTTTTGAACACTAGTTTGAATTTAAGAAAACGCTCTTTTCATATTCAATTTCGGTTGACGAATCCATCAAATAACTTGTGCATCCATTACACAATCCCATTCATCCAATCGGAGATACTAGTAACTTGCACTTTGACTTCACATTTTTAGAAACATGAAATTGACAAAGCAAGTATTTGCGAGATGGAAACTTCAATGTTTCAAACATTCATTAAGGCGATATCTCTATCTGTCCACAATCACTTGGGGTACTAATTCATCTCCCAGAAACAAACCTCTAACTTTTTCTAATGCCCGGTGAAATTATCTTCTCGTTCATTCCAAATAAGCAAAACCCAAGAAAATGTCAACTCTGAGGGGTTACTCAACAATCTCAAGTAATGGCAACCCGATATTTGTTTGTTTTTATATGTGGTGTCGATGATCAACACAATATGGAATGCATTCAACAATTTAATGCTATCTGGATGTGTCCAAAAATATCTCGAACAACATTAGACGTTTCAATCCTTCTATACCAATACACATATTTGTCACGTTCCATTAATTTCATCAAGTCTTTGAGTTATTCACAGGACCTTTCTCGATTTTCGATATTTATGGCGAGCATTATAGATCTCGTTTGATGTTAGTCACATTATGATCATCATGACCTCTTAATGTCAACAAAATATTCTTCGGCTTAACCATATTCTTTGTCATATCACCTAGTAAAGACTTCTCTTCCACCACTTAGTCTACCAACATATGCATGACCTTCTAATGTTTGTTACATCATGGTTTGTGAAACCCACATACAACATTGCTTCCACCCTACTTCACCACTTTTAATGGTCTTCCTCTTAATCTAAAGGGACACTCACATTTTCTTGTTCCACTCACCTTCCGCTAATTCATTCTTGTATTGTCTATATTTTCCACTTCTTTCACAACCTAATATTAACATTGTTTTTCGTCCAATTCCACCATTGTCGGATCAATAATAACCACAACAAATCCATGAGCTTTACCTTTGCTTAGTCGATTTATTAAATCATCAGCAAGTGAAGGAAAAACCTAATTATAACATACAAACAACCAAATATTACTAAATCATAAACAACATAACAATTAAACTTTTCAATCTAAAAAACATTTACCATATCGTCAAGAATGTGTTGGTATAATCACCATTGTTCTCTTATCGAGCCAACTTATTTCTTTTCTTCATCACTTAACTTATTCTGAGATAACACAAACCAAAATTAAATCACGTTACACACTTTTATATAAATAAAAAAATAAAAAACAATTTCTCCAAACTAATATTACTACATAATCCTCCAGAGAAATTGGCATGTCCCTTCATCAAACATGGTTGATCCGACCTCACCCCAATCTTGCATCATTATCTCTACATAAAAAAAAAAAAAGAACAAAAATATCACATATCACAT
Organism: Canavalia ensiformis; assembly: GCA_026541065.1. Lineage (NCBI taxonomy): Eukaryota > Viridiplantae > Streptophyta > Magnoliopsida > Fabales > Fabaceae > Canavalia > Canavalia ensiformis. Next base: position 105,107 of record JAMKYM010000225.1, on the reverse strand, counting down.
ACCATAAGCATTTAATTTTTTCAAACTTTTTATTTAGTTAATTTAATTAACCTTCCGTAAATTAGTTTTCGGAACATAAATACATTCGCAAAACTAATTTACGGAATACACTTTTGTATTCCATAAATTAGTTTGCGAATGTAATTTTTTTTATTCCGCAAAATTAGTTTGCGGAACAAAAAATAGATTTAAATTAGTTTGCGGAATATAAAATGTATTCCGCAAATTAATTTGCGGAATGTAATTTTTGTACTATTCGCAAATTAGTTTCGGAAGACAAAAAATTACCTTCCACAAATTAATTGGCGGAATTTAATGTTTTGTCTTAGTAAACTAATTTTGCGGAGAATAAAATTTCATTCGCAAATTAATTTTGCGGAATGCATTTATGTATTCACTAAACTAATTTACGGAAGGTATTTTAACATTCATAACCTAGTTGCGGAAGGTAAACTAAGCCCGGCTCACCTGCGTCTTCTCCGACGCTATCTCCTGCACTCCTCCGACGGATTTGACTCACTTCTCGTCCAACAAAGAACAAATTTCAACTTACACTCAATTAACAAATTTTCGTTGAGTTTTATCAATTCAACAAATGGAATGAAGAGGAAAATGAGATTGAAAAATGAAGGAGGAGGTGCTGCTGATAACATATAGTCCAGGGGCAATTTTGACTTTTCACCAATAAGAGGGGTGCAAAAAGAAATTCTGGGGGGTGCAAAAAGCAATGCCCGTTGAGAAATTGAAGGTGCGTTGTAATGTGCATCTAAAAAAATGCTAAGACTGACTTAAAAGTGATAACTTAGGTGATCCTCATTATTAAAAAGTTATTATTTACTATTATACTAATCCTTGTTAACATAATTTTTTTGCAAATGAAAAAACTAGTAGTATAGACACTGTAAGTTTATATTAATAGTAAGGTATATCATTCGGACAAATAATTTTGATAATATAAAATATTAATATATACGACTAATATATCAAATGATAAAGTCTATAGTTAGGATGGAATAATTATTATAATTTTTAAGTTTAATTTTGATATATTTTCAGTGTAAGTGATTTTATATTATTAATTGAAAATTGTAATAAACATAACTTTTAAATAATTGTCACAAAAGTCATCATTTTTAATTTTATAATAATCCATAATTAGAAGATAATGTAAATTTTTTTTATACTATCACTATATTCTAATTTCTAATTAAAATTTAAAATTTATTGTATGAATAACATTATTTTTAAGTATTTTTGTATCAGCTTATTTTTTAAGGTATTAGTGTAAAGTTGATTTAAAAAAATGTTTTCTATTTTATTTTTAACATTTTATACAAAAAATTGTGAAAACAAAAAAATAGTTATTTTCTGTTTTTACTTTTAAGTGCAAATTTTTAAAAACAAAAAAAAAAGAATAAAATTAGGTAACATTTTTATAAATAAAAATAAAAATAAAAAATAAAAACAAAAAATATTTTCTCAAACCAAACAATATCTAAAAGTGAAGAACTATGGTGGGTCATTGGCTTGAGAGAACCTTGTTATTCAACTTTCAAACAGAATCGACATGGCCTTATTTATTTTAAAGTTGAAAAATTATTATTTTTATATATTTTATTACAAAATTGATATATATTTAAAAATTTAAAATTAATTTTATCAAAACTAATTGAATTCAATATTAAATGAAAGGAAAGTAGTGATTATAAAATTTATGGTTAAATGATTGTTTTGGTCAAATAGTTAATGAATTTGAGCATATACCTCTAGATTTTTGTTTTTGTTCATATATGTTAATCGATTCTTTAAGGTGCTTATCTTTTTGGGCTTTGGTTAATGAAATCTTTTGGATGTAACATCACAAACTGTTTTTTGTTTCTGGGTTACAAAACTATTTTTGTTCTCTGGACAAATCTATCTCACACTTTTTCACTTTTTTTTGTCAATATCTCATACTTTTTCATTCATTAATCTCATCCAGAGACAGGCCTTGGAAAAATTACGACGGGCCCAAATTAAGCAGAGATTTATTGATCTTCAAAATCCAATTCAGCTTTGGGTCTATTATTTGAGCTTTTCATGTTATTGCTTCGGATGCTTGTATGGGCCGGTAGTTTGTGGACCTATTCTATTATTTTTGACAAAAAAATCGGGTTTTACTTTTCGTACTCCCGTTTTTTTTTTTTTACACCCCACTTTTTTTATACATTTAAATATTTTTATTTTATTTTTTACATTTTTTAATATACATTTCATAAATTAATTTATGAAATATATTTTATGAATTATTTACATCGCATGAATTTGCGGAATATAAATTTTTACATTTCGCAAATTAATTTACGGAATGTATTTGTTAAAGGATATAATTAAAAAAAAAAATTTTAAAAAATAAAGAGGTACAAAAAGAAAAAACAGAGTTTCAAAAAGCAATCCACAAAAAATCAGCCACAAGAAAAACTTAAAAATATTTTTTCCGAACTCCGTTAAAAAATCGATTGAGCGATCACCACTCACCATCACTTAAAGCTAGAAATGGAATATCGTTGTCAAACAAATTCAGTAGTTTTGGTCCTATTCAACAAAGCACCTCGACGGCCATAAAACGTGATTAAAAAAGTGGATGGGACAGTGCATAGTAGGTAACTTTTTTGAATATGATAACATATAACTCTTTCATCCTGGAAAATTGGAGTACATAAGACACAATAAAAAAGGCTGAGGATTAAAGTTTTACCACCAAATGTACTAACAAAAAAGTTGAAGATTAAAATCTAACTGTCTTGTGTAAAAAGGTCGGTGGGATGATTTTTTTTTTTTTCACTCTTTCTACTTTGGTGAAACATATTTTCCAACTCTTGTTTGGTAGAGTTTAACATAAATTGTCTCAATGAATTTTATTTCAACATTTTGTCCACCTACACAATCTCCTTCCTCCATTCGTCAGTTTTAGTAAATCACATACGAAACTTGAAGGTATAAAATCTGTTTCATAGTTTTTTTTTTTTAATGTTCTAAATTGTCTTAACTAATTGTATTCTCCTCCTTTACGTTGGATAAAAAGATTAACTTCTGATTCACACATTTAGTTTGCAGCATCTATATTTTGTTGGAAAAAAATTGAAGAAAAATAAAAGTTAATTTGGTTCAAGAATATCTCTTATTATATTCTAAAAAATGTTTATTGTTCTTATTTTTTAAGTGAAAAATATAATTATAATACTTATTTTGTTTTGATTTTTAGTGTAACTAATGTGGTTATTTTTACTTGTTTGTTTTAATTTTATTTTTTTACAAATTTTAATTTTTTTTGGTATGTTTGGTTTTATATCTAATTTTTAATAAATTGTTAAACATTTTATATAAATTATTATAATGTTAAATAATAGTAATATTAAAATATTAATTTATTGTTTGAATTTTTAATATTATTATTAAATTTATTGTGTAGGATTGTAAATAAAGCAGTAAAAAGTAGTTAAATTGTGTTATAAATTTTATTATATTTTGAGCTCATGTAACATATATTTATTATTATTAATTATATTGTGCAAATATTAAGTGTGGATAATATAGATTATATTTTATAGGATTGTTATATTTATTTGTGGAATGTATTAAATATAGTAAGAATCATTTTATAAAAGTGTGAATAATTTATTTAATTTTAAAAATAGTAAAATTATATTGTGAATAATTATTTTTTATATGTGTATGATGTTTATAAATTTTTGAATATTTTGATATGATAGTAATGTTCATTCGGTAAGGTTGTTTAGAGTTTCTTAATATTTTCATTTTCAATTTTGTATATGCCTTTCAAATTCTTTTTTAACATATTAAATTTTTTTTATTAGTTTTCAACTTTTTATCATCATATTTTAAATTGATTCCTGTTTATATTTTTTTTAACGATATGGTAAATATTATATATGATGTAGCTTAATTTTTAAATAGTGATATTTTTATGTGGAAGAAGAAGTTTGATTAAGTAATGATTTCATTGGAAGAATAATTTATACTTTTATGAGTCAGAAGTTTCTTGTGATTAAAAACTAATATCAATATGTTGCTACACTTTGCTAAGGGTTGAAGAATTGAAGATTAAAATAATAAACCAAACAAGATGCACTATTGTTATAAGCTAATACTTGTTTGGCGTTTGTCTTTTAGTTTAAGATTTATTTGAGAGCTTCTATATTGATTATATGAAGGTTAGTTTATATATATATATATATATATATATATATATATATATATATATATATATATATTCTTTTAATTTTTTTAATTATCAAGAATGATGGTATATATTTTTATTCTATATGGTTTTTTTTTTTGGTGTTGTTAAAGATGTGATCTTAATAAATTGAAGTGGGGATGGACCCTAATTTAGTTGGCAAGGTCCACTATTCATTTTATTGCAAAATTAAAGTAATTAATTTATTAATTTTCATGATTTATGAAATAATGTTTCTTCCATGTAAAAAAATTACTATATATTCATAAGAAGAAAATTTTACGGAAAGGAATGGGAAAAGAAAGGTAAAGTGAAAGTTTGAGATAAGAACATACTAGGTATCTTCAATTTCAGAAAGTTTGTTGAGCACTTAGGATACCTGAATATAGAAAGTGTATTTTGGTTAAACCTTACATATAGGTTTAGTGATGGACGTAAGAGTTTGAATCTTGATGCTGATTTGTTGGATATGTATAATGTTATTAAGAAGAATAGTGGACAAATGAATGTATATTATGATAATTTTATCATTAATGTTGATTGGGCAGACTTGAAAGGTATGTTGTAAGGTATGAAAGATAAGAGTATAGTCAAGGGAAGTGATGAAGGAATAAGGGTTCAGATAGGGAAGTAGGATGAAGGAATGAAGGTGAACAAAGTAGCAGGATGGAGGAAATTGATGACTAAGGTGCTTTAGGAAGTAGTGAAGGAGGTGATAAACCAATAGTTAGAGGTGCATTGAGGATTATAAGAGAAAAGTTGACCTTTGAACCTAAAGTCAATGTGGAAGTTAGTTGTAGTGGAGGTCAAATTGGAGTGCTAGTCATGATAAATATGAAATGGGGGTTGAATATGAACCAAGTATGAGAGGTGGTTTAGGTGGAGATGAAGTAGCATGATATGTGGACATATAAGGTACTGTTTATGATGATACAAAGATGACACAAGGAACATAGGAAGAGGAAGATATGGAAGTTGTAGAAATTTAACCTGAAGAAATTGCTATATATAAGAGTAGGAGAATGGGGATGAAGGTTCAAGAGAAAAAATAGGTGTAAAAAAAAAGAGTTTCCAAAGGTAGAAAAAGAAAAAAAAAGGGTTATGATTGTTTAAAAAGGAAATGTTGAGGGTTTATTAGAAAATACAGTGAACATAAAAAGTGATTTAGGTAATGATAAAATACTTGATAATGTAGAGGATTTATTAGGGATACAATGAAGCAAGAAGGTGGTGGATTTATCAAGGGATGCAGAGAACATAGAAGGCAATCTAGGTGGTGACGATACAATCATGATGAAAGAAGAGAAACCTAAAGAAACTTCTACAACTAGGAGGGAAGGATACGAACCAAAAAGTTGTCATGGTTGAAGAATCTTCTTTTGAAGAAGAAGATCAATTTGTTGGACACATGATTACATATAGAAGAAGAAATAATGATGAAAAAAAAAAGTGATTCATAGATATCTATAGAGTTGAAAACTTCCATAAATTTTGATGATGAATCTTTTTTTAAGGATGTTTTCCTCCAATTCCATAATTTTGCTACCTTTAATCATGCCACTCTAGAGTTAGAAATGGAATTTGTAATAATTAAATTCTTCAAATAAAGTGTGAAGGATTAAACTATTCAATTGGAGAGAGATCATGCGGGTGAAGAATGATAAAGTTAAAGTGTCAAGTGTAAGGAGAAAACATGTGAGGAGAAGATTTATTGTAATTACAATAAAGCTCAACAACTTCCGGATCAAGACCTTTAGGTCAATGCACACCTATGATGGAGTATTCAAGAACAAGGAAACATAGGCATGGATAATTGGGAAATTTGTTAGAGAACTAATGAAGAAAAATGAAATGAAACATTAAAAAATTATATACTACTTTAAACAAAAGTTTGAAGTGCATTTGGAAGACACCAAGATCTGGAAGGGTGTGAAGGAAGATAAATCTATTCTATAAGGGTGTGGGAAGGAGTAGTACAAGAGACTTTAGGATTATTATGTTGAGTTGTTGAAATAGAATTCAGGTTCAACAATAAAGATGGATATTGTACCTTAAATAGAAGGTCCACAAAAGTTTCGTAGGATTTAAATCTACCTTGAAAGATATAGAAAGAAGTTCAAAGAAGGACACATGTTAATAATTGGGCTTGATAATGTATTCCTAAATGGTTACTATGGAGGCCAACTACTATGTATAGTTGGTGAAGATGCAAACAATCAAATATGAGTCGTAACTTATACAATGATTGATATAGAGAATAAGAGAAATTGAAAAAGGTTTTTGAATCTCTTACAAGAGGATTTAAGTGATTTTACAAAAAATAGGTAAATTTTTATGTTAGATATGTTGAACGTACAATGGTATATACTTATGGTTTGCATGTGATATATAGTTCCAGGGACATGAATCAATTTGTATGATTTTTAGTATGTGAAGGATATTTTCCAATATTTTTAATTTATGGAAAACTACTTAGATTTATTTTGTTGTAAGGTTTAAAGCAAGCAGTGTAAAAGGTGATTCCAATAACACCATACAAATTTCATGCATGGCATATATGAGAGAATTTCTTAAATAAAGGAAAGACAAAAAATTGAAATTTTTTTTTTCGAAGTGTGCAAGATCTACCATACCAAATTATTTTAATAGGAACATGAATAATTTGAAGATAACAAACTCAAAGTCACATGATTATTTGGTATAAAAGTGTAAATAGTTTTGGACAAAGATATATTTCTTTGAATGGTTAAAAGTAGATAATATTTTAAACTTAGATTTTTAATGCTAAAATTCTATCTACTAGGCCAACTAATAATTAATGCTTGATGATATTAGGATAATTATTTTTAACACAATAATTACCAACAAATTGAAATCAGGAAGGCATATTGGTCATTTACCCCTACTCCACTAAGTAGATTGGAAAAGGAGAAGAAGAAAAATAACAAATGGATAACCACTTGGTTAGGTATTTCTATTTATGATGAAAATCCATCGTTATCTCTTTACATATTAAAAGTATGTTTGGATTTTTTTTCACCATGATAGGTTATTAATAATGAGATGATGGTTTACATAAATTTGAGGTTTATTATTAGCCAACAAAAACTGCTGTAAATTGATACATTTCATATTCTAACTTTTATTTATATTTTTCTGCAATAGTATCTAGGCGATTAGTTTTCATTCTCATATTAATGTTAAAATTTTTTGGAGAATAATTCCTTAAATGCATGTTGTTGATGCAATAATATATAAAAATAAATGTGTAGAAGACCATTGTCATTTATGGATAACCATGACATCTTACTAAACATCCTATTGAATCCTTACTAGGAAATGAGTACTAGGATCACACTAACTACATTCCACTATTCCTACCTAAGATTAAGAAGAAAATAGGCAAACTTAAGAAACATAGGAAAAAAGATCCGAATGAAGAGTCTTCCAAATCTCATAAGTTAAAGAGAAAATTGGAGAAGTTTAATTGTAAGGTATATGGAGAACTTAATCATAACAAACAGACTTTTCCTGTGGCTAAGAAGTAAAGGATGGAAGAGTTACAAGCTCGGAGTCAACCTATATCAACTATTACTACTAGACTATTTCCTACTGTTAGATTAAGTGCTACTGCTAGATCAGGTAAGGCTAGTTCAAATAATGTTGGAACAATTGTTGTGGGCTCATGTGTTTCTAGAGTTATATCAGATAGCCTTACATTAACCGAACTTGTATCAAATCAACCTATTGCTATTGTGGTAGATGAAATAGACATAAGTCAATTTCAATCACCACCTAAAGACAACTCACCTATGTAGCATAAGATGAAACTCATTGAATAAGTTTTCTATTACATAACTTTTTGTCATTATGTAACCATTATTGGCTTAGCTTTCAACATGCTAGTTAAGCAGGTCATTATGTTACTATATAATTTTTTAAAATTACATATGACTAAATAAAATAAATTTTTTAGAAAGAAATTTGGAAGAAAATAAAATTTAATTCTATTACATTGAAGATATGTTACATTGAAGAAATTTAGACAATGATATGATATATTACTACAACAAAGGTCTGTTACATTGAACAACCTTCAAATAAAGGTTCTATTTCATATTCAACAACTTTACCATACTCTAAAAAATATACCTAATCTTTCAAACAAAATCCAAAAAATAAAAATAAATACAATATAAATCATCAACTCACATAAAAACATCATTATAAAATTTAATCTCCTAATTTCACCATCTATGTTCATAAGCTTCATTAATAGATTCGTAAAACATTTTTCATAATAAGTTATAATACTAGTCATGGTTAATGTTGCTTTAATACCACTAATATATATATATATATATATATATATATATATATATATTGCAAATGTTAACAATTATGACAACTGGGAAAATACATATCAACATAAACACTAACTACCTTCATTTTTGAATATCCACAAGTTTATTAGTATTCTTTCTAAACCAGCTATCCTAATTACAACTCAATACTTGTAGTAATATTTCACATGTTCACTTTCCTTATAAGATGGTTGTGAGGATCTTGAACCATTCCTTTGAATGGACCTTTTATAACTGATCATGGGGAAGATATTAAAGAAAATGAGGTAAATTAGGAGAAAAATAATGATAAAGAAGAGGAAAAAATAAGTCAAACCCTAAAACAAAGAATAAGAAGCAAAATGAAGAAGATGAAGGAATGCAAAAGAAAGAATGATGTCGTCTTGGTGGGTTTAGATGCCTTCAAAACTTTTTAACATCAAAATGATATCGTTTATAAGTCAAGTCATATCCCAAGTGGCATTTAACGCTATACATTAGCTTGCCATTAGCAAAAAATGAGCAAGAATCAACTTGAAAGATAGGAATAGAAGTTGGAGATTAATGAAAATTTTTTAATTAGTTAGGAACAATTTTATAAGTTGTGTATAAAGTGAATGATAAAGATCCTAATAAACTCAATTTATTTATGTGCTTTAATTTTGTAGGAAGATTATTTACGACATCATACTCATATTAAAGGTTATGTGACATTTAGATCGAGTTAGATGATTCTTTCTTATTTAAGTTGCAAAAGTGTCTATATATCAAAAGAAATTATCAATACCAAAGATTTACACAAGTATAATAATTATTCCACATTAGAAATGAGTTGAATTCCTAAGCATTCCACACGTAAAATTTTTTTAAATCGAACCATATTTAATCTTATTTTTAGTTAAAAGATAAAAATTAAAAACTTACTTTTAATATGTCAATTAAAAAATTATAGTTAATTAAGTTAAATTTTTTTAATATAACATAAAAAATAATAAAATTTAAATATAAAATTTTTATATAAAATTAATCTAATCCTTAAGTATTCACTATTAAACTAATCCTAATAGTTTTTGTGTTAATTGATTTACTTATAAACTATTTTTTTAATTATTATATAAAGGTGTTGGATTTAACATGTTGATGTGTGCCACTGCAAAAATTTTTAAAAATAAATTTTAATATTAAAAGGCATCGTAATTGAAATACTGTCATATACCAACATAATTTAACATGGAAAGGGATCACAGTTAAGACGCTGCCACATAACAAATAATCAATCATAATGTGTTATTATAATGCTCTATCCTAAATAATTTGACTATTTTTATTGTCTTCCAATAATTTGTTTTAAATATGTAGATTTTATGAATGAGTTTAAAATTTGTATTAGTCTGATAGAAAACATGTAAAATTAGATATAAATGACTGTAAACTGAGAAAAATACTACATTACGAAAAAAATTAATTTATTTTTTATTAATGATAATTTTCAACATTTTTATAAATACGTGACATTATTGACATCTTATGATTCTTAAATTAACAACATACACTAACATTATTATTAGTATATATTTATATGTATTATAAACTAACATTAATAATATCATATTATTAGTAATATATATTAATATTTTAAATTAATAAAATCATTAGTTAATATCATATTATTAATGTAAATTAGTAATATTTATATTAAAATTTAATTTATATTAGATAAATATCATATTTAAATAAAAGTTAATATAGGGTTAAATTATAAGTAAATGATTTTTTTATAATACTGACAGTAATTTGTTCTGCTTAAATTTAGGATGGTAAGCTTTAAGCTATTAATTAACTAAGATTAGAAAAATTGATAAAATTTAAATTTATATCTCATATAACAGTTCAAGTTTTGCTATCATATGAAAATTTCGATGAAGAATAATTCTTGTACTCAACCCAACACACTAATATATACATATAAAGGATTTAAGTTGTGAATTAATAAAGTTCATGTGAACCAATGTGGAAGTATTTATTCCTCCCTTCCCCTCCACCCCTCTCCTTATATAAGCCTTATGGGGATTTTGGAGCATACCAGAGGCATAAATATATGTATGGATTACTTCTCACCATCCAAGTTGTCATTTTCACTCATCTATGCCTCCAACCATTTTATGCGGACATTCACAAATGCTAAGTGACATTCCATCATATATCAATTCAATTTTATTTTCTCTTTTTGGGAAAAATAATAATTTCATTTTTAGTTAAATTTCTACCATAACGCATTAGAAGAAAATCCTTAGACCAGCCGAAGTGGGTCGTCACAATTTTGTTGCATATCAGAATCTAAGCTAACGCACCATTCCACTGAGACCCATTGTGATGAAACTCACTGAAAATGTTTGATTAATCATTGTAAGTATATGAGCTCAGTCACAACTCCATTCATCGAACTATAATGGCGGGCGCAACTTGTACAATTTCATGTGAAGGAGCTTTCAAGCAACTGTAGAATAGTGGAAGGCATTTCAATCAGCATCCAAGTTTGATAAATCATAGTCCATGTCAGTTCAGTCCACTACTTTTTCCTAGAATAATTATTAAGTGTATGAGTGTAAACAGGGTGGGAATTAGAACTTTAGTTCAAGCAAGTCCAAGATTGAAAAGCATATGATGTCTAAGTAAGGCAAATTTTAACTACATATGTGTGATTTATGCAATACATTTCATATATTTTAACTAAAGTAATATAACACCGATCGCATACATAAAATGGCAAACAATTCATCCAGTTTAATGATGATTTTAAATTCAAATTTTATGTATGTAATTACGTTAAATATTTGAAAAAAATATTTGCTATTCATAATGATTCATCTAATTCAAACATAATTGTCTCTTATAAATAATATTTGCGGTCTCATAAAAATAAAAGAATATATATATAAACTATTTAATATATTTATTATTAAATTGTCAAACATATATAAATAGGAATATATCTTCACTTTTTGAAGTTATGGTTGCCATTGTTTCATAGAGTACAACTAATTAATTATCAGAATCAGTGCTATAAAAATGATATTTACCAAAACTTTAAAGTTATATTAATTTTTTAGTATATTTTTTCACAAAAATTAAATTTTTAGTAGAGATATCATGAATTTATACTAACAGTAAATAATTTTATCTGTGTAGAATATTAGTATATGGTATCAATATATGAAATATTAGTATAATATATTATTTTTTAATATAAATTTTCAAAATCTATACTAACTATTTAATTCTTGTTAGATAAAATTTAGACTAACAAATATTTTAATAATACTTGATATTTTTCTGTACATTAGTCAATAATTTATTTTGCAGTGCAGCCTACACTCATTGCGCATGGACACTTCCTAGGTATATAGAACAAAGCATAGGGCGAAAACAAAACAGTAGAAGAAACCCACAAATGTCCAGCCAATAGTAATAAGCCTACAAATTAGAAAGTGTCTTTTTTTTTCTCAGCAAGGAACTAAACACGAGAGAGAATAGGGAAGCAAATAAAATAGGGATTTGGATATATACTATATGGTCATTCTCTCAAAGAAGATTAGAGAGAGAATGATACTAGCTATGAATAAAAGAAGTTACACGAAATCAAACACACATGAGAAGTGTTTGAACGGAAGTTAAAAATAATAAAAAAAATGATATATGTAAGGAATATATTTTTTGTTTGAGCATCCCCGACAAATTATTTTTCCTTTCACATACTATTAATTAATATTCATATATATATATATATATAATTAATATGAATGGATGCAACAATTTTTTATATTAAAATATTATGAAAAGTTAAAAATGTGGGAATGATCACAAAATTAGTGGATCACTCCATTTCCTCTACTCTTTGGGAGTAAATGAGCTTAGTGAAATTACCTCAAGTACTTAAGTTGAAAAAAAAATATGATGTTTAAACATCATTTATCTAGATGAAACAAATTTAAAGTTTTGGCTCATTTAAAAATATGAAGCTTAAACTTGATTTATTTATACCTTGATTGTTTTTTTTTTAATTTATCAAATTTTTTCTTGAAGTATTTTTATGTTTAATAGTTCAATATTTAGTAAACATTTTAATGTTAGAAGATGAAGTAAAAATAAAAAGAGTAAAAGAATAAAATAATAAAATAATATTTAAACATAAAAATTATGTAATGATATTTTTTAAAAATAAATTTTTAAATATCACGTGTACATGTTTGATTTTATCTAAAATTCACATTTTATTTATCATTATATTATATGTACATAAGCATGGAAGTTATTCATGTGTTTTTCCTCAGCCAAATTCATTTGCTTCAAAACTTATGTGTATAAAGCTTAACTTCGAATAATTTATATCATCAAGTTGAAGTCAGGTGTGAACTTGTTCGATTAATAAAATAAATGAACTTGATCAAGCACCTTAAACTCGAATAATTTACAGATATCTTAATTTAGTTACCCTAGATATCTTCTCGCTTTTATAAATAATCATGATGTAAAGTCTTTTTAATTATATAGAAGAAATGTTCTCTATTTATTTAGTAACATCATAAGATTGTCTTCTAGTAATTAGAATCTTCCAGCTTTTGTGATAACAACCCTTCCAAGATGCTCCTCGATTTAATATTTTACAAAACAAAGCATCTTGACTTAGTAACACTGTTGTGACGCTTTTTATATATAACATTATGTTTCATCTGAACCATATATAACTGACGACCTTAGCACTTGGTTTTCCTTCATCGCCATTGTTTTGAGAAAGAGCAACAACAAAACAAAGGAGATGTTGAATATATCAATAGAAAAGCTACTATTCTTAGTGCAAAACTATTATGACATAATCATGGTTGCATTATTCACTATAGGAGTAACATATTTCACTTCTAAGGCTTGGAAAAGAGCTACAAACATGAGAGAAGATATCCCTGGCAGGCTGGGATTACCTTTTATTGGGGAAACTTTTTCTTTTCTTTCAGCCACTAATAGTACAAGAGGATGCTATGATTTTGTCAGACTAAGGCGATTGTGGTATGTGACTTTTTACTTTCATCTTCATATGTATGTGTGTGTTTAAGTTCAAAGTGCTTTTGTTTCCTAGTAGAGTCTGTCCTTAAAGTATAGACTTATCCTGAATCATGTTTATTGAGGCCACACACACTGTTCTTGTCTGCTTTTAATCCTGAAGAGAACATCTTAAGATTTATGGCACATGCACGGACAAAGATCAGGTCAAGTGACTGATTCTTGTTTTATTATACCTAAGCTGAACTTTAACAGGTCTAGAACATATGAAAAGTGAGGGATGATAACTCAAGGCAAGGCATTACTATATGTCCAAGACTTTCATTTATCACCACCTTATACAGGTCATAATACAGTCGAATTTTTGTAGGCACAGAGTGGAGTGAATTAGAAAGGATTTAGTTTCTTTAAAGTGAAGGGATATATTTTGGATGATGAAGTGTGATATAGATGTTGAGATTATCAAAAACATGCAACATTATAACAGATTATGAAATTGTTTAAATATCCATTATTAATTTTTTTTAACCATCAGTTAAATCAATATTTTATTCTTTAAAATACATTTTTTCATTTTAAAAGAGTCAAATTCAACTATAAATAATCATTACCAAGTAAATTATTATTTTGGCTTAAAGTTTTTGACAATACAACAAACTTGGTTATGATTTGTATAATTTTTATACATAAATAATCATAAGCAGAATTGTTAGGGCGTAATCAAATGTAATTTAAAGTTATATTAACTTTTAGTACACCCAAATAAATAAAACCATGTGTAAATAGAAGTACAGAACAGATGTAACTTGTTAATTTTAACGAAGTAGGAACGGGAGATGGTTCAAGACAAGGCTATTCGGGAAGATCCACATATTTGTTCCTAATCCTGAAGGTGCAAAGACGATATTTGCCAATGATTTTATTCTATTCAACAAGGGTTATGTAAAATCAATGGCAGATGCTGTAGGAAAGAAAAGTCTGTTATGTGTACCCGTAGAGAGTCACAAAAGAATAAGGCGTATTCTATCTGAACCATTCTCCATGTCTTCCCTATCTGCATTTGCCACAAAATTTGACAAAATGTTGTGCGGAAGGCTACAAAAGCTAGAAAAAAGTGGGAAAAGTTTCAAGGTGCTGGACTTTTGTATGAAGGTATATATAACCCAAGCTTTCCACCCTTTTCTGTGCTGACTTCTTGTTAGTTATTAAGTATGATTAACTTAATTTTAAAGAAATAATTATTTATTTTTTAATAACTCTCCCAAGAAACTATAAGAATTATTTCTTTAAAACAAGCTAATCATATATCTCTTTTTACTAACATACTTTAACGCTGACATATAATACTAATCTCAAGTTAAATGTACTATGAGTACTCTGCTCCTAACTCTCATGAAATGTTTGACATATAAAGATAACATTTGATGCAATGTGTGATATGCTGATGAGCATCACGGAGGATTCATTACTACAACAGATCGAGAAAGACTGCACTGCGGTCTCTGATGCCATGTTATCGTTTCCTATCATGATTCCTGGCACCAGATACTATAAAGGCATCACGGTTAGTGATATATATATATATCTACACAATAATATTTTTGTTTTGTAAGTTCTATACAAACCGTCAATAGCTGTATCTAAATTTGAAAGGCCTACAAGAATAAATTTAATTGGTCAATTACACCTCCAATGAGTACCGAGTAATTTAACAACAACAACAACAACAAAAGGTAGCACCTTTTTTGCCCTAAAGTTTTATGGTTGAACTAAAACCAATGGCTAAAGCAGGCACGTAACAGGCTCATGAAGACCTTCAGAGGGATCATTGCGCGACGTAGAAGGGGAGATGAGTCTCCAGGGGATTTCCTGCAATCTATGTTGCAGAGAGACTCATTATCAAGCAGTGAAAAGCTTGACGACTCGGAAATTATGGATAATCTGTTAACATTGATAATTGCTGGACAGACCACAACAGCAGCAGCAATGATGTGGAGTGTAAAGTTTCTACATGATAACAGAGAAGCACAGGACACACTCAGAGTGAGACACTGTACATTTTCTAGTAAAATTATGAACTCAACGGGTTGAGCTAGATTCAGTAAAATATATTTTTAATCTTTATAAATATGATTAATGTTTTTGTTAGTTTTATCATTAAAAATTTTAAAATAGCTTCCATGACCTGTTATTTTAGTCCTCAAAACATGTCACATGGTATGCCATATCAGACTAGTTACTAACATCATATTCTTCAAAGGGATGGTAGATTATTTTAAAAAAAATTAAAATTTATAAAGACCAAAATTAATGATTTTTAAAATAATTTGATCATATTTATAGTGACTTAAAACGTATTTAAGCCAAATTGTATTAGAATTATACTAAACAACAGAATCAAGTGTAGAATTTTCTGTCTGATTCAATCTTCTTGTATCATTTTGGTGCGGATAGGGAGGAACAAACTCCTTTCTATTCTCAAGGGCAGGACAGGGAGGGTGTTAGATACGAGACGGAAGTTAGTTCTAAAAAACTATGTTCTTACTTGCACGATAAGATAAAATGACTAGTGTGTCCATTGACTTACAGGAAGAACAATTATCTATAACCAAAATGAAGCCAGAAGGAACTTCAATTAATCATGAAGATCTCAACAACATGCGTTACGGTTTGAAGGTTAGCATTTAGACTTAACAATCACTAGTCTCTAAACTGGATGCGCCTGCAACAATGTTTCTCAAATGTCAATAATCAATCCATGTTCTATCCAGGTAGTTAAGGAAACATTGAGAATGTCCAATGTCCTGTTATGGTTTCCTCGTGTTGCACTTCAAGACTGCACGATTGAAGGTGCGTTACCCAATTCCTTTGAAGATATCAATACACTTATGTTTATTAAATTTAACCTTAATTATAGGAGGGCTTTTATCACTAGTCTTTCTGGCCTTCATGATTATGTCAATAACAGGGTATGATATAAAGAAAGGATGGCATGTTAACATCGATGCAACTTATATACATCACGACTCAGATTTGTACAAGGATCCGTTGAAATTCAACCCACAAAGATTTGATGTAATTGGCGCGCTCTCTCTCTCTTTTATATATATATATATATATATATATATATATATATATATATATATATATATATATATATATATATATATATATATATATATATATATATATATACTGGCTCTTTCTATCTTCTAGCTTTTTTAGATTGTTTTTGGCCATGTCCTGGTGTCAAGAAATTATTTTCGTAATCAAATCTGCAGGAAATGCAAAAGCCGTACACTTTCATACCTTTTGGATCAGGGCCTAGGACATGCCTTGGGATCAATATGGCAAAAGTGACAATGTTGGTCTTTTTGCACAGACTCACTAGTGGTTACACGTGAGTATTTTCTGCCATGCCAATATTTTTATTCTTCTTTTATTATAGCAATGAACCACAATTAAAATATACTCCCCCGTAGGTGGACCCTGGATGATTTAGATACTTCCTTGGAAAAGAAGGCACACATACCCAGACTACGGAGTGGCTGCCCCATAACTTTGAAGTCCTTAGGCAAAAGCATGCCACAGGCATAAAAGGTCATGAACATTTCAGGTATTTCACCATGTGAAGGCCTAAGAACAAAACTTCAGACAATTGTCTATATCTGCCGATTTATGAAATTTGAAGCAATAGCATCGCTGGAAATGAATGAGAATTATAAAGATATTAATCCAATTACTATACTACTTTTAGGGATTGGTAATCCTCATCTATGGTTTGTAGAGAATATATAAATTGAGTAACGAATAGAGTCCATGATTACCTGGTAGTGAATGATGATGAGTCCTGTTTAAATTTTGGGAGAAATTACAAGAAGAATAAGCAGCTGCTTGTTAGAATAATGAGAGAGAAACCAGCCTCTTTACTTCATATATTGTGTACGGTTTCAATGAAACAACCACATTATATACAGGTGGAGGGTAAGGTCTTCTTTTCCTTGTCTTTTTTAGTGGCACATTACAGTAATCCACACAAAATAGAAAAGTGCTTGCGAAGCCTAATAACACAACTGTAACTATTTAGGATAAACTGACATAATCCAAATAGTTTGACATCTAACTAATCAGAGTTTAATACAGATTATTCTAGTCCACAAATAATAATCTATCAATCTGTGAAAGTCCCCCACAAAATACATGATTGATCCATACTCACTCTTGGATATGTATTAAGGATCAAGATCCTTCGAAGTGCAAGGTACACTTTCAACAGTAAAAAGCAATGTTGATAACCAGGTTACACATCGATAAAAAACCAGGGGATTGCCATATATAACCCATTCTAGAATTTCTTGTCAGCGGTTACCACTTGCACTTTATACTTCAAACTGCACCCTTTGCACTTTAGGGGAGTAAAACATATCTATAGAACATTGCTATTACTTCATTACTTGAAAAATTTATTTCTGTAAATCTTGGGTTATTAAAAAACATTTGGTAGGTACTAAGCAATAACAAAACATAAACAACCGTATTAGCTATGTAGTATACAGAGCACTGACATGATTGAAGTACAGACATGTTAAACCTCAATGAATAGAAATTGACTTGTACTCTTTAACTGTATTTGTGATAGCCAGCTCAACTGGAAGTCTTTCCATACTTGAAGCGCCATAAAACCCATGAACTCCCTTGGTTCTCTTCAATATAAATTCTGCCTCTTTTGGACCAGATATCGGACCTGCATATTCCAGTAAATTATTCTGAACTGGGACTAAAAGTTGGTAAACACAAACCATTATTACATTAAGAACAGTGAGCAGCGAATGTGGTGAGGTTCAATAACTGTATCAAGACTACTGGGAAAAATTCCCCACCAACTACAAATCATGCACACAGTAACAACACAATAATTTAACTGGCTTAGACAATATGCCTCACATCCACTACTGCAAAATAATTTACCATCAACAATCAAAAAATACCATCACCAATCTCAATGGATCTCTCACACCCAAAACCTACAAAATGAAGTAACAACTCTTATCAATGGTAAGAAGTGTGGGGAGCATTGAGATAAAGTTAGAGGCTGAGCGGGGATCTAAGGGGACATGAAGGAAATGAGAGGGTAGGCAATCAATTGGTTAGTTATGGGAAGCTCTTGCCACAGGCCAGAGAAAGATTTCCTTATTCCAAGCTCTCTATCTACAGCATTTTCCGTTGTGATCAGAGCACTGTTCTCTGAAAATTTTCCATATTAACTCCATAGTAAATTCAGTTCCTTTTAAACTCCAATCTTTCTTTTCTAGTTTTGGCTTAGAGACTTCTCATCCATTTTGACTGAAAAACCTCGCTGACCTATGGCCAACTTCAAGTATTATACCCATGCCTATTTGAGGCCATCCATAATTTATGACAAACAGGATTTCAACATGGATGGAAAAAATATTGGTGATTCAATACATGACAATAACTTAAGGTATTGTTTGGATGGGAGAAGAAGGAGTGGAGTGTGTTTGGATGGAGAAGGAAAGGTAGGGGACAGAAAAGAAATAGAGGGTACCACTAAAAAATCCACCCCCTAGAGAGGGGTGGGGGGGGGGGAGGAGGGCAGATGGGTATTTTTTTTTGTTTTAATAAATTTTAATATTTGATAATATTTGTATAAGAAAAAATATATATAAATATTCTTTTAAGTTGAAAAAATATATTATAGTAAAAGATTAATAATTTTTCTATTTTTTTTAAAATTTCTTATACAATTTCCTTTTTTTTTTTGCACTCATCTAAACATGTGGAGAGATTTCTTTTTTCACTTTCTGTTCTCTTATTTCTATCCATCTCCATCAGATTTCTACTATTTTCCGTACCCTCTTATTTTTTTTCCTTAATTTTTTCCTCCCTAATTCATCTCTCATCCAAACAAAGCATAAGACAGGAACAACTTCAAGTCCAATCTTTAACATAGAGATGATTCAGTATATGGATGTAACTTAACATGTAGGAAGATACTTTCTTTCAGTCATCTATTCAATAACATTCTGCATTTTGTCACCAGACCCAAATAATAACAATTAACTACTGATCACTAAATTTACTCTTTAATCTATCAAATACACAATGAAAAAGGCTTCAAGGTGATTTGCATACCTCCATGACACAGCACGATGGTACTGGGATTGATCCTATGTGCTGCATCAGCAATAGCTTGTACAAGAACTACACTTTCTTCAAGCGAAACAGCTGTTTTTGCACCTATGGAGCCTGTTGTAGTTAGACCCATATGGGCCACTATAATATCAGCACCAACTTTAGCCATTTCAATAGCTTCATGCTGATTGAATGCATATGGGGTTGTCAGGAGACCCATTCTATGGGCTTTCTGGATCATCTCAACTTCCAAGCTGATAATTTAATAGGAACATGAAACAAAGTTGTAAGAGGTGCAACAGTCGAACAAAGGAGATATATTCAGAAATTATGTCTCTAATACCTACCCATATCCCATTCCTGTTTCTTCAAGATTTTGTCTAAAATTACCATCAAATAGCCCAACAGTTGGAAAATTTTGTACCCCAGAGAATCCAGTAGACTCCACCTGTTTAAGGAAGTAATCCATTCGACGGAAGGGATCAGTTGCACATACACCAGCAAGCACTGCTACCTTCTTTACCACCTGAAAACAAAATATCAGTAAGTTAAACAAAATGAAAGAGAAAGAGATGCAGTGCTACTTTGGTAAGGAGATTTTATTATTACATAAAATTACTGATTTATTACTAAAGACCTATTGAAGGCATTTACTTCAAGAATTAGTATTTACAACTTTCTAAATTGTCATGACCCAACTCTTCAAAAAGCTTAAGATATTAGGTGAAAGTACGTGAATGGTCTTTTACGTGACATTTCAAACACACCTCACACGAGCCCTTCAGGCTTTGAAGCATGGACAAGCATAGGCACACCTACCTTGTGTTGAAATTCAACTTTTTATTAGAAGAATGGGGGCAGCATGGATCAAACTCTAAACTATGCTATAGAGACTTTGATACTGTCATGAAGCAACTCTCCAAAAGGATAGGTATACTACAAGGTTAAGACTCATGAATGGTCTTTTAGATCACATTTCTAATCATCAACTTTCAGTTCAGGTCAACTGATGACAAATTCGGTACTGATAATCTTCCAAGTTTATATGAGAACCAGAGAAGAGTCAAACAAAGTCCAAGAATTTATTATACCCTAAAGGACTAATTAAACTTCGGAATCAAGATAATTGCAAGTATGTAGTGATGACCAAGACCCCAACAGCGCTGCTGTTCCCCCTCACCTCTTCAACAACCCCCCCGCTGCAATGTATGTTGTATATTAAAAAAAAATATTTTCAATTTAAAGATTCAAATTTGGCAACATTTCACTTTTAGTTTGTCAATTTATCACCTATATCAAACAAGAATCTTGAAATTTATGTATGTTCAAATTAAGAAGCATCCAAAAATCAGGCACTTGAAGTGAAAAGAACTTGAATAGAGGTTAGCAGTTGGACAATATTTTTAAAGTCTCTTAGAACAAGTAAACAAATAAAGGCATACTGGCAAAACTTCATTGGCCATATCGAGCACAACAGCATTAGCATCAGCAAAAGGTAATAACCCTGCTAATGAACCTCTCCCAGCCATTCGGAAGCGCCCTGAGTTGTACAAAACTATTAGATCAACCCCTCCAGCTTCTTCAAACTTGGCAGATATACCAGTCCCAGCCCCAGCTCCTATTATAGGAATTCCATTATCTATCTGATGTTTCAGTTGCTGTAATATAAGCTGTGTTTTCTCCAAAGTTTCTGCCAGCAGAAATGAAAATATTACTTGAACAGTTGGACATAAATAGAAGATTTCTACCAAAAGTAATTCTTGAGAGCACCTTATTTTAGTCATATCACACAGTAGTTTAACATAGAAGAAGTTATTAGCATTGAATAAATATTTTTCAGACCAACACATATGTTTCACAGGAAAAAACACACAAATAATGTGGAAAAAAATAGTAAAATTAATTGTTCATTGCAAAATACTTGTGAACAAGAAAAACATAATGAAAATTCAAATGAAATATGAACCTGGTTTTGCATCTGGGAATTCACTAGGTGTATAGACAATGCTCCTCAAGTTTGATGCATCTGAAGCATAATCCTCATGGAAGTGTTCAACAGATTCTGGACTGGTTACTTGTTGATGTGTCGAATCTTTATTGGTTTTCTCATTAATCTCTAAAAATGCATTAACCAATGCATTTGTAAATTCAATGTCATTAATATGATGAGGATACACCTTCACCTGAAAAATATCACAACTGTTAATTTCAAAATCCACATAGCAATAAATAAATAAAATAAAATTCAAGCAACATTGAAGCTAATAATTATGGTAAATAATACCATGGAGCAATACCTGTCGATCCTCATTAGTCGGAATAAGCCTTTGTAATTCATGAAGAAGAGTACCCGTTGCCTCTGGATCATAAAAGGGTTTCCCAGGCGCATCTAAAGCAGATATACCCTTTTCTGGAAGGCAAACACAAATCTTAGATGATGAATTTTTCAGTTTATTTGCTATGAAATCAGCAATTTTTCTGTTCTCATCCACTGTTGTTCGCATGAGTGAAACCTGGAAAGAGAAATAATTGATTTTTATGTTAGCATAAATAATAACTTCATCCATTTTAACACATGCCAAACATCTGCAATCCCAATGAATGATAAAATGCATTGAGATCAGTCCAGTCCAGTATAAGATCACTTACAAAACTACATTGTTGTGGTAGTGGTCAACGGATAGCAACAAATATATGGCTATTTCAAGCAGACAATAACTGATAAAATCTTCTGTAGGACCTTAAAGTAATCGTAACAAATATGACTAGTTTTCAAGCAAAGACCAAAACAGAACACCCTAATTTTATAGAGTACTCACCTGTTTGTTATGTTCATATACATTTCTCTTCTGAAATTTCAGTGGTATAGTATCTTTTGCTCCAAAGTTCACCATGTCTAATGCTCCCACACTGAGGACTAAGGGAACTTTCTTCTCTATGATGGTATCAAAGCGAGAGCTGTCACAAGCCATTACACCTCCAACTACGTAGTCTGCTACCTCTGTTGTTGTGATGTCAAAAACACCCTAAGCAAAATAAGAGAGAGGAATATGTGTGAAGAATGCAAATAGAAGCAGGAAAGCCAGGAATACATAAAGAAGAATCTGAAATGAAACAAGCAGACTACAAGTGACTTCAAAAGGCTTAACCCAATTCATTGATGGATCATGTATTTATGTGAAAGAAAGTTAAGGTTTGCTTTTCCCAAAATAGAATATATATACATATATCTAAACCAAATTGAACAAGGTACTGAGCTTAATAAATAATCTATGGTCTTTGGTTAGGGTCAGCAAGCATGCAGGAAAAATGAAGTATGCCTCCTGGAACATTCAATATTCTCAAGAGAGTGAGGCTCAGTGGTTTAGCCTTGATAGTTATACAGTTAGCACAGATGCCCGTCCTCTTGATGTATATCATGCAAGCCCAATCCATGGGAAGCTGCTACTAGACACGGACCATAATTTAAGCAAAACTTAACATGCCACATCCATAAGGTGCACTGATACCAATAAAAAGGACATTGTAATATGAAATTGGTTCAAACAAGTACAGTACTAAGTGGTGGTATTCTAAATTCATAAAAGATCAAGATTCAAGGAAAAATTGTCCAGATAACAAATTTCTTATGCCATGCCTTCAAAGAAATTAAGCTCCAAAACTTTCAAAAACCCAATATCAGCTAAACTTGCCATAAATTATATGCAGATTTCGCTGCTCAGATACCTGTATAAACCCTTCTCTAACCAAATTCTCCATAGCCCTGCCACCAACCCCAGTAGCATGGAAAACCAGGGTCTCATAACCTTCTTCATGCAATCGATCTTTGACAGCGTTCACACAAGGAGTAGTAACTCCAAACATAGTTATACCGACCGTAGGCTTATTTTCAATGCAAGAAGAATCCTTTAAGCTCTGAACCCTTCCAACAGCCATCCCAGCAAAAGCAGCTGCAGCATTGGACAGGATGAGCCTGCTAACACTGTTGATGCCAGCAATGTCCACAATGGATGGAAACAACACCAGATCTGAGGTTCCAACATAAGGTTCAGTTTGACCACTGGCCACGGTTGACACAATGACCTTGGGGATCCCAATTGGAAGAGACCTGAAGGGAGATGACAATATGGATGTCCCTCCACTACCCCCAATACCAATAACACCAACAAGACACCGATCCTCATCAGACTTCTTCAAGAACTCCTCTAGTGCTCGGTTCATCACAGCCACAGCTTTGCCTCTGTCGTCTGGAAGAAGCAAGGCCTCATTTGATCCACTGTTGTAGCAAGAGATAACATCTTTCCTGGAGACAAACGTGAAATCTTGCAAACTTTGTGGCTCATTTGAACCAGCAGAGACATCAACCACCACCACCTCTACCTGTCACCCAGTCCTATCAGTTAAACATTGAACAAGGCTAGTCAAACTGCAAATATGTTTTAGAGTCCTAATATATAATGTGCTTCTAGAGTGACAAACTATATTACTTTGATACCTGAAAGTGCTCACCTGAACAAATTCAACTCAAAACTGTTACCCAATGTTTGGTTCTGTGAAAAGAAAATGATTTTGCAATTTTGTTTCTATAAATCAATTTTTATCTCATTTTTCTCTTTAACCGTACAAAACAAAATACATTTTATCCGTATTTGCCTTCCTGTCGTCCAAAGTCACTATGCTAACAACCTAAAGTACCAATTTAGTGAACAATTTCATCTTAAAGTACTAATCCACATAGATCAAAGTAATACAAATGACAACACTAACGATCAAATTACATATCAAGTCAAATTGCGAGTACCTTGGAGGAGGGGTGGTTGGAGAAGCGATGGAGATTAGAACGAACTGAATCGGAGAGGAATCGGAGCTCGTGGAGCTTGGTGTCGAGGGTTCCGACGCAGAAAACACGAAGAGTTTTAGTGTTGTGTGCCATCTCGGGTCGAAGGAATGGAGAGAGGAAGCGAATGTTTCTATACCTCACTCTCCTCGTGTGCGGTAGAACATCATATCACATTATGATTAATATTAACCGTAATATAAAGGAAAGATCACACACACACTAACTATCCTCACCATGAATACATTGCCAGTGATAGTACCTGGTTTCCTTTGGCTGCGAGGATGTGTTGACATGTGTCTAAATACGTGCACGGAACCGTATCCTCTCCGGTATAAGGAACAATGTTAGGTGGAATCACTTGGGGCGCGTATATATGTAAAGAGGGATTGATAAAATAATAATAATAATAATAACAATAATAAATATAATGAGAATCTTTCCAAAGAAAACAAATAATCTGATCTTTCCATTTTTCAAAGAGAAATCATCACCTAAAATTTTAAAAAAATAATAATAAAACAAAAGTGTCATTTTAACATGTTAAAAATTCCTCTCTTTTCTTTCAATGAAGCATTCTGTTAGAATTTCCCCTATCCTACTATCAGCACCTACCAGCAAACACTTCTCGACCCAAGTAATCAACCACACCTCACCACCCATTGAAAACTGCCATCTACCGTCAAATGCTCATGACAATGCAACATCTTATTCAAGTTCCTTTTCATCTTCTTTAAATTCCTCATTAAATAGTAATTATCATATCTTATGTTTTATTTCTTTGATCTTAACATACTGTTAAATGAAATTATATTTTTAAACAAATTTTTCTTTAGCTCTATATGTATTATGCGTTGTTAAGATAAGTAGTAATACTGACTCTATCCATCGTCCATTGTCAAAGAAAAATTTCGTTGTAATGGGTAGGCCAACATTGTTAGGAAACATATCGAACATGTTTTATGAATTTATACTCTTTAATTATAATGAGTTTTATTAACTTACCTTCCAGTTGATGTTTCTATTTTTTTTTTTTGTTTCATCGTATTAGGATGTCAAAATGATTTTGTTGTTAAAAAAAATCCTTGTTCATGGACAAGAAACTTGATTGGCAACCTCAAACAAGCAAAATATGGAATTGGTAACCTCAAATAAGCAAAATATTTAATACTTTAGAAGGGACACAAATTTCGGAATGCATATGGCGGGAAATTTTGATTTAATTAATGTTTGAAAATAGTATTTTAATGAAAACAAAGATAAAAGGATTTTGACCGTTAAATATGCATATACTATATATCAAGGAGAGTACTCTTAATAAACCAGAAAAAAGAGATGGCTTACCGATATCATTAGCCTCAAATAAGAATCAATTTTTTTTATAAACATAGGACTCAAATACATAAGAGAGATCGGAAAGTATCAAATTCTATGGTGATGAAATTATAATCATTTTGTGGTAGGGAACAAAAAATACTCACTAAATACATTAAAGAGCA
The DNA here is from genome assembly GCA_026541065.1 of Canavalia ensiformis. Taxonomy (NCBI): domain Eukaryota; kingdom Viridiplantae; phylum Streptophyta; class Magnoliopsida; order Fabales; family Fabaceae; genus Canavalia; species Canavalia ensiformis. The sequence goes on along the minus strand of JAMKYM010000225.1, from coordinate 78,980 downwards.
TAAAAAATTTATTTTTGTCTATATTTACAAAAAATATTTTAAAAATATTTTTACTATCATTTGCAATACTTGACACACAAATTTAGTTTGATTTAATATACTTCAATCCAAGAAACATTTTAAAAATATTTTTATTATTATTTGTAATTTTTACAATAAAAAATTAGAAATAATTTTTTACAATTTTTAACATACAGCTATCCAAATATCAAGTATATTTAAATGGCTATATTATTATAATAATAAAACTCATACAAAAAAAATTTTATTTATAAATTTTATTTATTTTTTTTAAATTATTTAATATAGGGCTCAATAAATAATATCCTAACACTTTACACCTTCTTAAAATAATTGACATGCTTATACCTCAACAAAAATTACTAAAGTTCAAGTTCATGAGGCTAATATAGACATCAAACAAAGAGCCTTATATGAATTGATGAGCAGATAAATTGATGGCAGGTAAAAAAAAATTATAATAATAATTTTTTATGGTATAAAATTCTAAAAAAATATATTAAATTAACAAAATTTATATTTTATTATGATGATTATATTATTTAAATTGTTACTAAAATATTTTTTAATTAATTTTTTATAAATATAAATTTATTAAAAGAATTGATAAAGGTTAATATCATCATTATTTATTTTTAAAAATTACTAAAAAAAGTGCATCATTCTGTCATGCAGCCCAATTAGATGTGAAAAAATAATAAATGATAAATATTTTTTGAACTGAAGCAAGAATGATAATGGATTACGAATACTCTGGTGATGTAGTCACTTTTAACCGTTGACATTACATATATAGTACTAATAATGTATGTAGGCCTTTAACTATTTCACAGGATTTAATTATTTCAAGAAAAGTAGTTTTTGTAGCTATGTTTCTTTATTATGAGACTACAAATCTTTTGAATGGTTGTTTACAGATTTTTTTAAGGCACATAAAAACTAGAAGCTTCGGACTCTTCTTAGGAATCAAGACCATGCAATGGCCAAAATTTAAGGTAATATCGCAAAATATCATGCTCTATACTTTTGGCATATCATACAAATTAAGTAGGGTAAAAAATCTTGGTCAATTTGATGATGATTGAAACCTTTTATGATAGATTTTAAGTTTTGCATGTATAAATACCTAGATAACTCAGTTTTCAAAGTGCATGATATAAATTTTTGTATGATTATAAAGTTGAAAATGATTGGATTCCGAGTTTGTACAAAGTAAGGACAAAATTATTATTTTGGTCCTGTTTTTTTTTTTTTGCTTTAATTTATTTAAATAATTTTTTTAATTTTCAAATATTAATTAAATTATCTTTTCATTAACTTATTTAACTCTATTAATTTAATATTTTTCTATTAATTAAAAAACATATTCTTATTATTTTTTTCTTTCTTTTTTCTCTTTGTTCTTTTCATTTTTTTTTTTCTTTCTTTATCCAATTTTTTTATTTTGTTTTTTCTTCTTCGTTTTATTAGATTTAATTAATGATAATAATCATCATTATTTAGATATAAAAAATAAAAGTTATAGTTTACTACTTGTTTGATCTTGTAAAAGATATAAATAAAGAATAATTTGTTATTATTTTAATTATGATCACTAAATACCATTTCCTGCTCTTAAAAAAATTGTAAAAAAAAAAGAGAGATATGAGAATATTTTCTTCTTTTCTGAAGAGTGAAATGATAATAGGATGTTACACTACCACAAGTCTATTTTTTATAGTACACATTTTAAAATATTTTATAAATAAAATGTTTTAAAAATTAATATAGAACATCTTTTAAAATATTTGTAAAAAAAATTTAAAATAAAAATTATTACAATATTTTTATATTAAAATGATTTAAAAATTAGTACAAAAAATAATGTATAAAATAATATCTTTTACAAAATTTATAATAATAAATACTTTAAAATTTAAAATATATTTTTTTATAAAATATATTTTACAAATTTTTAATAAAAAGGTTTTAACATCTTTAAAACTAATTTTTTTTGAAATTTTTTAAAAATATTTGGTTTTTTAAAAAATATACTACAACAAAATTTATCTATTATAACATATATTTTAAAATATTTTATAAATAAAATATTTAAAAAATTAAATAAAACTTCTAGTACAATATTTATAGAAAATAATTTAAATTAAAATTATTACAATATTTATAAATTTAAATAATTTAAATAGTAATAAAAAATAAAAAAATATTTTTTACAGGATTTAAATTAACAAAAGCTGTAAAAAAAAATTAATTTGAAGCGCCCAAAATAAAATAAAAAACTTTAAGAGATTCAAGCTTTACAACAATTTTTCTTCAAAACGTGTTAACATCTTTTAAGTTTAATTTTTAATTAATTTTATTTTTTCTCTCATACACATGTTCTTTACCTTTTTATTATGTAGAACTGCTTTCATTGTTGTCAAGTATCTATTCGATAAGCAATCTATTTATTATTCTTTTTTATCTTCTGAGTTCTTCAATAATTATAGTTTCTAATCCACTAATCTAAATTTCTACTCTCCTTCTAAGTTTTAGGTTTAAAGTAATTTTCAATTTGAAGTTATATCTTTCCAGGTTAATAGCAAATGCAATAAATGCTAAGCTTCTTGAAATTGTATTGTGATATTTTCTAAGTTCTTAATCAAGTGTGCAATTTAATTTAGTTTACTTTCTATCCTTTTGTTGATCTTATTTTGATAGAACTATATCTATTTCCAATGAGATTTTTCCTATGTTGTTTGGAATCGTTTTTTTACTACAATAAAAAAATGACCCGAACCAACTTATTGTTCCACTGTAGATGACCATAGTTTGTTCTTTGATTGGTTGCAATAGTTACACTGGAATATTGGTGTATTGTATGTCGCAACCGTAATTCCGACGAGACGATGAACTCCCTAAAATTTTAAATGTAGAACTTATTTGGATTAATGTGGAGTCGCCACCAAATTTTTATTTAAGGGAAAAAGATTTGAAAAAAAACCCTGACTCGAGGATGAGATTCGAAGTTCGGGAGTCGGTTACGAATGGGGAAGGTGTTAGGCACCCCACTCGCCTGTTCCGAAGAACAGTACCCTTGAACTGAGTGTGTGATTATTTGGAAATTGCTTGATCCCTTTTATTAGTGTGAAAATAAATACTTGGTGGGGGTTAGCCTGACAAGACTTGATCCTGCTCCTACGTATTCCCCGGTGCAATGGGAAACTCAAGGCTTACGTAGTTCTTGTTTGATTTGAAGGCTTGACCTTCAAGAGGTGTTTGTATCGAAAATCAAATGCATTGTCGTCTTTTTTGGAAATATTTTAAGGGTGCAATCCCAATCCACGTATGCACAGGGCCCAAGACAACTACGGCTGCACTTGGACCCATACGGACTTCTAAACAACGAACAGCAGAAAAAGCTACCAGTTCGTTTTTAGGGCCCGTTGCGTGAGGTTAAGAAATGCAAAAAAGTTTTTACTTGTTTGAAAACCGAAAGGCAATCCCAATCCATGTATGCACAGGGCCCAAGACAACTACGACTGCACTTGGACCCATACGAATTTCTAAACAACGAACAGTAGAAAAAGCTACCAGTTCATTTTTAGGGTCCGTTGCGTGAGATTAAGGAATGCAAAAAATGAGTTTTTTGTTTGTTTAACTGAAAACAAAGAAAAGGAGGGGCAATCCCAATTCACATATGCACAGGGCCCAAGACAACTACGGCTGCACTTGGACCCATACGGACCTCTAAACAACGAACAGCAGAAAAAGCTACCAGTTCATTTTTAGGGCCCATTGCGTGAGATTAAGGAAAGTAAAAAGATTTTTATTTAATCGTTTTTTTGATTTGTAACTATGGAAGACGCGGGGCTTAAGCGGGCTTTTGGGAAATTTAGGGGTCAAAATATGAATATAAAAAGTTTGGGGGTCAAAATATGAATATGGAAAGTTGAGGGGTCAAAATGTAAATATAGAAAGTTAGGGGTCAAAATGTAAATATAGAAAGTTGAGGGGCTGGTTTGAAATTTTAAAAAGTTGAGGGGTTGATTTGAAATTTTGAAAAGTTCAATGACCTATTAGCAATTACGGAGAACTTCGGGGACCTATTAGCAATTATGGAGAATTTCAGGAACCTATTAGCAATTATGGAATTTTTAAAGAATTAATTAAATTTGCCAAAGGGGGCTCTTCTTCCTCGCCTCACTGCACTGAGCCTTTAGTCACAGGACTCCCGTCATGGCCCCTACCACTACGTATGGCCGCGCCTGACTCCTGTAGGCTGGGTATGCTCCTCCGAAATCTCTTCCGCTTGCCATGAAGAACTCTCGGTCCGGGTCCTGTCTGGTCTTACTCATGTCACACCACCGCACGCGAGGGCCGAGGCTGGGCGCTCCGTTTTGCCCTGGTCAGAGTGGAGGGGAGAGGCTTGGCTCTGCCTCTGTAACCGACATCGGGCTCCTATTTTCAGCCGGAATCTCCACGGTTTTGGCCTTCTGGGTTCGCGCGAGCATGGATGCAAGAGGTCCCATGCTGCTTTGTTGCTCATGTGAATTCGATTATGCGCAGTATGACGAGGCCTCGCACGACTTGGAATCCGATTTGCCTCAAAGAATGATCTGATAGTCCCTACGTCCTCCCAGTAGTCATTGAAGAGATAAGCCTTCATGTAAAACTCTCTAGCAGAGGCAGGAATAACCCCGGATCCAAAATCATTTGCAATTGGAAAGCGCCATCTTAATAGATTAAGAAGTATCTCCTTCTTGAAGACATATACTCCCATGGAAGCAATGTATGGTTTCTTTTTAGCCTCATCACGCGAAAGGCCCAACACCATTGTATCTACTTGCATTGCTTTCAGGTCTTCTCCTTTAGGCTTTTCACTGAATGAAAGGATCCTTCCTTTACTTCTATCTTCATTAGACCAAAATATGAGGCACGACTGTCATCCATTGGTAAACAAGAAAGAGTGATATTTGCCTTACTCTCCCTATGATTTTGAACAAAATCCATGTAGTCCATTTGGTAGAGGTGATCCCTAGAAAGAATCAATACATCCTCAATATCCTTACTTCTGGGATCCTCAAATAGCCAGTGGAATTGCTTTATAGCATCAGCAGTACCCAGAAACCAACTTTTACCTGCCTCTCCTGGAGTTTGAGTGGCTGCAAGTACCTCAATATAACCATCTCCAAAGGTGACGCCAGAGCCAGAGTTGTAAGCACGTGCGATATGCCTATTTAGTGAGAATGAGTTAAACTAAGTGAGGATGTAGACCTTGTTGATGCCACTGTTGATGCAGTTGCTCATTGGCACATCAATCAGCCTGTAAAGCCCTTCCATAGGAACAGCGGGTTTTGCACGACGCTTGGTGAGAGGGAAGAGACGAGTTCCAGCTCCTCCGACGAAGCGCAATTAGAGAAAGGAGGGTTTCTAGGGCCTCCTCCCAATGAGCTTCTCAAACTCTCTAAGCAGCCCCTTCAAATTTAGGTCCTCCTCTTTTCCCCCCTCCTTTCTTTCTGCATTCCCTTTTTCCCTTTTTTAATTAGCTTTCTGTTCTCAGTTTCAACATTACCTTTTTCTATGTTTTTCCCTCTTTTCTCCTTTTGCTTACTTTTGTTTCTTTTTCTCTGCTTTTTTTTTCGTATTTCTGCTTTTTGTTCTTTCTGTTTTCTGTTTCATATTTTTTCAAATTTTTACTTAACTTAATCTTTGGTTAATTTTAACCATCTAAATTTCTCAGACATAATTAGGTGTTTACAGTTTTCCCCTCTTTACTCCTTTCCTTAACAGATAATATGAGAAATGGTTCTCTGAATTATCATGGTAGGAAATGAGTAAAGATATGAACACATTATGTCCGAGGCAGGCTTTTGAAGAAGTCCGACCACTAGAAGCTTTGGGCTTAAAGTGGACCTCGTGGATGCTTGGAGAGTGGTGATTGAATGACCTTACCGGCTTCATGTGCCGATAGAGTTTAAATATGCAAGGTTTGATGGCATAGCCTAACTAGGCTAGGTGAGATGCATGAATGCCAGTTAGGACGGACATGAAATGCAATAGGATGGCTTATTAGGACAAGCAAAATAAAATGAAAACGGCCTGTTAAAACAGGCAAGGCAGAAGAGAACGCCCATCACCACGGGCTCAGTAGAGTGAAAATGACCTGTTTAAGACAGGAAAGCATGCAAGAACAAAAATGTAAGATATGTATAAGGTGGCCTGACAACATAAGCCGAGGTACAAAACTCCATCTATGCTTGAGGCCTGACATCATAGGTCGAAAATGCAGGAATCTGAATTTGATGGAAATCCCGTTGTTGACGGGAAGGAATGCAAAAGGGGCAGTCCCGCTGTTGCCGGGATGAATGCAAAAATTTTAAACATGCTTGATGTCCTGTTGTTGATAGGAGCGTGCAAATGGAATCCTGCTTGACAGGATGAATGCAGAAATCTAAACATGAAACCTTGCTTGAATGGATAAATGCAAACGAAATCCTGCTTGATAAGATGTATGCGAAAATTTAAACATGAAATCCTGCTTGATAGGATAAATGCAAATGAAATCCTGCTTCACAGGGTGTGTGCGGAAATTTAAACATGAAATCCTGCTTGAAAGGATAAATGCAAATGAAATGCTGCTTGACAGGATGTATGCAGAAATTTAAACATGAAATCCTGCTTGACAAGATAAATGCAAATGAAATGCTGCTTGATAGGATGAGCGGAAATTTAAACATGAAATCCTGCTTGACAAGATAAATACAAATGAAATCCTACTTGACAGGATGAGTGCAGAAATTTAAACATGAAATCCTGTTTGACAGGATGAATGCAAATGAAATCCTGCTTGACACGATGAGTGCAGAAATTTAAACATGAAATCCTGCTTGACAGGATAAATGCCAATGAAATCCTGCTTGACACAATGAGCGAAAATTTAAACATGAAATCCTACTCGACAGGATAAATGCAAATCAAAATCCTGCTTGAAAGGATGAGCGAAAATTTAAACATGAAATCCTCCTTGACAGGATAAATGCCAATGAAATCCTGCTTGACAAGATGAGTGCAGAAATTTAAACATGAAATTCTGCTTGACAGGATAAATGCAAATGAAATCCTACTTTACAGGATGAATGCAGAAATTTAAACACGAAATCCTGCTTGACAGGATGAGTGCAGAAATTTAAACATTAAATCCTGCTTGACAGGATAAATGCAAATGAAATCTTGCTTGACAGGATGAGCGAAAATTTAAACATGAAATCCTGCTCAACAGGATAAATCCAAATGAAATCCTGCTTGACAGGATAAGCGAAAATTTAAACATGAAGTCCTGCTTGACAGGATAAATGCAAACGAAATCCTGCTTGACAAGATGGGTGCAAACATTTAAACATGAAATCCTTCTTAACAGGATAAATGCAAATGAAATCTCACTTGACAGGATGAGTGCAAAAATTTAAACACGAAATCCTGCTTGACAGGATAAATGCAAATGAAATCCTGCTTGACTGGATGAGTGCAGAAATTTAAATATCAAATCCTACTTGACAGGATAAATGCAAATGAAATCCTGCTTGACACGATGAGTGCAGAAATTTAAACATGAAATCCTACTTGACAGGATAAATGCAAATGAAATCCCGCTTGACAGGATGTGTGCGGGAATTTAAACATGAAATCCTGCTTGACAGGATGAAAGTAAATGGAATCCTGCTGGACAGGATGTATGCGGCAATTTAAACATGAAATCTTGCTTGACAGGATGAATGCAAATGAAATCCTGCTTGACATGATGGGTACAGAAATTTAAACATGATATCCTGCTTGAACGGATAAATGCAAATGAAATCCTGCTTTAAAGGATGTATGGGGGAATTTAAACATGAAATCCTGCTTGACAGGATAAATGAAAATGAAATCCTACTTGACAGGATGAGCGGAAATTTAAACATGAAATCCTGCTTGACAGGATGAATGCAAATGAAATCCTGCTTGACAGGATGTATGCGGCAATTTAAACATGAAATCCTGCTTGACAGGATAAATGCAAATGAAATCCAGCTTGATAGGATGGGTGCAGAAATTTAAACATGATATCCTGCTTGACAGGATAAATGCAAATGAAACCCTTCTTGACAGGATGTACACGGGAATTTAAACATGAAATCCTGCATGACAGGATAAATGCAAATGAAATCCTGCTTGATAGGATGAGTGCAGAAATTTAAACATGAAATCCTGCTTAACAGGATGAATGCAAATGAAGTCCTACTTGACAAGATGAGTGCAAAAATTTAAACATGAAATCGTGATTGACAGGATAAATGCAAATGAAATCTTGCTTGACAGGATAAATGCAAATGAAATCCTGCTTGACAGGATGAGCGGAAATGTAAACATGAAATACTGTTATACAGGATAAATGCAAATGAAATCCTGCTTGACAGGATGAGTGCAGAAATTTGAACAAGAAATAATGCTTGACAGGATAAATGCAAATGAAATCCTGCTTGACAGGATGTGTGCAGAAGTTTAAACATGAAATACTACTTGACAGGATAAATGCAAATGAAATCCCGCTTGACACGATGTATGCGTGAATTTAAACATGAAATGCTGCTTGACAAGATGAATGCAAATGAAATCCTGATTGACAGGATGTATGCGGGAATTTAAACATGAAATCCTGCTTGACAGGATGAATGCAAATGAAGTCCAGCTTGACAGGATGGGTGCAGAAATGTAAACATGATATCGTGCTTGACAGGATAAATGCAAATGAAATTCTACTTCAGAGGATGTACGCGAGAATTTAAACATCAAATCCTGCTTGACAGGATAAATGCAAATGAAATCTTGCTTGACATGATGAGCGAAAATTTAAACATTAAATCCTCCTTGACAAGATGAATGCAAATGAAATCCTGCTGGACAGGATGTGTGCGGCAATATAAACATGAAATCCTGCTTGACAGGATGAATGCAAATGAAATCCTGCTTGATAGGATGTGTGCAGAAATTTAAACATGATATCGTGCTTGACAGGATAAATGCAAATGAAATCCATCTTGACATGATAAATGAAAATGAAATCCTTCTTGACAGATGAGGGGTAAATTTAAACAAGAAATCCTGCTTGACAGAATAAATGCAAATGAAATCCTGCTTGACAGGATGAACGGAAATTTAAACATTAAATCCTGCTTGACAGGATAAATGCCAATGAAATCCTGCTTGACAGGATGAGTGCATAAATTTAAACATGAAATCCTTCTTAACAGGATAAATGCGAATGAAATCTGCTGAAGGATGAGTGCAAAAATTTAAACATGAAATCCTGCTTGATAGGATAAATGCAAATGAAATCTTGCTTGACAGGATAAGTGTAGAAATTTAAACATGAAATCCTACTTGATAGGATAAATGCAAATGAAATCCCGCTTGACAGGATGTGTGCGGGAATTTAAACATGAAATCCTACTTGACAGGATGATTGCAAATGAAATCCAGCTTGACAGGATGGGTGCTGAAATTTAAGCATGATATCCTGCTTGACAGGATAAATGCAAATGAAATCCCTTTTCACACGATGTATGCGGGAATTTAAATCCTTCTTGAAAGGATGAGTGCAGAAATTTAAACATGAAATGCTACTTGATAGGATAAATGCAAATGAAATCCTTCTTGACAGGATATGTGCGGGAATTTAAACATGAAATCTTGCTTGACAGGATGAATGCAAATGAAATCCTGCTTGACAGGATGGGTGCAGAAATTTAAACATGATATCGTGCTTGACAGGATAAATGCAAATGAAATTTTACTTCACAAGATGTACGTGAGAATTTAAACATGAAATCCTGCTTGACAAGATAAATGCAAATGAAGTCCTGCTTGACAGGATGAGTGCAGAAATTTAAACATGAAATCCTACTTGACAGGATAAAAGAAAATGAAATCCCAGCTGACGAGATGTGGAATTTAAACATGAAATCCTCGCTGACAGATGATTGTAAATGAAATCCACTTGACAGACGGGTGTCGGTTTAAGCATGATATCCTCGCCAGATAAATGCAAATGAAATCATGTTTCACAGGATGTATGCAGAATTTAAATCCTTCTTGAAAGGATGAGTGCAGAAATTTAAACATGAAATCCTACTTGACAGGATAAATGCAAATAAAATCCCGCTTGACAGGATGTGTGCGGGAATTTAAACATGAAATCTTGCTTGACAAGATGAATGCAATTGAAATTCTACTTGATAGGATGGGTGCAGAAATTTAAACATGATATCCTGCTTGACAAGATAAATGCAAATGAAATCCTGTTTCACAGGATGGATGCGGAATTTAAACATGAAATCCTGCTTGAGAAGATAAATGCAAATGAAATCCTGCTTGACAGGATGAATGCAAATGAAATCCTGCTTGAAAGGATGTATGCGGGAATTTAAACATGAAATCGTGCTTGACAGGATGAATGCAAATGAAATCCTGCTTGAAAGGATGTATGCGGGAATTTAAACATGAAATCCTGCTTGACAGGATGAATGCAAATGAAATCCTGCTTGATAAGATCGGTGCAGAAATTTAAACATGATATCCTGCTTGACATGATATATGCAAATGAAATGCTTCTTGAAAGGATGTATGCGGGAATTTAAACATGAAATCTTGCTTGACAGGATGTATGCGGAAATTTAAACATGAAATCCTGCTTGACAGGATAAATGCAAATGAAATCGTGCTTGACAGCATGAGCAGAAAGTTAAACATGAAATCTTGCTTGACAGGATAAACTCAAATGTATCTTGCTTGACAGGATGGGTGCAGAAATTTAAACATGAGAGGATAAATGCAAATGAAATGCTGCTTGACAGGATGAGTGCAGAAATTTAAACATGAAATCCTACTTGACATGATAAATGCAAATGAAATCCTGCTTGACAGGATGTATGCGGGAATTTAAACATGAAATCTTGCTTGACAGGATAAATGCAAATGAAATCGTGCTTGACAGGATGTATGCAGGAAGTTAAACATGAAATCCTGCTTGACAGGATGAATGCAAATGAAATCCTGCTTGATAGGATGGGTGTAGAAATTTAAACATGATATCGTGCTTGACAGGATAAATGCAAATGAAATCCTACTTCACAAGATGTACGTTGGAATTTAAACATGAAATCCTGCTTGACAGGATAAATGCAAAGGAAATCCTGCTTGACAGGATGAGCGGAAATTTAAACATGAAATCTTGCTTGACAGGATGAATGCAAATGAAATCTTGCGTGACAGGATGTGTGCGGCAATTTAAACATGAAATCTGCCTTGACAGGATGAATGCAAATGAAATCCTGCTTGACTAGATGGGTGCAGAAATTTAAACATGATATCATGCTTGACTGGATAAATGCAAATGAAATCCTGCTTGATAGGATGTTTACGGGAATTTAAACATGAAATCCTGCTTGACAGGATAAATACCAATGAAATCCTGCTTGATAGGATGATTGTAATTGAAGAAATCCTGTTTTTGCCAGGAACAATGCGAGCTTGTTTAAGATAGGAGAAATGAAAAATATTAAATTGAAAATATGGGTTGTGAAGACAGATAAAGGGGGAATGACCTGTTGAGACAGATAGAAGGTAAATGGGAATTGATCTTGTTATTGACAGGAAGGAATGGAAGGACCTGTGAAGACAGGTATACTCTTTGAATTGAGAGAAAACCTGTTGAGGCAGGTAAGATGAAAGCGACCTGTTAGGACAGGTGAGCGAGTGATTTAAACTGATTTGAAAGAATGTCCGGTGAAGACAGGTGAGAGGATAGGAAGAGAAAGGACCTGTTAAGGCAGGTAAGAGAGTGATCTAAGCTAACTTGATGACAGCCTGTGAAGACAAGCAAAGTCGAGATGACCTGTTAGCGCAGGTGAAGGAAGATGAAAGCTACCTGTTAAGGCAGGCGAGTGAGTAATTGGCTGTTTTGAACAACATTACTCGACGATTATTTATCTCGAATAAACTTGAATAGCTTGCTGATTCTGCCTTGAACTCTAGGGGTTCTTTTAGATGATTGCTTCCTCTAAAAGGAATATGGGTCCCAGTTTAAGTGACTTTTGGCCATCGAGAAATGCCTCGATTTGAAGGAGGTCTTGGGTAAAGATCCTTGCCCCAGTTTGAATTATTTTCTGGCAATTGAGAATTGCCCTCAATTTGAATTTTATGGGAAAATGTTTGCCCCAGTTTTGGATTTCTTCTCCTAACTGAGGATCACCTCCATTTAAATTTTCTAGGCAAGCATTTGCCCCAGTTTGATTTTGACATGATTTTTTTTCTAGAAGTGAGAGTTGCCTCAATTTAGAATTTTCTGGGCAAGCGTTTTCCCCAGTTTAGAGATTAAATTATGATGGGTTTGGGTGATTGACACCCACTTTTCAGAGAAAGTTCGAGATGATATGCACAATGCTTAAATGAATGCAAAAGAATGCAACATTTTGAATTATGCTTGGAATTGATTTTTTGAAGGAATGGATGCCGTGTGATGCATGCCATGAGATGATTGAAAAACTTTTGTTTAATTCGTGATTTTTGATTCAACTTCTTCCCCTTCCCTAACAACCTTATAGTTGATATAAGGAAAATCAAGATTCAAGATGAGCTAGATTGACCCTGTCTTTTGACTTTTGGACCAATTTTGAATTTCCTTTCTAGGTCCTTGAGACCCAACACTGGTCAGCATTATTGCATGAGACACACTCTTCCTTTCTTGAGTGGCATCGTGATTTGCAGGAGGATGATTTTATAGGAGCGATCATGCCCTATTGCAGAGGTTGAGGAGTCATCCGACTCGTCATGACTTTTCAAAGTTAATCTTTTTATCTTTTATAGTGTTCACATCTCTTTTAGCATGTGTACCTTTGAGGTATGCAAAAGTGTTTTTGAATGGTTTAATGGGAGAAGGTAGTATATTTGAAAGGGCGAAGAATGTTGGTTTGATTGCCCTAATGGCGTTTTTTGATGGAAAATGTTAATTCAAACAAATGGAAAAATTTTGCCCCAGTTTTAGAAGGATGGAGAGGTAGATCTGATTGCCCAAATGGCACCTTTGGTGAAGCATGCCAATGCTGCTTTTCATAATCTCGATTGCCAAATTAACCAAACTTGAGAAATGACAAAATTTTTGCCCCAATTTTAGGAGTTGTGAGGAGTAGAAGCATTTGGATTGTGCCCGAATTCTTGATTGACCTTAAATTCTGTCTGGGTAGTTTTGGGGTTTTCAACCCAACAGGCCTTCTGTTTGCCCTGATTTTGCCTAGACCGTCCTTACGGGTTTTCAGCCTAGCGAGCTCTTGATTCAGTGCCCTAACTTTTGCCTAGGTCACCTTTGAGGGTTTGGACCTAGCGGGCTCTTGTTTGTGTGCCCTAACTTTTTCCTAGGTCTCCTTTGAGGTTTTCGACCTAGTGAGCTTCTGTTTTGATCCTAATTTTGCCTGAATTGTTTCCATAATTCAACCCAGGAAGACCTTTTCTGGATCATGACTTTGTCGATCATTATTTTGAATTTCGACCTTACTTTTGCTTGGATTATTTTGATTGCAATCCAACAGGTCTTTTCCTTTCTCTTTCATTTGAAAATTTTGACCCTGATTTTGCCTGAATCATCTTTGATTTTTAATCCAGCAGGTTTTTTCTTCTTCTTGAATTTTGATTTTGACCCTGCTTTTTCCTGGATTATTTTTTACTTTAATCCAGCGGGGTTCCTTTTTCTTTTTGTTGGAATTTTGCGTGGTCGATATTGCTCTTCCCTGGATTACTTTGATTCTCAATTCAGCGAATCTTATCTTGCATCCCTAATTTTTCCGGGGTTTGAGCTTTGTTCCAGCGGGATGTTTTTGTTAGACGGGGTATTGAATGCATGGTGATCTAGAATCCCTGGTTGTTTATTCTGCTTCCTCATTGGGCTTTTCTCTTTGAGCTTAACTAATAAGACGTTCAAGATTATTTATTACAGCAATGACATTATCACCAACAGGTATTTATTGTTTAGGAGAAGCGGGTTGAATGATGAAAAGGAATGGAAAATTTTAAAAATAAAGCCAACAATGTGAGACACATGCTTAAGAAAAATGAAAAATGTAATTCATTGATGTTTATTTACAAAAGATTAACTTTGAAATGTGTGACAATTTTTGGATGAGTATCCTCAATTTGTGCAAGGCAACTCATTGCGCTTCTCCCATCTCTTTCAGCTGGTCCACGGGTTCTCGTGATTCGGTAATGGATTGCCTTCAGTGTTAGGAGCAAGCCTCCCAAAATCCAACCATTTCGCGTCGATTAGGTTTTGTACCTTTTGCTTCAGCACCAAGCAATCTTCCGTAGAATGACCAATAAATCCTGTGTGGTAATTGCATCTGGCATTTGCGTCATACCGTTTAGGATATGGTGGCTCTTGAGGTTCCAGAGGACAAGGTGAAACGCGAGTTTTGGATCAGCCGAGGTAGTGGCTCAGTGTAGGAGATTGGAATAAGGTCGAACTGGACAAGCCTTTTTTCCTTTTTCTGGCTTCGGTTGGTATTTTGGCTCGTGGTTTGTGTTTAGGTTGTATATGGTGTTGGTGGTCGAACTTGTGTTGGGTAGTTGTAAGTTGGAGGGTATGGTGTTTGGTAGGTGGCGGCGATGTAAGGATATGGTATGTAGGGTGTGTATGGTGATGGTTGGTAACCAACTGGCCCATAATGTGCCGCCTGTGGAGTATATTGGCCTTGACCAGAAGCCACATTGTAGGTTTCACCTGCCTTTTTCTTCCTAGATCCACTGGAAGCGTTGACTACGCCTGTGGGATTTTGCACGATCTTTCCACGACGCATGCCACCTTCAATCCTCTCTCCAATGATGACGACATCGAAGAAGCTAGAAGTCACACTGCCAATCATCTTGTCATAGAAAGGGTTTTGGAGTGTATCGACGAATGTGCTGACCATCTCTTTCTCAGATAGAGGAGGTTGTACCTGAGCAGCTAACTCCCTCCATCTTTGCGCGTACTTCTTGAAGGTCTCATCCCCTTTCTTGACCATATTCTAGAGTTGGGTTCGATCGGAGGCCATCTCTGTGTTGTATTGGTATTGTTTCACAAAAGCATCAGCTAGGTCACTCCATGAACGGATGTGGGTCCGCTCTAGCTGTGTATACCAGTTGGCTGCAGTCCCAGTTAAGCTGTCTTGGAAGAAATGGACAAGCAGCTTATCGTCGTGCATGCAGGGAGACATCTTCTTGCAGTACATAGTCAAGTGACTCTTCGGGAAGCTGGTTCCTTGATATTTCTCAAATTCAGGAACCTTGAATTTCGGAGGGGTGACCACATCTGGGACCAAGCACAGATCGGCTGCGTCCCTGGCTTCATAAGCGCTCCCTTCGATCACCCGGATCCTGCCCTCTAGGATCTTCCACTTTTCTGTATCCTCCTTAAAAGGGTGGCCTGGGTATTCCTCTGGCATAGGGTGAGGGTGAGAAGATGGTATGTACATAGGGTGCCCCCTTGGGTGAACATAGGATTCGTTCCTCCAACAGCTGCCTGATAGGCCTGTGAGGTGGTGTTTGGGATAGCATAATGGATGCTTGTGGTGTTTGAAGGTAGGTTATGCATTTGGGCTTGTATTTGGGCTTGTGTTTGTGCATGCCCATGAGGAAATCCATAATGAACTCCTTTGGTTGGTGGAGGTACGGTTAATGGTGAAGGATTTTGTGGAGTGAACCCAGGAGGATATGCCGGGTCATTTGGCTCTCCCGGAAGGTTCTTCTGTTTTGACCGTTGGATGGCCTCCATCAGATTGGCCATCTGCTCCTTCAGAGTCTTGACCTCATTTCTCAACTCCTCATTTTGTCTCTCCAGCTCATTCATGATTCCGGATTATGATCGGGTTCTATAAGGATGTCGAGGAAGTCTTTCTCTAATTTTTCTGTTAAAGTTAAAAATTAATTTCCTTGAGAAACAATTTGGATGCGAAAAATCACGAGTGATGCAATGAAAAATGTGTGGAATGATTTTTTGAAAATCTCTTTTTCCATGATAAATTTATGAAATGAATGAATGGATGCATGCATGCCATGCACAAATAATTTGAGAATTTTGAATTTTGAATGATTTGGGAATAATTAAGAGCAGCTTTATTTATTCACCCTTGATTTTTATATTTTTGGTATTTTTTATTTGGCTAGAAGCCTCTAGTTTTGTTTGAAAAATTTTTGCTAACATTTTTTGGGTTTTCAAAATTTCACTTTCTCTCCTTTTGAATCTTTTTATATTTTCAGTATTTTCAGAAATTATTTTCCTAGGATTTTTCTTGATTTTTATTTGATTTTATTTTAATTTTTCTTGATTGATCTTTTTTGTATTTCCCCAATTTTAACTTTTAACTTCCTTTCACCACTTCAGTTCGAATGCCTGTGAACATCATGTGAGTCTTGCATCTTGAAAAGGGTATGTGTGCCCTCCTTGCCTTTTATGTGGGTTACCTGCCCTAAGGATCTATGGCCTTTTATATGAACCTCTCAAAGGTGGTTTGTAATCCTGAGGTATAGAGGTCGCTAGAGCCAAGTTCCAGTCTGTAATGCTTGCCACAACAGCAGAAAAAGCTACTAGTTGTAGGGCATTACAAATAGGACACACTCTAGTCGGGATTTTCATGATAGTCAAACAGGACTGTAAACATCCATCTACGTCCGAGGCTCCCAACTATTAAAATCAACTGAGAAACCCGCATTAAATTTAATAATAACCAAAATAAATGAAAGAAAAACGATAAAAATAAATAAAACAAAAAAAAACAACAAAAATAAGAAAAACCCAAGAACATATAAATAAAATCTGGAGTAAACGAAAATTAAAAACAATAAAGAAAATAAAAGAAGGGAGAAATTGAAATAAAATATGAAATTGAAAAAGAATTAAAAAGAAAACAGAAAAGGTGTAAAATCGAAAAGAAAATCTGAAATGAAATATAATAAGAACAAAAATGAGAATAATAAAGAAAATAAATAAAGAATATATAAATAAAATGAATAAATGGAATAATATACAAAAAATAAATAAATAAAAAATAAAAATGATTCAAGCACCCCAGATTATTTGAAATACTCGTTTAAATAATAATAATTAAATAAACAGAGCTGTAAAGGAAAAACAGAATGCAAAAAGCCAGAAGGAAAACAAAATGGAAAAATAAGGAAAATAGGAAGAGAAAAGCCGAAAAATGAAAGAAAGCGAAAAATAAATATTTACAAGAATTAAATAAATAAAATCTGAAAATAAATAAAATAGTAATATTAAATTAATGGCAATAATAAAAATAATATTGATAATAATAATGAAAAAGGAGGGAACATAATAATAAATAATAAAAAACACAAAAAATGATAAGAAAAAAAAAGAAAGAAGAAAGAAAAGTTTAAAATATTCAAGATGAAATAGCAAGAAAAGAGATTAAAATAATAAAAATTGAAAATAAGAATTTTACCTAAAAAGAAATGAAAAGGGTGATAATAAGAATAAAAAGAAAATCAAAAGAAAAGAGCGGGATAAGGCCGGATTGGATAGAGCTTAGTCCAGGAAAGGAAGCAAGTGTAAAAAGGGAAGAATAAGACAGAGAGGGTTGAAAGTACAAAGGGAGAAGAATTCTGAGAATCAGAAATAATTGCAAGGGTTTTTCTCTCTAGTTTACAAGAGTGCCTCCGGGGTTTCAAAAAGAAAGGGCAACCAAGCTAGTGGTAGGAGGTTCGCATTGATCCTGCCTCTGAAGGAAGTAGATTTGACAAAAGAACGTCTCATAAGAGGTTAGTATCACCAATTCCAGTATGGCTAAATCCAGAATTTTGATTAATGGATGTATGAAATTTATGCTATTGAAAAAAGTCGATGCATCTTTCCTCAATTAACCAAGAAATGCCCCTGATAATCTGGTTTTGCTTCAAGACTTGGGTTGATCTTTTAGGTTTTTCTTCGAGATTCCATGATAAACTCTTTGATTTTCTTCAAGATTTCTGTGAGGATTATCTTTAGTTTAGTTAATTTGTGGTAATTTCACTTGGGTAATGATCGGGGACGATTGGCAAGTGTTTGAGGTATGATCTCAATAGCCATTTCTTCCCCTAAAAGATCGATGATATTAATTGTGTTAAAAACCAGGCCTGAAACAGAACATCCTCCCTTGCTCCCCCTAAGGTCCACATGATGGCTCACAAACGCCATAGAATTAAATCTGCAAATGGCTTGAGTCAGCTCTTGGTGGGCCATGAGGTGAAGAGATTCCTGTATGGAACCCTCTCAATCACACACTCTATTTTTGTAAGGTAATTTCAATAATAGTTACTCTGTTCAAGAAGGTGGCTGTGAATCCTTGGAGTAGAAATCACGGCGGGCCCCTGTACATTGTGCATGAGTTAATAGGCACACGAATAATCGCCCTTAGAATGAGCCTACCACGTATCTACATGCACGAGTGCGTCAACTGTGTTGCTGGAAATCCTTGAGGAATCCTGTAACTTCGTCGAGAATCGGTCATTCGATGATAGAAAGAAATTCCCTCAATACTATCTGGACGCATCTCCTTAAACATTCAGGCGTGGCTCGAAGAGCAAGCCCTTTCGAATACACTCAGAGGGTTTGATCCCTTGGATGGTCACTTAGCAACCATTGATCCAGAGTTTGGCCGAGAAGAAGCTAAGGGGACCTTTGAGAGATGGCAGTACCCCTTTCCTGGGAAAACCATGTTAGGTAATCAACTATTCAAAGATTCCCAAGCTGCCAAAACGCTATCGATCAGGGAGCCTTGTCTTATAGGATGAAGGTCTCAAACGATCACGATGCAATTACACTCTGTATATTCAAGAAGAGAATAATGACTTGTCTCTAACCACCCCAACACGAGAGGCCAGCTAGCCACGACACGCCGACTCTCCATGGTGCTTGATAACCACAATTCAGATCGGGGACTAAGACTCTTATCTACACAGGGTCTTGTCACCCTCTTTTCCAAACGCAACGCATGGGCAGTATAGGGACTCATCAATTAAGGACATATTCTCACCATGACATGCTGGACACCCACGCTGTACATTAGGATAAAAATCTTGTTGTGTGCATTAAGGCGAGGATCTTGAATATAGGACAAAGCTCCACACCAATTCTGCAAAACGCTAATGAAACCACAAGAAGGATTCAACAGGGGGTCCCCTGCATTTGGTGCTGTGGCTGTGATTCAAGACCATGCGTCAATCCTTGAAATTGGAAAAAGATAAGGCAAAAGCCATAGTCCCGACTACCTACATGCGTTCCAAAATGGGTTCAATGCTAAGGGAAAGTTTAGCTCATCCCGAACCTTGGTGATAGCTACCCTATCTTTATGAGTGACATAGGATTGGTTAATTCAATTGAGCACAGGGCATAGAGGAATAAGAGACAAAGACCCTAGGATAATTTCGTCAAGCCCCCACCCACATACAGCGTACTAGTTTCACTGCCAGAACTAAGGCCAATTTGCAAAATCCACTCGACCCCAATGCATCTAATCCCTGGATCCTAACGCTTTCAGTTTATACGTGGTCTATATATCAGTCTGATTTATAGGCGCCATGCACAACATATATGTTAGTGTTAAGGTTTAATTCATGACCCATAATCCCAAACAGGCGATGAGCCTAGTGGTTGGCACCTCAGCCTTCAAATTCCATAAACCCCTCTTCGAACCCCAGGTGTGGCAACTCTGTTTCCCCTTCCCATTTTAAGCCTTAATTCACAAATTATCAAAATACCCCCAGAATTCCTCCAAATTCCAGATATGCCTCCAAAGCCAAATTACCAATCTGCCCTTAAACTTCCTAATTACCCAAATTGTCCCTAAACTTTCCAATAATTCCAATTCTGTCCCAAATTTCCAATTATCCAAACTGTCCCTAAACTTTCTGCTTAATTACAAATTAAACCCTAAAATTCTACTAATTACAATTTAGCCCCAAAATTCCCATAATTACGATTGGGCCCATATTTCTATTAATTTTAATTAAGCCCCGTATCCCCTTTATGCTCGACTATGTCTTGCTCGTTTTATCATTCATTGTTTTTACAAAATAAAAATCTTGTTTTGCGATTCTTAATCTCACGCGACGAGCTCTAAGCACGAACTGGTAGCTTTTTCTGCTGTTCGTTGTTTAGAGATTCGTATGGGTCCAAGTGTAGCCGTAATTGTCTTGGGCCCTGTGCATATGTGGATTGAGATCGCCCTTCCCTTTTACAAAATCAAAATCTTGTTTTGTGATTCTTAATCTCACGCGACGAGCTATAAGCACGAATGGTAGCTTTTTCTTGTTGTTCGTTGTTTAGAGATTCGTATGGGTCCAAGTGCAGCCGTAGTTGTCTTGGGCCTTGTGCATATGTGGATTGAGACTGCCCTTATAAAAATATTTTCCAAAACAACATGTTCATTTCCAAATACTTTTCAACTCAAATACCTTCCGAAGGTCAAGCCTTCAACCTAAACCAGAACTACGTAGGCCTTAAGTTTCCCATTGCACCAGGGAATACGTAGGAGCAGGATCAAGTCCTGTCAGGCTAACCTCCATCAAGTTATTTATTTCCATGCTAATTAAGGGATCAAAATATTTTCAAAAATCACACACTCAGTTAAGGGTACCGTTCTCCGGAACGGGTGAGTGGGGTGCCTAACACCTTCCCCACTCGTAATCGACTCCCGAACCTAAATCTCTTCCTCGAGTCAAGGTTTTTTCCAAGTATTTTCCCTTAAATAAAAATTTGGTGGAGACTCCACATATTAATCAAATAAAATTCATTTTCAAATTTTTAGCGAGTTTCGGAATTACGGTTGCGACATATGGCGACTCCACTGGGGATATTAGAGAGTCAAGCCCGTTAGATTGAGTGTAACATTGTATTTGATCCCTTTTTGTTTATTCGCACGATTTCTCTTTTTATTTGCACGATTTACTTTCTTGTTTATCTATCTATTTGTTTATTTGTTTATCCACTGTATAACCCTAGGATAGACAAGCAATAAACTACTATATATCTGTATAATTTCCCTAATTGCAGGTATCCCAAAATTGTGTGCCCTCATACATTGCATATGCATTTATCATGAGTAGGGTCCTATACCTGGGTCTGAGTGCTACCTAGGATAGAGGGATCTAGTGGTGTCACTCTAGGGCCCACGTCCTGATTGGCTATCACGAAAATCCCGGCTAGAGTGCATCCTATTTGTGATGCGCTACAACTGGTAGCTTTTTCTACTGTCGCGGCAAGCATTGCAGACTGGAACTTGGCTCTAGTGACCTCTACACCCCAGGATTATAAACCACCTTTGAGAGATTCATATAAAAGGCCCTAGATCCTTAGGACAGGTAACCCGCATAAGAAGCAAAGAGGGCACACACATCCCTTTCAAGATACAAGGTTCACCGCTCACAGGCACTTATTTGAACCAAACCATCCGAAGTGGCAAAAGAGAGTTGAAAGCTACAATTGGGGATACAAAAATCAAATCAAGATAAAAATCAAGAAAACCAAAATAGAAGGAGAAAATTCCTAGGAAAAATTAAAAAAAATATTTTGAAAATATTGAAAAGATTCCAAAGAAAACTTAAAAGGACGTTTTAGAAATAGGAAATTAGGAAAATAATGTTTTGAAAATACTGAAAATATAAAAAGATTCAAAAAGAGAGAAAATAAAGTTCAAAAGAAATCTAAAGAACGTCTTTTAGCAAAACTAAAAAGGTTTTCAAACAAAACTAAAGGTTTTCTAGCAAAATAAAGAACAGAAAAACTCATAAAAATCATAAAATGGCTAAAAACCAAAAAACAACTTTTAATCATTTCCAAAACCCCTAAAAACATCTATAATTATTTGTGCATACCATGCATGCATTCATTCATGCATTCATAAATTTATCAATGAAAAGAGGAGATTTTGAAAAATCTACACACTCATTTTTCATCAACATCTTTATCATTCATGATTTTTCCATTCAAATTGTTTCTCAAAAAATTAATTTTTAACTTTAACAGAAAAATTAGAGAAAGAAAACTTCCTCGACATCCTTATAGGACTCGTGCACAATCAAAAGTCATGGATGAGCTGGAGAGACAGAATGAGGAGTTAAGAGATGAGGTCAGAATTCTATAAGATTAAGTGGCTAGACTGATGGAGGCCATGCAACTTTTCCAATCATGTCTTTGTTGATTTATCTTTTGCACA
Organism: Canavalia ensiformis; assembly: GCA_026541065.1. Classification (NCBI taxonomy): domain Eukaryota; kingdom Viridiplantae; phylum Streptophyta; class Magnoliopsida; order Fabales; family Fabaceae; genus Canavalia; species Canavalia ensiformis. The sequence goes on along the minus strand of JAMKYM010000225.1, from coordinate 56,703 downwards.
TTTTATCCCTACTTTTTCCTGGATTATTTTCCAATCAGGTTTTTCTTCTTTTTAAATTTTGAATTTTGGATTTTGATCCTGATTTTGCCTGGATTATTCTTGGTTTTAATCCAACGGGTTTTCTTCTTTTCCTTGAAGTCATATGTTGATCTCGGCTGGATTATTTTGGCTTCAAATTCAGCAGATCTTGTTTTGCATCCCTAATTTTGCCTGGATTTGAACTTGGTCCCAGCGGGATATTTTATGTGATAAGAAATTTTGAATGGTGATCTAGAATCCCTGGTTGTTTATTCTGCTTCCTCATTGGGGTTTTTCTCTTTGAGTTTGATTAGTCCGACGTTCAAGATTATTTATTACAGCAACGACATTTTCACCAACAGGTATTTATTTTTGGGTAAGGATAAGAAACAGGTTGAATGATAGAAAGAATGGTAAACTTCAATAAGGTAAAACACATGCTCGAGAAGTATGAAAATGTAAATTTTGTATTTATTGAGATTTATTTACAAAAGATTGACTTTGAAAAGTATGACAAATCTTGGATGATTTCCTCAATACAGGACATCCTATTGTGCTGCTTTGATTTTTTTCAGCTAGCTGGTGGATTCCCATAATTTGGAAATGGATTGTTTTCTGTGTTAGGAGCAAGCTTTCCAAAATCTAGCCATTTCGCATCGATTAAGCTTTGCACCTTATGGTTCAGTGCTACACAATCCTCGATAGAATGACTAATGAATCCTGCATGGTACTCGCATCTAGCATTTGGATTGTACCAATTAGGATATGGCGGCTCCTGAGGCTTCAAAGGGGAAAGAGCAATCAGCGAGTTTTGGATTAGGCGAGGTAGCAGCTCTATATAGGAGATCGGAATAGGATCAAATTGGACAGGCTTTTTCTCCTTTTTATGGCCTTTGTTAGGATTTCGGTTTATAGCTTGTGTTTGGGCCATGTATGGTGTTGGTGTTCGGGTTTGTGGTGGATAGTTGTAAGTAGGAGGGTATGGTGTAGGGTAGGTGGCGGCGATGTAAGGATATGATGTGTAAGGTGTGTATGGTGGTGGTTGGTAACCAACTAGACCATAAGGCGCCACCTATGGAGTATTTTGGCCTTGACCAGAAGCCACATTGTAGGTTTCACCTACCTTCTTCTTCCCAAATCCACTGGAAGCGTTGACTGCGCCAGTGGGCTTTTGCACGATCTTTCCACAACGCATGCCACCTTCAATCCTCTCTCCAATGATGACGACATCGGAGAAGCTTGCGGTCATATTAACGACCATCTTGTCATAGAAAGGATCTTGGAGCGTGTCGAGAAACATGTTGACCAACTCCTTCTCAGATAGAGGAGGTTGTACCTGAGCAGCTAACTCCCTCCATCGTTGAGCATACTGCTTGAAGGTCTCGTCTTCCTTCTTGGCCATATTCTAGAGCTGAGTCCGATCAGGGGTCATCTCTGTATTGTACTGATACTGCTTCGTGAAAGCCTCGGCAAGGTCTCTCCATGAACGGATGTGGGTCTGCTCTAACTGTGTATACCAGTTGGCAGCTGCCCCAGTTAAGCTGTCTTGGAAGAAATGGACAAGCAGCTTATCGTCGTGCATGCAAGGAGACATCTTCCTGCAGTACACAGCCAGGTGGCTCTTCGAGCAGCTAGTTCCTTGATACTTCTCGAATTCAGGAACCTTGAATTTAGGAGGGATGACCACATCTGGAACTAGGCACAGATTGGCTGCATCTCTGGCTTCATAAGCATTTCCCTCGATTGCCTTGATCCTTTCCTCTAGGATCTTCCACTTTTCTGTATCCTCAGTCGAAGGATGGCTTGGGTATTCCTCAGGCATGTGGTGGGGATGAGAAAATGGTATGTACACGGGGTGAGGCCCTTGGGTGAACATAGGATGCGTTCCCCCAACGACTGTCCAATAGGCCTGTGAGATGGTGTTTGGAATGGTATAAGGGATTTCTGTGGTGTTTTGGAGGTAGGTTATGTATTTGGGCTTGTGTTTGGGTTAGTGTGTGTGCATGCCCATGAGGATAACCATAGTGAACCCCTTCGGTTGGTGGAGGCACGGTTAATGGTGAAGGGTTTTGTGGAATGAAGCCAGGAGGATATGTTGGGTCATTTGGTTCTCCTGGTAGAGATTCCCTTGCCTCTTTCTGTTTAGACAGTTGGATGGCCTCCATCAGCTTAACCATCTGCTCTTTCAAAGTCTTGACCTCATTTCTCAACTCCTCATTTTGTCTCTCCAGCTCATCCATGATTTCTGCTTGTGGTTTGGTTCTATAAGGATGCCGAGGAAGTCTTTTTCTAATTTTTCTGTTAAAGTTAAAAATTAATTTCTTTGAGAAACAGTTCGAATGTGAAAGAATTATGAGTGATAAAAATGCTGATGTAATAAAAATGTGTGGAATGATTTTGAAACCTTTCTTTTTGATGATAAATTTATGAATGAATGGATGCATGCTATGCACAAATAATTTTTAGAGACTTTTGAAGTTTGACTATTTTGAAAATAATTGAAAGTTGCTTCATTTGATTTTTCTTAATAATTTTATGTTTTCATGAATTTTGGTATTTTCATTTTTCTGGAAAAACCTTAGTTTTGTATGAAAATATTTTTAGTTTTACTCAAAATTTTCTAGAAAGCATTCTTTATGTTTTCGAAATTTCAATTTCTTCCCTTTTGAATTTTTTATATTTTCAGTATTTTCAGAGATTATTATTTCTAATTTTCCTTGATTTTTATTTGATTTGGTTTTTCTTTATTTTTATTTTCTTCTTTTTTTTTTTTGCTTGATTTTACATCCCCCCGAACTCAAATTTCCTCTTCTTCTCCGCCATTCTAGGTGATTTAGTTTAGTTGAGCCATGTATCATGAGAGGGATGTGTGTGCCCTCTTTGCTACTTATGCGGGTTACCTGTCCTAAGGGTCTATGGCCTTTTATATGAATCTCTTGTAAGGTGGTTTATAATCTTGGGGTGTAGAGATCACTAGAGCCAAGTTCCAGTCTGTAATGCTTGCCACAACAGCAGGAAAAGCTACCAGTTATAGGGCATTACAAATAGGACGCACTCTAGCTGGGATTTTCATGATAGTCAAACAGGACGTAAGCCCCAAAGTGACACCACTAGATCCCTCTATTCCTAGGTTGCACTCAGACTCGGGTAATAGGGCCCACTCGTGATAAATGCACATGCAATGTATGAGGGCACACAAATTTGGGATACCTGCAATTGGGGAAATTGTACAGATATATAGCAATTTATTGTTTGTCTATCCTAGGGTTATACATAGAATAAACAAACATATAGATAAGCAAACAAATAAGTGAATCGTGCAATAAATAATCGCGCAAATAAACAGAGAAGGGATTAATTATAATGCACACTCAATCAAACGGGCTTGACTCTCTAATATCCCCAGTGGAGTCGCCATCTGTCGCAACCGTAATTCCGACGAGACGACGAACTCGCTAAAATTTTAAAATGAATTTCATTTGATATGTGTGGAGTCGCCACCAAATTTTTATTTAAGGGAAAGAGATTTGGAAAAAACCCTGACTCGAGGATGAGATTTAGATTCGGGAGTCGGTTACGAATGGGGAAGGTGTTGGGCACCCCACTCGCCCGTTTCGAAGAACGATACCCTTAAACTGAGTGTGTGATTTTTGAAATTGTTTTATCCCTTTAATTAGCATGGAAATAAATAACTTGGTGGAGGTTAGCCTGACAGGACTTGATCCTGCTCCTACGTATTCCTCGGTGCAATGGGAAATTTAAGACTTACGTAGTTCTGGTTTGATTTAATTTCTGTTTTCTCTTTTTATTAATTTTTCTTTATATTTCTAAATTTATTTTATTTATTTTTTATTATATATTATTTTCCAGTATTTATCTTTTCAAATTTATGTTTATTAGTTTTATTTTTTTGCTTTTGTTACTTGCTCAATATGTATATACTTTAATGTTTTTTTTTTCATATTTATTTTTCAGATTTGGTCTTTATTGTTATTTATTTTCAGATCTTGCTATTTTAATAAGTATTTTTTTGTTTTTTATTTTTATTATATTTTTTTATTTTTATTATTATATTTTTTTTCACATTTTTCTTTTCCTAGTTACTTTTTCATTATAATTCTTTTATTTTTTCTCTTTTCAGTTTATCTATTTATTATTTAAATTAGCATGGGTTTCTTGATTAATTTTACAATTGGGAGCCTCGAACATAAATGAGTGTTTACAACATGCACAGAATCGAAGGCAAGCGAGGGTTGCACTGCAACTCATATGATTCTCCGAGCATCGAAAAGACAGGGTATGCTGCACTTTCAACTTTGGAGTTCATTGCGTGAGATCTCGGAACTTTTAAAAATGGATTTGAAGAACAAGCATAAAAGAGAATTGAGTTTGACCTACAAGGATTTGATCTCGATTAAAAGAATGAATTGGACTTGTTTAGAACATAATAAAGACATTGGGCTTGACCTATATTAAAGGAGACTCGATTTTAGATTAGGGAAGAATAAAAAAAAGGGAAGTGGGTTTGACCCCAAAGATGGATTTAATTTCAAAGTAAAGAGGAATAGATCTTGATCCTATTTGTAAATGGTTTTAATTAAACGGAAAAACCTAGGTTTGATTTCAAAATTAGGAGAGTTGGGGTTTAACCCCACTTAAACACTTACTTGACCTCCCAAAGGGGTAAAAAAAATAATTTGGATTAGATCCTAAACAATGATATCGAGTTTGACCCAAACTAAAGAGGGATTGGTTTTAAAATAACAGCTTTAGGTGAAAACAAAATTGGTTTGCTTTTAAGATTAAAATAATATCTTATTTGTGGGCCATATTTATAATTTTGAAGTTTGCTAATACGTGGGTTGGTGCCTTTCCATGAGGAGCCTACTGCCCAATTGAAGATTTAACAAGGTCCGAATGAAGTAGCAACTGACTTGGCCCACTACTTATGTATATTCGGGTTGCAAGGTTTAGGAAAAGTGGCAGTAGGCCTAGCCCCATGCCCTTGTACCAGTGGCATAACCAACAACAGGCTAATGATCGGGCTGGCTAGCATGACATAATTTGGATGCAGTCCCAATCGTGACTTCCTGAGAGCTTGAGCTAATTGGTTTATGAGGTAGCCCGGTTGAAAGACAGCCTAATTAAAAGGCAATTAACTTGGTTTTGGCCTAGGATGTGCAACCCATTTTTAAAGAGCAAGAACCTGGTCCCAATTGAGGTACAATGGCCTATTTGGAAGGCAACGAGTGTGCCTGACCTGGTCCCAATTGAGGTACAATGGCCTATTTGGAAGGCAACGAGTGTGCCAGCAAGGCCCATTTGAGGCATAAATTTTCGAGAATGGAAAAGAAAACTTGAAAATGGGGTCTCCTAGGGATCGAACTTAGGAACTGTAGATCATTTATCTTCATGTGAACCATTGAGCTAACTTCAAAATTATGAGTTGTTTGTAATAAAAATTTAATTCAACCACGCTATCGGCCTAGTTATGAGGATGAGCATTTGCATATAGTGGCCACGACCCTTTCATACCTTCCATCCAGATATTTTAATCAGGTTCCAGACCTCCTTTGCAGTGTATCGCGAAAGGATTAATTCTATTAACGGATAAGGAAACACATGTCTCATTACATGTTATTAGTGCTTGTCATCTTTCTTTTGTCTACTGAACCTGTTTCATAACCTTAACTGGCCTACAAATATATCATGATCCTGGTGCTTTCAAGGTGAAAAATTTTTGGGCTACGTCAATTCTGTTTATGGTTCCAACTTCACCGACTCTAGTCAGAAATGATGTAACCTCATTGGTTGAATCCTACACCCATGAACGGAATCGGCTGATGCAAGTTTGTGAGTAATGAAAAGAAGCTTGACTATGTTGTCTCCTATCTTCTACTTCGGGTAGGTACCATGAAGTTCACGAATTGCAATAGCAATAAGGATGCCCATAATGACACGCACCCCCTAGGTCTTACCTTGTGTAGGAGCATATTTGCAACGCAACACATGTGGCATCTTACTATATAGGAGTCCAGGAGTTAGAAACCCAACCGAACCGCACTCTTGCCCGTAAAGATGATCTTGAGGCAGCAAGTGCGAAAGTTCAAAATTCGTTTCTAATGAATTTTTAGATGCACCATTCCCGGTCCGTGCAGGAACTATAGAAACAGATTGCCCTATCAAAGTGAGGCTCCCCACTTAGTACTTATGCTAGCATCAGGTATCAGCCTAGAGCCATCCCTAATGACAACAGTAGCAAGGTCCAGTTGATCATGGATATAATAGGCCATCAACCTAAATCTATGTAGAACTTAGTCCCAAGACATATATGTTCGTTGAGCTAAGCCTTTCAACAGAACCCGAGGATTACCCAACTTGTATGGCGTACACAATTGATAATTTGTATTTGCAAGGGATTCTGATTATAAGCTCTGGGTCCCAGAAATTCACACGATCCATTACAAATATTCTTAACTAGAACCAGTCATGTTCTTCTGCAATTCTAGAATGGCATGTAAGGAATAAATGTAATGACAATAGTTTATCATATCTTCCTATTGACAGGTCATTTCAACAAACAGAGCATAACGGGAGTAATTCTAGGATTGCTCATATATGAAGCAGCTTACTATTGTTTTACTCTATTGCCTTCTATCATCCTCTATATCGTTGGCATATCTGGAATGGTTTAGCTGGACATTTAGTAACAAGACATAAGCAGAAACAAAACAATGTTCATAGCCAACCTGTGTCCTATATCATTTCATGATCAGGATATCATTCAAGCTTTATTGCCATTGGAACCTCACCAGTAAGTGAAGAAACACGATGTGGCATGCTACACCTGCTGATTTGGCATAGAATCATATGGACTAGTGCCAACAATTTGTAGGAATTTGGCTACATTTCAGAATTACTTCTGAATAAGCTTAAGATTACATATACAACAAATGACATCCCCTTCGTACTTGCTCATACCACAACAAACCATATGCCGTTGGATGCGAATGAACAAATTGTCAAAGGCCAGTTAGGTTACTAAGAAAACCCAAATTGGCATTCAGTCAAGGAACATGCGGTGAAGGGATTCCAATTCACCTAATGTATGTGAATCACAAAGAAAGCAAAGCGTGCATTTGGAGTACCACCAATGGAGCAGAAGAGAATTGAATACCAGAAATCGTACCTGAAAGAAAGGAAGGACCAAAACAGTTTTCTCCTCACCGGAGTTAAGCAAGAACAGGTTGGCATCTAGAAGCTCTGAAGTCCAACATTTTTGGAACAGAACCAGAATTAGCTTTGCGCTAAGGATCCACCAGAAACTTTAGGGAGAAAGCAGCTAAATTCTCTCCCAGGGAAAAATCCACCAGGCTCCCCCATTTTTTTGTGCATTTTAGAGCGTAGACAGCAAATCTAGGGAATATGAGTTACCTATACCAACTCAGGTCTGCTTCCTATTTTATTGCCTAGACTGGGGGGTGATTTGAGCACTACCTAATTCTGTATTTTCAGATTTGTCCCTCCTCTTCCATTAACCTACTTATAATTCTGGGGGTACCAATTTGTTAAGTTGTGCAGAGTCTCTAGTGATCCATTGGATGGTTGTTATAGGTCACTGTCGCAACCGTAATTCCGACGAGACGACGAACTCGCTAAAATTTTAAAATGAATTTTATTGGATTAAGTGGAGTCGCCACCAAATTTTATTTAAGGGAAAAGCTTGGAAAAACCTTTACTAAGAAACGAGACTCGGAAGTTGGAGCTTAGGTTACAAATTAGAAGGTGTTAGGCACTCTCCGCTCGCCTCGTTCGGCAAATCCTTAATACCCTTAATTGAGTGTGTGATTTTGAAAATTGTTTGATCCCTTTAACTAGTGTGAAAAATAAATTTTGATGGAGGTTAGCCTGACAGGACTTGATCCTGCTCCTACGTATTCCCCCGGATTGCAATGGGAAACTCAAGGCTTACGTAGTTCTAGTTTGTGAAGGCTTGACCTTCGAAGAGTGTTTTGAAAGAATGTTTGAAGATTTTGCTATTCGAAAAGACGTTTTATTTTTAGGAGGGGTCTTTGGCCCACTCTGCACAGCCCACAAGGCCCCAAGGCAAAGACAAGACCTATACGAACTACTAAATGTTGAACAGTGTAAAACCGCCGTTCCCATTTAGAGCCCATTGCGTGGAGACCTAGAATCCCAAAAATATTTAGAGAAGAAAAATATATATTATATATATATTTTTTGAAAAGGACTCAAGTCCACTCATGTCAAGGTCCGAGGCTTTAGAAGCCAAAGACAAGGACTATACGAACTACTAAACGTTGAACGACGGAAAACCGCCTGTTCCCGTTTAGAGCCCGTTGCATAGAACTCAAGATCCTAAAATACTTGAAAAAGATTTTTTTAAATTTTCAAAAAGAAATGCTTTGCATTTGATGTAGGTCTTTGGATGAAAGAAAATTAGACCTTTTGAGGCAATTTGGAATTTTAAGTATCTTATGATTCGTTTAGGAAGCCTGAACCTTTTTATGAGGAATTTTAGAATTTTTATGTCTTATTTGGGATTTTTTGAATTTTTATCTATTTTTATTTTTATTAATTTTCTGTATTTTTATAATTTTTATGCATTTTATGAATTTTTATTAATGTTTATGGATTTTTCTAAATTTTTTATTAATTTTTTGATTTCTGGAATTTTTTATTCATTTTTCTTAATTTTTTGAATTTTTATTAATTTTCTAATTTTTTAGAATTTTTTTATTAAATTTTGATTTTCTGAAATTTTTTTTATTAATTTTTGGATTTTTTAGAATTTTTTTATTAATTTTCTGATTTTCTAAAACTTTTTTATTAATTTTTGGATTTTCTGGTAATTTTTATTAATTTTCGATTTTCTGGAATTTTTATTATTTTCTGGATTTTTTAATATTTTTTTTCTGGATTTTCTGGAAATTTTTATTAATTTCGATTTTTTTGGAATTTTTTTATTTTTTTTATTATTTTCTGATTTTCTGGAAATTTTTATTAATTTTAGATTTTCTGAATTTTTTATTATTTTCTGGATTTTTTAATTTTTTATTATTTTTTATATATTTTTTGTTAATTTTTATTAATTTTGATTTTCTTGAATTTTTTATTATTTTCTGGATTTTTAATTTTTTATCATTTTTATATATTTTTTGTTAATTTTTATTATTTTGATTTTTCTGAAATTTTTTATTAATTTCTGGATTTTTTTAATTTTTATTATTTTTTATATATTTTTTGTTAATTTTTATTAATTTTCGATTTTTCTGATTTTTTTTATTATTTTCTGGATTTTTTAATTTTTTATTATTTTTTATATATTTTTTTGTTAATTTTTATTAATTTTCGATTTTTCTGGAATTTTTTATTATTTTTTATTTTTTAATTTTTTATTATTTTTTGGGGTAAAAAGGGTATTTAGGAAGGGGTATGATAGTTATTAATCTATGTTTTGCTTAAGAAATCGAATTTTGAGCTCAAATTCACATGTATGTCCGATTAATCATAATGAAAACATGGTTTCGGTCTCTTATCCTCGTCAATTTCAGGCAAATTCCTAGGGCCTCGAGTTCGTTTTAACCAACCTCGATTTAAGATTAACCACATTTCTTGATTATGTCATTGATTAGGACCTAACTTATGCTATTATACAATGTTCATTACAAATTGTGTATCTATTAAACATAATTGAAGATTCCTATCAAGAAATTATGCCTAATTTATCCCACGTGATCTTCGGGAAAATGAAATTCTCGCTCTAACATGACATTAGTTCTCAGGAATCCTGAATTCAAGAATTGAAAGCTAACCTCATGCGAGAATCAAAGAAACAATAAATCAGAAGCGAGAAACGTAGATGAAGCTTGTCCTTGTTGAACTAATTCCGGGATATTCGATGGGAGAAGTCTTCCTAAGGTTCAACGAAGATTTCTAACCGAATCCCTCAAGAAGAGACCAAACCAACGAATTCTCTCTCGGTTTTAGCGTCTAAACTTTTTTTGCCAAAAAATCCAGCCTCCAAACCCTAATAAATTTCCCTCTCTTATATCCCCGAGAGCACCACCGCTTTTGCTCTCAAAAACTTTTTCTTTGCTTTGTGTAAAAATGAATTTCAATTTTATTTTCGTCTTTTTCCCCCCATCACGTTTTGTTTTTTTCTTTTTTATATGTAATTTATTTACTTTGCTTTTTAGATTTTTAACCTTTTGTTCCGATTTCAAATTTGTTTTCTTTTGATTTATTTTTCGAATTCTCTCTTTTTATTTAAATTTTTTTTAAAACCTCTTTTTTCCTTTGATTCCACATTTTTTATTTCTTTTAATTTTCCGATTTTCAATCTTTATTTTAATTCTCAAAATTTCATTTTTCCTAATTTTGTATTTTTTTATATTTGGTTTTTATTTCTTGTTTGTTTTCTAAAAAGATTTATTTATTTTCTTGTTTTTGTTTTCAATTAATTATTATAATTTTTTAGTGATTTTTTCTTTTTTATTATTTGTTATATTTTATTATTTATTTAATTTTTAGGTCTAATTTGAAAATAATTTCATTTTTATTTCCAAAAACCATTATCTATTTCTATTTCTCTGTTTGTTTGTTTTTTTTGTTCAGTTCTTTGTATTAGTTTTGAATTTGAATCTTTTCTTTAATTATAATTCTAATTCATTTTAAATTTCTTTTATACATTAATCACCTTAAAATGGGTCTCGGACATAACTGGGTGTTTCAGTTTGCCCCTCTTTACTCATTTTCTTATCGGATAACGAGAAATATTTTACGTGATATCATGGTAAGAAATGGGTAAAGACGTAAAACGGACATGTAGAGATAGGTGCTAACCTCCAAATCACCATATCTCTCTAAGGTTACTGAGGCCCGTGTGTGAATCATACAAGGTTTGTCTTTGTGTGTATATGATGCTGAACTTATAAGAAGCTAGAGTATGGAGGCCCGACAACATAGGCCCCCGAGCGATAGAATTTAAACTACAAGGCGGTTCGACAACATAGGTTCAAAACAAAATCTAAACTCTGTGGTGACCCTACAACATAGCCTGAAAGCAATAAAATCTAAACTCAAATGTTTCGACAACATAGTTTGTGCCACAAAATCTAAACTCACAGCGGCCCGAGCAACGATAGCCCCGAAAGCAAGAATCTAAAACTGAACAGGCGGTTCGCACAACACAGGCCTCCGAAAGCAACAAATCTAGAACGACAGCTGCTCTCGACAACACAGGCCCGAGCAGAAAAATCTAAACCACAACAATGGCCGACAACATAGGCCTGAAAGTGCGCAAATCTAAATCAACAAGCAACACAACATAGGCCCTAAAGCTGGCAAATCTGAACTGACAAGCTGTCCGACAACATAGGCCCGAAAGCAATAAATCTAAAATCCACGCGTACTGACAACATGCCCGAAAATGAAGTAAATCTAAACTAACCGCTCACTCGGCTCTACATAGGCTCTAGCCCAGCAATAAATTTAGAACTACAAGCTGCCTCGACAACATAGGGCCCAAGCAAATAAATCTAAACTACATGTGTGCCGCCTCGACAACATAGGGCCTCGAAAGCGAGAAATCTAACCACACCATGTATACTGACAACATAGGCCTCGAAGTAGTAAATCTCAACTACTGCCGCTCGACAACATAGGCCTCTAAAGCAAAGAACTGAACCACAAATGCCCGACAACATAGGCCCGAGCAAGAAATCTAGAACCACAAATGCCCGACAACATACAGGCCCGAGCAACAAATCTATAACTACAGCGCCCGACAATACATGTTAGGCCTCGAAAGCAATAACGGAACTAAGCACGGGCTCGACAACATAAGGCTCCAAAGCAATAAATCTAACCACGTACCACAACATAGCCTTCAGTAACGAACTACTTGTGCCCGACAACATGTAGGTCTAAAGCAAGAATGAACCACAGGCGGCCCGACAACATAGGCCCGAAAGCAAGAAATCTGAAACTACGTGGCTGCAAGCTCACAACATAGCGTCTGCAGTAACAACGAATCTTAAACTAATGGGCGGCCTCAACAACATAAAGCCCGAAAGCAGTGTAATCTAAATCCACATGGCGACTTCGACAACATAGGGCTCCAAAGCAAGAAATCTCAATTACACGGGCGCTTCGACTAACATAAAGGCCTCAGCAAGCAGTCTGAACTAAGCATGGCGCCCGACAACATGCGCCCAGTTAGCGTCAACCACTACGCCGACAACATAGGCCCTGAAACAGCAGGGCCTAAAGAACTACAACGCCCGACTAACATAAAGCTCCGAAAGCAATAAATCGAGAACGGCAATGCATGCCCGACAACATAGGCCCTAAAGCAGTCAAATCTAAACTACAACGTAAGCCCTCGACAACATAAGAGCTCCCAGAGCAAATAAATCTAAACCACTGTGGTGGCCCTGACAACACAGGTCCTCGAAGCATAGAGGTCTCAACTACAATGAAGCACCGACAACATAGGTCTGGTAAGGAATGTAATGGGCAGCAATGCTACGGCCCCGACAACAGAAGGCTAAAGGAGCAAGAATGTATGGGATGCAATGCCAAGGTACTAAAGACAACAGGCTAAAGCAGAGCACAGAATGTAAGGATGCAATGTTAAGGCCCCGACAACATAGCTGCCAATGCAGCGATGAATGAAAAAGATAACGCCATGGCCCGTTACATACACAGCCAAAGTGAGCAAGAATGAAAAGATGCTGTAATGCCATGGCTCCGTACAACATAGGCCGCCGAGACAAGAATGCAAGGATGCAATGCTAAGGCCTAGACAAACACAGGCCAAAGTGGAGCAAAGAATGAAAAGATGCTGACAAGCTAGTGGCCTCGACAACGACAGGCCAAGTGCTAGCAAGAATGTAAAGATGCAACGCTTTGGTTTCCGACAACATAGGCCAAACAGGAAAAACCTCATGATTTTGTTTGGTGCATTCTAACTCCTGGCTTTCTTCTAGACCGATTAGATCAGAGCGAAATGATTCTATAAATTGTTTGTTTCTTTGATTATTTTGGGAGGCATATCTCATTTAATGCTGCTTTAGTAAGATTTTTGGTCAAAAGAACTTGTTATTAAGAAAATTTAAAACATAACTTTACTTTAGTACAGTGTTAGTAATCAGCAATTGTCATTAAAAATGAGATTACATTCTCGTCTATTACATTTGATGAGAAAATACAAATAAATGGGATGCCTGATAGGGAATTAACAAAGATAGTGAAAAAGACATAGGGTATTTTTGACGAGGTGTTTGGTGAAATAGTTTGGACGATGATGATGTCTTGGGATGATTAGTGCTAGTATTGTATTTTGGCGATCTCTTCGTGCATTGCTATCCCAAATTTTCCGAAAAGCCAAAATTTTGCCCGGTTATTCATCTCTGTCCCTGATCGGTTTGAACCTTCACTAGATCCATAGATATTTGCCCATTTTTTCCTGCAAGATACGGAGACATTGCCACTTTACCCCTTGTCCTATTTAATTAGAGGTACAATCTTGTTTTATGTCGCACTTTTGTCTAAACCGTCTTCTGGGTTTCGGTTTAGGATGTTTCTGTTTGAATTGCCCTAACTTTTGCTTAGGCCTTTGATAATGGTTGACCTAGCGAACTTTTCTTTTTCTTGTATTGCCTTAACTTTTGCCTAAGTCTTTGATAGTTGACCTAGCTGAGCTTTTCCTTTCAGATTGCCCTAACTTTTGCTAGTCTTTTGATGGTCGACCTAGCGGGCTTTTTCTTTCTTGATACCCTAACTTTCCTAGTCCTAGTCTGGATGGTCAATCTTTAGCGGCTTTTCTTTCTTGTATTGCCCTAACTTTTTCCTAGGTCTTTTGATGGTTGACCTAGCGGGCTTTTCTTTCTTTGTATTGCCCTAACTTTTGCTCTAGGTCCTTTGATGGTTGGACTCCACTTCTGCTTTTCTTCTAAGCGTAATACTTCTTGGACGGCATCCGAAGACAGAGGTTAGGCAAATCTTTCCCATCCATGTCGCTAAGATTAAGGCGTCCGAGAAAGCCTTGCTTAACTACATAAGGTCCATGGTAATTCAAGACCATTTCCTTGTAGTGCTTTTGCATAGGCAATAGCTTTTTGATCACCAAATCTCCTTCTTGAAACTCCCGAGATTGATCTTCTTATCGAATGCTCTCTTCATTCGTCTTTTTTGGTGCCATGGCATACCGCAATCAACCTCTTCTCTCTTCAATTAGTTTAATGATCCATCCGCCGGACCCATTCCTGCTTCTTCCATTTAGCATCCATCGGACTCTCAATGAGGAATCTCGACCTCGATTGGGAGTCTGGCCTCCATTCCATATACTAGTGAGAATGGCGTTGCCTCAAAGATGTACGGGACGAGGTCCTATGCATGTAATGCATATGGGAGCATTTCATGCCATTCTATATGAGAGAACCATTTTCTGATTATCTTCGATGATGTTCTTGTTGGCCGCTTCAACCGCTCCATTCATCTTTGGTCGGTATGGGGATGAGTTGTGATGTTGGATCTTGAACTGGTCACATAATTCCGACATCATCTTATTGTTAAGATTTGGAGCCATTATCTCAGATTAGGCTAGGGTACTCGTATCGGCGACACCCTCTTCACGTAACTGACTACCACATTGCATGAGTCACACTAGCATACGGTAGCCTTCACCCATTTTGTGAGTCATGGCGACTAATACGGCGGTGTCCGTTGGATGCCTTAGGCTCTATCTGCCAATGACATCTATTCCCCACATGGCGAACGACCATGGCGAAGATATATCGTTCAATGACGTTGACTATGCCATGGATAATGTCACAGATATACTGAAATTTGTGTGGGTTTGACGTGTTTATAGCATCTCCTGCCATGGTCAACCAATAATATCCAGCCCCAGGATTTTTCTTGCCATGGCATGTCCATTGGCATGGGTACCAAAAGACCCTTCATGGACATCTTTTAGAATTTTGTCGGCTTCCGTTGCGTCACGAGAGAAAGCGTAACCATATCGTATTCTATCTTTGTATAGGACTTCTCCATTGAGGAAAAACCTCGCGGCAACCTAAGAAGGTCCATCTTTGTCGTTTCGGATGCATCGGCGGGGTATTGTTTGTTCCTCAAGAACTGCCGATGTCATGATACCATGGTTTTCCATCCAGCTTCCACCTCTACTGCTTTGACAAAAATGCGGTGCCCGGAACGATGCTAGATGTGAATGATGAGAGGCATATCTTCTTCTTGTCCAATTTCAAACATAGAGGACAAGGTGGCTAAGGCGTCAGCTAGTCGTTGATTATCTTCCCGCGTGATATGAGAAGGTGATCTCCTCAAAGTATTCTGGCGATTCCCTGAGACGGCCTCAGACGTCCCAGACTAGCTTTTGCGTCTTTGGTCTCCCATTCTCCCCGACCTGGTGGATGACCAAGGTTTGAGTCACCAAAGACCTGCTAGGCGTTTTTACTTTAGCCTTAAATCGCTGGCTTGAATCCCTAAGATACAAGCTTCATACTCCACCATATTATTCGTGCAAATCAAAGGCTAGGTCGGCGTTGATAGGTATATGCATTTATCTTTCAAGAAATCGAAGATAACTCCTATACCGTTGGCTCCATCATATCGACGCCATCGGTTTAACAACAACGTCTATCTTCTCTTCTTCTATTTTTTTCTTTTTCACCAAAGATTGCCATTAGATTCTCATCGGGAAATCCTACCGCATGGCACAGTAGTCTTCTTAGCTACTTGTTGGGCTAAAATTCTGCGAGTGCACTTTGCGCTTAATGTGGATTTCGTCACATGTTTGTGATATCATATTCGACAAGACCATTTGCCACTTCGTCAATCTGATAATGCGGAGTTTCTCAAATATGTACTTGATTGAATCCATCCTGGATATCGGCCATGTGGTGTGACTTAGCATATACCATTTTGCATGTGCTCGATGCGAGCGCCACAAAGAAGTTGCTCTAAGAGAGAGTATCTTGCTTCTCCGCCAGGAACTTCTTGCTCGAGTATATCGCCCCAGCTCCTTTCTCCCCGATTCGTCGTGTTGACCGAGCACACAACCCATCGATACGGGTTCCCTGTTAGATAGATATAAGATCGGGGGTCTCCTTAAAGAATCGGTACCAAGACACGTGGGTTTTGTAAGTATGATTTGATCTTTTCAAAAGCTTCTTGCAATCTTCATCCCACTTCACGGGTTGATTCTTGCAATAGCTTAAAGATCGATCTACGCATGTAGGGCCGCTATTAACTGGAAAATGAACCGGGAGATATAGTTGAGTCTTCCTAGGGAAACCCTGATCTCTTTTCTGCCTCTTGAGGAGCATGTCTATAATTGCACGGCTTTATCCGGTCGACCTCGATGCCCTTCTCGGCGATTAATAAAACCTAGCGGAATTTCCGACCTAACCCCAAAGGTACATTTGGCTAGGTTCAACCGCTGACTTTGAATTTTCTGCCTCAAACAACTTTCAGATCTCGTGAGATGTCATCTTGTCTCGGGATTTGGCAATCATATCATCCACGTAGACTTCTATCTCTGTTAATCATGTCATGCAACAGTTGTTACCATGGCCCTTTGATAGGTTGCCCCCCGGCATTTTTTAATCAAGGGCATGACTTTGTAACAAAGGTTCCCCAGGCGTAATAAAGGTGGTCTTTTCTCTATCATCTTCCGGCCATCTTAATGCGATCAGACCGAAAAGAGAACCGTCCATGAATGAAAAGTAGGAGAACTGCGTAGTATTATCAACGAAGACATCGTGTGAGGTAGTGGGAAGTCATCTTTCTGGCTATTCGATTGAGATCCCCGTAGTCTGACGCACATCCGGACCTTGCCATCTTTCTTGGGGACCTAAGATTATGTTAGCGACCCACTCAGGGTAATTTGCAAATGTCAAACGTTCTGGCAACCGTCTTCCTTACTTTCTTCCGATCTTCGTAGACATTTCCGGTTTCATCCTTCTCACTGCTTGACTGGTGTATCCCAAACTCATAGGCAACTTGTGCTCCAATCGTAGAAGTATCTAGGCCTGCGCATGTCTTGATAAGACCAAGCGAAGATATCACTATAGTCCTGTAAAAGTGAGATCAACCGCTCACGATTGTCTCCAAATACGAGTGTCCTATCTTGACTTCTCTTTTATTCTCTTTGGTCCCCAAATTCGATTAAATCCACAGGTTCTGATGAATGTTCAATTGTTTTAGATTCGCGTTCCACCAATCTCAACATCTCAAGTGTTCATATTCAAATCTTGCCTCTTCGCTCTTACCAGGTCAGTCAATATAGAGAAATCGCCTAATACAATACTAGCATTATCGTCAAAGTGCTTTCAGATTTGATTCTCAGATCGGTTGGATGAGAAGAAGAAATAAGATATATATATTTGACATGGGAAATATTTGAGAGTAGCGAGAGGATATTTTTGGATAATGCAACCGTATTTATTACTTGTCAAAAATATGTACAAAATGTTTATGTATAAAATTTTGTTATGACAATTACACGGCATTTGCATTTGCATTGAACCAAGAGTTAGAGGTAGATCTAAGATTTCCCAATTGGTCGGCTCATTCAGTCACAGTGGCATCACCAAATCTTCAAAGTCGATCGTCCCTTCCGTTTATGACCGCGATCATTAACTTGAGTTTTCTAAGCCGGGCACTTCGAAACTTTGTGATATGTGGCGCGATAGACCTTGTTGCTCTTGACCGCTTCTTCTTGCCTTTCATCTTGCTGGTTGATATCCCCCCATATCGCGTCTATTCTTTCCTTCTGGCAATGGCCGAGATAAGCCGCCTTATTTTGCCCCGGTTGCCGCTACAACTTGAACCCATTCTTTTAGCATCACTCGCCATCATCATCAAAGCCTTGGGGTCGTTATGATCAACCACCTCTCCTCATCCTTTATAGTGGACATTGGCAATTTCCCAAGGCTTGAATTAGCGAGTCTCGAGCCTCTTCATCGCTCCAATATAGGGAGGATTGGGTTTACCAACCAAGTAATCTCTTCCGCCGAGACAATGATTAGTCTATTGTCAAGAATGAATTTCACCACGGGCTGGATAAACGCCTAGCGGCAAGTGGATCCAAGGTCTACCCACAAGCGCCTATAAGCCGGTCGGGATATCCATAATCCGAAGGTTATGTTGAAGACAACTAGGCCGATTTGGACCGGCAATTCTACTTCACCCATTACCTCCCCTTTTCGATCCGTCAAAGCCCTAACCACCATGAGCTTGGCTTAGAGAGGACATGTAGCTTTCGACAAGGTAGTTTTCGAGGCATTACATTTAATGAGCCATTATCTATCAACACTCTGCCAAGATATGGTCCATACACTTTACCGAGATATGTAATGCCCGTTGGTGTCCAGCCCTTCTCAGAATCTCGATCGGCGAAAGTTATGAAGTTGTTGGCAAGGTCGAGTTGTTATGAATTCTCAATTTGTCCACCGAGATGTTGTGGACTACATGAGCCTCGTTAAGCATCTTTAGTAGCACCTTCCGATGGGGCTCCGAGTTCATCATTAAGGCAAGTAGTGAGATTTGGCATCCTGTCACTGCTTTATTATCAGAGTAATTTCCGTTTTTATCGGGCTTAGAAATCACGGGCCTCTTTATCTCAGATGGCCTTCTTTAATTCTTTTTTCCCACCTCCTTGACTGTTTCAGCTCCGTTCTGCTGACTCTCCTGACTTTTTCTTTTTCTTGAATGGTGCATCGTCTTCTCGCATCTTCACGGGAGCGTAGATTTACCGTCCCGGTCACTCCTCCTATTCCGGCTCATGTTGGTGTACGTTTTGAAGAACTCTCCAACATATCCATTTCAATCTTTCCTCCAAGTACCTCCACATCATATTTCAAGGCACCTCATTGTTGCCGTGGTACCGAAGGGTCTCGGAATTTTTATTGTAACAGTCTCTCATCCTCGTTAGGCCATGGAGACCGACGGCTCAATCTAGCGGATAACCTGTGGGTTTAGATGCCCCGGGGAAGGATTCATCGACCATGTCCACTTCCTCCTCAATTTCAATGCAATTTACCGAGTGGTCCCTGCTCCCCCCATGGTTTGGCGGTGGGTTGCTCCCCCCACACTAGAGCATCCTTTTCAAAATTGGAGCCATTTAGCATTAATCAACCTCTGGACCCTATGTTTCGGCTCGGGCAGTTTTAAGTGAGAATGCCCCACTTGCTCCCATTTAAGGCATGAATTTCGTCTCCGATTATACCATTTTGGATACGGGGGTTCCAACGGCTTCCATAGGAACCCCGGTCAACCAAAGATTTGAATCAAAAGGCAGCAGCTCCGAGGTAACTGCATCGGAATCGGATCAAATTGCACTACTTTCCTTGGGTTATTGTGGTTTTTTGCTGAGGTAGGTTAGTGTTTGGTTCCATGGCATAGAGGTTGTTGTTGAGTAAAGGTTTGGTGATGGAACCGTGATGGTGGTGTTTGGATGGAACCGGGTGGTGGATTGTAGGGATGGTTGGTGAGCAGGTTGAAGCCGAGGCTAACATGCATGTGGGTGCGTGGAAAATTTTGATTGATAGGAGTGTTTGAGAGGCAGTTGGAAGGGGTCGTGGTTGATTGATACATGGGTTGTCTGCGGAAGTTGGTCGGTTTGGATGCGAGGAGACATATGGGTCTCGGCCCCTTTTTCTTCCATGTGTTATTTGTCGGCTTTTTCAGTGCTCACGTTCTTGAAACGGCATTATGTATAATTCTTCCTCGGCGTGACCACTTTCTACGCGTTCTCCTACTACATTCATGTCCGAGAAGTTACTTGAGACACCGCCTGCCATCTTGTCTAGTAGAAGTCTTGAGTGTCTCCATGAATGTGCTAATCATCTCTCGCTCGGTAGAGGGCGGGACTTGAGCGTTAGCTCCCTCCATCGCCGACGTATTCTTTGAAGGACTCATTTTCTTTCTTGACCATGTTTTGCGGCTATGGAGTCTAGCTCGAATTTGGTGCCATTTCGATGTTGTATTTGTATTGTCCGAGAGAAGGCATCGGCTAAGTCCTTCCACAAACGGATGTAGGATCTCTCCAAGCTGGGTATACTGAACTAGTACTTTGCTCTTTGTCAAACCTCTTGGAAAGCGGTGAATAAGCAAGCTTGTCGTTGTGTGAGGAGGCCATTTTTACAATACATCGTTAAGTGGCTGGCTTGGACAGCCAACCTGGTATTTCTCAATTCCGATCTTACTTTATGTGAGGTATGATGACGTCCCAATGGAAAGCTAAGGCTTCTCGACTATTCCATATCCGCCTCCTCGATAGCTAACCCTCTATTTTCTAGATGCATCCATCTCCCTCAAGAAGGGCTTCGGCAGTCCGCAGTGTTGTTCTTGGCCATGGCTCATTTAAAAGGCGGTGGCGTGATGGGGTAAAACATAAGGTTCCTTGGGTCTTAGCAGCATGACCGCAGTGGATGTGGTTGTGATGAATTCAATTGGAAAGAATCGGAAAGCTAGACAGATGTAGTGGGTCTTCTCGTGGTAAGTCGTGTTCATATGGGTATACGGGATGGACATTATATGGATATGTATTGATGATTAATGTGAGGAGGGAAAGTACAGGTTTGTATGTGTAGGGAAGAAAGAGAAGAAGTGTTTGTGTTATTCTAAGGGTAGGGATCGTGTTTTCGTAGGCCGGGTATGAGTGTGGTTGATAGCGATTGCATTAGCGACAGCGGGAAGTTGGTGGATGGGTGAAAGGTGGTGAATGTTAAGGATTACAAGGTGGAGGTCACAGAAAGGAGTTTGGGTGAGCGTTGGTGGGAAGTAAGGTTTATGTGGGAGGCGGTATTGCATTATGGTTTTCACAACCAAGATCTCTTGAGACCACGTAAGAGGTTCATAGCCAGGTGGTAAGCCATCGGTAATCTTGTTCGGTGACGGTCTGAAGAGGCATAGATGTATTGTTTGCCCAGGTGCCTCGCCTCAAGGGTCCCCCTCGGGTCCCTTTTTTCTCAAGTAGCTTCATGAGCTTAGCTACTTGGTCACTTTTAATTCCGCGACCTCATTCATGCGGAGCTCCTTTATTCTGTGTTTCCAGCTCACTCATGATTTTGGTTTTTGATCTGGTGCTATATGAATGCCGGGGGAGTCGTAAGTCCGCTATTTTGTCACCTGTTTAAAAGTTAAAATCATTTGATTAATTAATAAATATGAAAAGAATTTGACTATGCGGTGGATGCGGAGGGGACCAGAATTATTGAGTGCTAATCGTGTGCATCTTTCGTGTTCGAGCGTGAAATGGAAATTAATGTGAATTGCGCAGGAAGAGCCTATTTTTTTGAACAATAGATGATGTCTATTTTTGGGCACTTCTTTCATCTTGCTTAGCCAAGACAATATATTTTTCATCCTTAAGACTAGGTCTTTACAAGTTTGAATGAAAATTTCTCACTTTCAGAGGCGGTGTGGAGTGGATGCGTAAAGCTTCCGCCTTCGAGTGATCATATCTCTTCTATGGTCAGTGTTTGCTAGGCGAGCCAATCTTTGAAAGCATCCATCCGGTGTTCACCGCATCTTTATACCATCCGCTTTCTTTTTGTATGTCCTTTATGCCCTTTTGTTGCATCCTTATGATCTCGAGGACCTTCCATTTTCCTCATTCACCTCATCCCAAAGACTAGAGAGGGCCTTCAATTTGTCGTTTCATGTCCTCTATCTTTTGCAGCAATTCATTCCTCTCCTTTGTCACACTGTCTACCTCTGCTTGGGCCTTCCTTTTTGCAGCTAGGATCTGATTTTTCTCTTCTCGGCTGTTGCGGACCTTGGCCCTTATTTGCTCCAAGGCATTCCTCAACTGGCTGTTCTCTTGGAGTGCGGCGTCCCTTTCTTGTGCTCTCATGCCGAGCTCTTTGTTGGCCGCTTGCAAATTCATGTGTACCCGAGAAGCACGCTCTCGTTCCCCTTTCTGCTGATCTCGGATAGAAGCTAAGAGAGCTTTATTCACTTCGTCTTCTCTTCGCCACGCAGCGCTCTCTTGTCGTTCTTTCAGCAATTCTTCCTCTAGCTGGGCGTTTCTTTTGGTCATAGCCTCTAGCTTCTCTCTCAGGCTTTTGACAATCTCGTCTTCAAACACATGGATGTTGATTGACCTTCGAATGTAGGAGCGGGTGGTTTGAATGGCAATTTGATGTGTTGCACCACAATCTCTAACCTTTGCTTGTATTCTTCCTTGGCAGCACAGCTTCGTACTCCCAGCTCTTTCCCTTTACGGGTGACCCCCTCCCATGCCTCTCGAACCTTACAGAGACTTTCGAGCGAAGTCTCCTTCATACTTCAAGTAGAAAGGAGTCAGCAGTTCGTCAGATGGGGGTGCTTTAATAGGGTAGGCCAGCTGTCTCTGTCCCAGTATCGGGTTATAACTGATACAACCTCTAGCTCCCATGAGGGGTACATCCGGGAACCCCTTGCGGTGGTAGATGACCTCGCCTTCTGCGGTGCCACACGAAGGTTGCCATCTAACTGGTCTTCGGTCAAGGCGCGAAGTGGGAAGACCATTCGAGGTGCTCATCTCATTTCCACTGGTAGTTCAAGAAGTCTGCTATGGGATGTTGTGTCTTCATGTCCCTTTTGAAGATGTGGGCGGTGATCCATATGAATAACACAGGTAGACAACAAATTAATCTTGTTCTCTTCTTCTCATGACAGAAGTTCAACGTGTAATAAACATCTGCCAACAGGGCCGTCACGAGATTTTCTGCTCTATCCCTTTTGGCTAAGAAGATATCGACTGCGCTCAGATCGACAAAGTTGTCTATATAAGGGAAAAGTACTAGCCCATAGATGGTAAGGGCTAACACGTCCATGTATATAGCCCACTGGTTGTTGTCGGCTAAGTGTTGCATATACTTCTCTAGAAATTCTCTAGTGAACCCCTTGACTTGGCCTTTTGTCCGATAACTCCGCCAAATGTTCCCAGTCCCTGCAACCCCAAGGCACAGTGCGGTGAGCCCGGAAAGAGGAATGATGTTCTAGGTATTGATACGGCACCGGTTCCCTCCCAATGGCGGATCCAAATCTGCTCGAACTCCTCTAGAGTGGAGTCAGGTGAAAGTCGAGAATGTGAAACACCGAGCGGCGGATCATAATATTGCACCATGGCAAGAAGGGCTCCTTCTTGCACTTGGACTTTTAAAAGCCTCGAAAGATGTTGCATTTACCTTTTGGTGAAGGCCATTTGCTGGATACCTGATAACTTATTTGCAAACACCTCTAAACTGGCCAAGTCTGCTATTTTGACGCCGATGCGTCTCTTCTTCTTCAACTGTTTAGATTCCACATTAATTTCCATTTCACCCTCTTTTACGATAGTCACTGAGAATCTGGTCCCTCGAAAGAAAAAAGATACAAACAGGTATGTTAGACTCTAAATGAATGATATTAATGAAGACAACAAATATGGTTACTTTTAGTATCCTCCCTCCCTCTTTTTCTTTGGTTATTTTTCTTTTTTTATTCCTCATTTTGATTTTCCCTTTTTTGGAAAGATTTTTCTCTCACCTTTCTTATTGGTCTACCCTTTCTTTCTCTCTCTTTTTGTCCACTTTTCTTTCTTTTTTCCTCATTTTTATTTTCTCTCTTTTTTTCAAAAGATTTTCTCTCATCTTTCTTTTTGGTCTACTTTTCTTTTATTTTCTTCTCTCTCCTCTCTCTCTCTTTTTGTCCATTTTTTCTTTCTTTTCTTCTCTCTCCTATTTTTTTGTCCACTTTTTCTTTTAAATTTAGAATTCTACAATCGCAGGTAAATAAAGTCTTACAGAACCGATGTCGTGTAAATAGGGCGTGCCCTCCTTGTGTCCTAGAGAGGTGACCTGTCCTATGGATCTAGGGCTTTTAATGCATGAGCCTTTCCAAGGTAGGTTGTAATCCTAGGGTATAAAGGTCACTAGAGCCAAGTTCCAGTTCATAATGCTTGCCACACGGTAGAAGTAGCCATTTGCGGGCATTATGAATAGGGCCGCACTCTAGTTGGATTTTCATGATAGCCATACAGGACGTAAGCCTGACCTTGACACCACTAGATCCCTCTAATCCTGGGCGAGCACTCGGACCGGGTATGAGGGCCCCACTCATAATAAAATGTAATGCATGGAGGGCACTTTATTTTGGGATACCAACGATTGGGAACTTGTACGGATATATAGCAATCTATTGTTTATCTATCCTAGGGTGTAGAAAGAGCAAACAATAAAGCAAGAATAAATCAACAAATATATAACATGCAATGATTAAATCATGTACATAAATAGGAAAAAGGATCAAATATAAAATACACTCAAATAAACGGGTTTGACTCTCTAGATGTCTCCCCGATGAGCCATCAGCCATGCAACTGTAATTCCGACGAGATTGACGAACTGCATAAAATTTTAAAATGAATTTTATTGGATTAAGTGGAGTCGCCACCAAATTTTATTTAAGGAAAAGCTTGGAAAAACCTTTACTAAGAAACGGTACTCGAAGTTCGGAGTCGGTTACAAGTGGGGAAGGTGTTAGGCACCCGCTGCTAAGAACGGCACCCTTAACTGAGTGTGTGATTTTGAAAATTGTTTGATCCCTTTAACTAGTGTGAAAAATAAATTTTGATGGAGGTTAGCCTGACAGGACTTGATCCTGCTCCTACGTATTCCCCCGGTGCAATGGGAAACTCAAGGCTTACGTAGTTCTAGTTTGTGAAGGTTTGACCTTCGAAGAGTGTTTTGAAAGAATGTTTGAAGATTTTGCTATTCGAAAAGACGTTTTATTTTAGGAGGGGGTCTTTGGCCCACTCATGCACAAGGCCCGAGGCGGCTAAGGCAGCACAGTGACCTATACGAACTACTAAATGTTGAACAGCAGGTAAACCGCCAGTTCCCCATTTAGAGCCCATTGTGTGAGACCTAGAATCCCAAAATATTTAGAGAAGAAAAAAAATATATTATATATATATATTTTTTGAAAAGGACCTCAAGTCCACTCATGCACAAGGTCCGAGGCGGCTAGGGCAGCACAAGGACCTATACGAACTACTAAACGTTGAGCAAGTAAAACCAAAGCGGTTCCCCATTTAGAGCCCGTTGCGTGAGACTCAAGATCCTAAAATACTTGAAAAAGATTTTTTAAATTTTCGAAAAAGAAATGCTTTGCAATTGATGTAGGTCTTTGGATGAAAGAAAATTAGACCTTTTTGAGGAAATTTGGAATTTTAAGTATCTTATGATTCGTTTAGGAAGCCTAGACCTTTTTATGAGGAATTTTAGAATTTTTATGTCTTATTTGGGATTTTTTTGAATTTTTATCTATTTTCGGTATTTTTATTCATTTTCTGTATTTTTATAAATTTTTATGAATTTTATGAATTTTTATTAATGTTTATGGATTTTTCTAAATTTTTTATTAATTTTTTGATTTCTGGAATTTTTTATTCATTTTCTTAATTTTTGGAATTTTTATTAATTTTCTAATTTTTTAGAATTTTTTATTAAATTTTGATTTTCTGAATTTTTTTTTATTAATTTTTGGATTTTTTAGAATTTTTTTATTAATTTTCTGATTTTCTAAAACTTTTTTATTAATTTTTGGATTTTCTGGAAATTTTTATTAATTTTCGATTTTCTGGAATTTTTAATATTTTTTTATTATTTTCTGGATTTTTTTATTAATTTTCGATTTTTGGAATTTTTTATTTTTTTATTATTTTCTGGATTTTCTGGAAATTTTTATTAATTTTCGATTTTCTGGAATTTTTTATTATTTTCTGGATTTTTTTAATTTTTATTATTTTTTATATATTTTCTGTTAATTTTTATTAATTTTTCGATTTTCTTGAATTTTTTATTATTTTCTGGATTTTTTAATTTTTTATCATTATTTATATATTTTTTGTTAATTTTTTTATTAATTTTCGATTTTCTGGAATTTTTTATTATTTTTTGATTTTTTAATTTTTATTATTTTTTATATATTTTTTGTTAATTTTTATTAATTTTCTATTTTTCTGGAATATTTTATTATTTTCTGGATTTTTTAATTTTTTATATATTTTTTTGTTAATTTTTATTAATTTTCGATTTTTCTGGAATTTTTTATTATTTTCTAGATTTTTTAATTTTTTATTATTTTTTGGGGTAAAAAGGGTAATTTAGGAAGGGGCATGATAGTTATTAATCTATGTTTTGCGCCGAAGAAATCGAATTTTGTAGCTCGAATTCACATATGCATTAATCATACAAAAACAAATGGTTTCGCTCTCCTTATCCTCGTCAATTTTCGGGCAAATTCCTGGCCTACGAGTTCGTTTTTGTTCAACCCTACGATTTAAGATTAACCACGGTTTCTTGATTATGTCATTGATTCGGCCCTGCATATGCTATTATACAATGTTCATACAAATTGTGTATCCTATTAAACATAATTGAAGATTCCTATCAAGAAATTATGCCTAATTTATCCTACGTGATCTTCAGGGAAAATGAAATTCTCGCTCTAAACATGTATTACTGAGTTCTCAGGGAATCCTCATTGCAAGAATTGAAAGCTAACCTGCGTGCAGAATCAAAGAAACCAATCGTCGAGTGCAGAAACGTAGATCGAAGCTTGTCCTTGTTGAGCTAATTCCAGAATTCGATCGGAGAAGTCTTCCGGTTCTTGAAGATTTCTAACCGAATCCCTGAAGAAGAGACCAAGCCAACGAAATTCTCTCTCGGTTTTTAGCGTCTAAACTTTTGCCAAAAAATCCAGCCTCCAAATTCCCTCATAGCCCTCTCTTATATACTCCCGAGAGCCACCCTCTAGCTTTTGCTCTCAAAAACTTTTCTTTTTGCTTTGTGTAATAAAATTGAATTTCAATTTTATTTTCGTCTTTTCCCCCCATCACGTTTTGTTTTTTTCTTTTTATATGTAATTTATTTACTTTGCTTTTTAGATTTTTAACATTTTGTTCAGATTTCAAATTTGTTTTCTTTTGATTTATTTTTCAGAATTCTCTCTTTTTTATTTAAATTTTTTTTTAAAACCTCTTTTTTCCTTTGATTCCACATTTTTTATTTCTTTTAATTTTCTGATTTTTCAATCTTTATTTTAATTCTCAAAATTTCATTTTTCCTAATTTTGTATTTTTTTATATTTGGTTTTTATTTCTTGTTTGTTTTCTAAAAAAGATTTATTTATTTTCTTGTTTTTGTTTCAATTCTGTTATTATAATTTTTTAGTGATTTTTCTTCTTTTTATTATTTGTTATATTTTATTATTTATTTAATTTTTAGGTCTAATTTGAAAATAATTTCATTTTTATTTCCCAAAAACCATTGTGTGTTTCTATTTCTCTGTTTTTTGTTTGTCTGTTTTTTTTTTGTTCAGTTCTTTGTATTAGTTTTGAATTTGAATCTTTTCTTTAATTATAATTCTAATTCATTTTAAATTTCTTTTATACATTAATCACCTTAAAATGGGTCTCGGACATAATTGGGTGTTTACAGTCACTATCACACTTGGGGTCTTTCTCACCCCTATCAGCCTAAACATTACTAATCCTATGCCTGCCTTTGGCTTGTCCTAGCTTGTTCATCATCCTGTATCGTGCTCAACCTACTGTTACTAGGATTTTCACTCTCATGTTCAGGATATTGGGGTGCTAAGATAGGCAAGAGTCTAGTCTGGGCTCCAAACCTGGGAGCAGGCCTGCTGCAGCTATATCTACTAGGTTTTGGAGCCCTTCTATGACAGCTCCTGCCCTGTCAAAGCCTTACTTTGGGTGCGGCCTGAAACTAGAGGTGAACAACTAGTCCTGTTACTACAGGATCTATTTGGACAGTTTTTGTTTTAGAATCACAGGTGTTAAGGTCTGGAGTCACTTTCTTTGGATAGAGCCAACCTGGTTCATGAAATTTCCCAAAAATTAGAACCTGCAACTTCCTCTTGGTCAGACTATGGTCTTATTTTGATTCGGTCAAGGAGCATTATTTAACCGTGATTAGATTCCCTACCAATGAGCATGATTCAAACATTATTCCTATTAATGCTCTATGTGCAGGAGCAGCTTTTGGTTCACAGCATAGGCTTCTCCTCTCAGACTTAATGTTGTATAACTTAAACCAAGTGGACCTATTATGATTCAGGAAAACTGTGAATTAACTTTTTCTAGACCTGATCTCGTTGGCACAATTTCTAACTTGCTGTTTTTACCACTTTGACCTTGATTTAGAACTAACAGGAAGCTCCTTTATAACTTCCAACTGTTGTTTTAAATGATAGAATTTAGGGCCTGCAACTACTTCCTGGTCAATACTGATTTTAGGCCCTAGAAGCATGTCTGTTTTATCCCTTAGTCAATGGATCCTGTTACACAAATCCCTTCTACAGGGACCCCTTTTCTCCCTATGACTGGATGGATAGAACCACCTGTTTACTTGATCAACCAAGGTGATCTAGCCCTTATGCACATCTTTGCTTTTTCACTTATTCATGTAGTTGTTATCTAACGAATTAACCTGGTTGGATAGGGAACAAGATCTAGATTTGGCAGGTTCTGTATGATTATCAGCTTAAGTTCAATGGACTTATGTGCACAGTAGGCGACATTATGAACTTCTCAGTTCTTTTCCTAGGTGTAAACACTCAATTATGTTCGAGACCCGTTTTTAAAATTAATTAGTGGATAAACCATAATTTAAATAAATATTAAGAAAAAAAAACAAAATAAAAAAAGCATAAAAATAATAAAAAATAAATAAAAATGCTAAAATATGAAAAAATAAATATATATATATATATATATAAAATAATAATAAAAAATAAAAAACAGAAAAACAAATAAAACGAAAATAATGAGTAAAGGAAAGTAAAACAAAAAGGAAAAATATAAGACAGAAAAATTAAAATAGTTAGAAACTAAAATAAAAACAAAAACGAAAAAAAAATGAAAATTAAATAAAAACAGAATTAAAGAAAAATAATAAAAAGCAATAAAAACTGGAAAATAAAAAAATAATAAATAAAAGTAAAGAATCTAAAATAAAAAAATAAAAAAATAAAAAAATAAAAAATAATAATAATAATAATAAATAAATGAAATAAAAACAAAATCTAAAAATTTTAAAAATAGAAATTAAAAAGCTGAAAAAATATAAAATTAAAAATGAAAAAGAAAAGGAGAAAATGAAAACAAACAACGGAAAAAACGGATTTTAATAACAGAAAAAACAGAATTGAAAAACTAAAAAGGGAGACGAACGGAAAAGAAAAAAAAAGGTTAAGAAAAACTGGTATGCATGCACGTGGGAAAGGGGCTTCTGGGTGGTCTTGGCAGCGTGAATATCCTTGGGGTATTTTGGCTCTTCTTGGACGAGATATCTGGGAATCGGAGAGGGAGCCAGAACTGGAGGGAGAGGGGGATTCTTTTTGGTTCTTGAAGGAGGAGGTGAACGCAGGAAAGAGGAGAACACTAGAAAGGAGAAGAACAGGTTCTGGAGAAAGGGGGAACCAGCTATCACCTTGAGGTCTGAGAAGCAAGCAAGGAGGACAAGCTAGGATAATTGGAGGACGAGTTGAAGCTCTCAGATTTGGAATCAAAAACTAGGGTATTGATCTTGATTCTCATCTTGCTCCCAAAGAGGGGAAGCCACAGAAGTCTTCCTCAAACTCCCAGGTAAGAGCTTAAAATTTTCGCCTTTCTTGTATTGGCTTAGAGCTCCAGTAAGCAAGGATTGATGCTGATTCTGATTGCTCAAGTTTACCAATCTCCACCTCTGATTCAAATATGAGATGCATTGTTTGTATAAAATGGAGAACACCGGTTGCTTAAATTAAAGATCCTCCATCCTTGAAACTTCCATCGGAATGCCATGATTATTAGGTTAGACGTGTAGGAAAACGAATTGCACCATGAATCTCATTAAAGAAGACTTTAGTGTCTCATCCCAATCCTAGAAAAAACTATATTGCCCAAAATCAGTGGATGAGTGTTAATGTTCTTGCTTTACTTACCGCTAGTATGTCGTGACTAAAGCTTAGTCACGGTCGCGCTTGATTCTGCCATAATGTCCATTGCCATGCACTGTTGGTAACTTTAAGAACCATAATAGATGTTGAAAATTATAGAGACCCCGAGATTGTGTGACATAGGCCCTCACCTAGTCAACCGTTCTAATTTCCAGTTATAAACACTCAATTATGTCCGAGGCCCCTCATTTTTAAAATTAAGTAAGTAAATAGTAGATTAATCAAGAAACCATAATTTAAATAAGTATTAAGAACAAAAAAAAAATAAAAAAAAGAGAAAAAAGAAAAGGGATTATAATGAAATGAAAGATAAGAGAAAATAAACAAAAATAATGATAGTAGAAAATGAAAAATACAAAAAAATTTACAAAATGAAAAAAAAGAAAAACAAATAAAACGAAAATAATTCGAAACTAAAAATAAAAACGAAAACAAAAAAAACTGAAAATTAAATAAAAACAGAATTAAAGAAAAATAATAATAAAGACAAAATCTAAATAAACATAAATGAGAAATAGATAATAAAAAAGGAAAAAGAGAGAGAGAAAAAGAGAATAAAAATAAAATATGAAATAATAATAATAATAAATAATAAATACTAATAAAACAGAAAATAAATAAACAATAAACGAAAATAATAATAAGAAAAATCTGAAATAAAAAGGAAAGCAAAATTATAAATGATTTTTTAACTGAATAAAAACAAAGAAAAAGAGGCATGCAAAAAGGTTTTTGGGGGAGCGCTTCAGAGGCCAAAAGGAGGGAGCATTTTCATCTTTTGGCTTCTGGAAAGGGCAAATAAAAAGGAGCAGAGGATTATTCTCTGGGGGGATCTTGGGGAGAAGTTTTTTTTCTTCAAGAGTAGATCACTTTCTCTTGCTCTGGGGGGTCAGAAGCTTCATCATAATTTTATGGCGTTTCCTCTGAGAATTTCTCTCCGGCGACTTCCATAGACGCTTATCAACTCACAGTTTCCAGGTTCTTTAAGCTTGTAATCTTCGCTCAAATATATACATTGCTAGAATTAGATCCCTTCATTTTTTTATTCTCTGGAGCATTGTGCTTAATTCATGCATGTTGTTCATCCATATATTGGAATTCTTGTGACTTGCCCAAGAATCCATTGACGTTTATTGATCTTCTTGCACGCTCAAAGCTTGACCTTAGTCGCGATTCTCCAAATCGCCCTTGAACCGATAACAAGATCGTGCTACTGCATTTATAACCATGCACCGTTAGCCATTTCACTCTCTATTAGTGTTGAGAATTATAGAGGCCTCAAGATTGGGATCGTACGATAGGTGTCTCCTCTTTGTCATGGTCGCAAACCAACTAGGTGAATAGGATGGAGTTGGGCTGATTCTGAAGCATAAATCAATAGATTACATGATCGTCTAAATCTTTCCTAATAACCATCTTAACTTTTATTAGCAAGTTTACAAGCATATCCTATTAAAAATTATGAATGTTTGTGGAGTCATATTATGGACGGTAAAACGATGCATGTCACTGCCAGTGTATAGTGCACAGGGTCTCATATCTCGATACTTTTTGTGGTAAGTCTTGGAGTTTTGGTTTCAATGAGTCTAGGGTGAATGCATTGCCTCAGGCTAGCCTATTAGCCATTAATTCCCCATTAGAACGGCTAAAGACATGGTGAAGCTGGGAGGCATTCTTCTGTGACTAATACCAACAAAAGAAAGAAACCAATTTTGAATATTTTCACGTAAAATATTTCCCATGCATTCATAGCCACACCAAGCTAAGTGGAAGTTTAGAGACGTAGTATGTGTGTGCTACCTAGCTAGAGCTCACCTCCCTGCATGCATGTGTTAGCTGGATATCGAAGCCGGATATCGGGGTCGAATAAAATGGTTAAGCTCCTCTACCATAAGCCTAAACCTTGTGACTTTATACGGGTACAGTGAGGCGACCACTACCGATCTGTGAGCATGAGTTTAATGGTGACAATGTGGGAAGCATTGGAGCCATGAAGATGTCAATATCACTTGGTAGTCGAACATTGCACCACCATAGTGGCTTCAAAAGAAAGCCATGCAAACGACCATGCAAAAGTCGGGTTTGTATCAGGGAGACTAGGTGAAGGACTTGCAAATCCTGAATCACGTTCTGTTCCTGTGATTTCTATTGGGGGTTCGTCCAGGATATCTCATAATTGACATTGGAGTATGGTGGTGACCTGGTAGTGGAGCCCTTCAACGCTTTCAAGGGCCTAGCTGGGTTAAATCCCAAGTCATGTTCGTAATCTGCTAAGTTCATGGAATCAGTTGCCATGAACATCGACTCTCATCAATGCTAACTAGGCCCATGAAAACCGAAGCTGGACAGAGCTCTCAGCTTGTGGTTAGCATGTATGCGTTCTACACAGGGGCCATAAGCTCTACATGGGGAGGTTTTAATGGGTGGATATCTTCCTCTTGGAGAGACATATCTTCCAGCCCTTCACAGAAACACGCATGAATAATAACCAATGAGGACGATTTGGTGGGATTCTATGACGTTGCTGATGTTAAATTGTTAAAGGCTAAAATTGTTAGTGATGCTACCAGGGTCCATGAAGTAGGAAAAATGGTACACTAAGGGAGTTCTGATGCATGCAGGAAATTTCAAGGACGCCTAAATACCATGCAGAATCCTTATAACTTAATTTGAAGAATTAAAGACACAGCCATAAGCTTGGCTCAGTGGCAAGGGATGCTCCCTATAACCCACAAGACCCCAGGTTCGAGTCCCACAACATGCAGTTTTGCTAATTTAATTTAATACGTGCAGGTCAAGCATGGTTCATATTAAAATAAAAGCATTATAAACTCAACTACATACATGGCTTGGTGGTGTTGCTTATGGCTCACAACTCCCAGGGTGTAGGTTCGAAGCCATGAGCCGTTCGGACGAGCTCCCAAGCCGCATGCGAGCCGTCAAGCCGGGAGCCATTCAGGCGAGCTCCTAAGCCGCCAAGTCGCGAGCTAGTTGAGTTAGCCCCTGAACTTCCCAAAATTGCAATTAAACCCCTAAACTATCCATAATTACAACCAGGCCCCTGTACTTTCTTAAATCCCAATTAAACCCCTGTACTTCCCCAAATTCAAGCAAAATTCTTTCTCTTCAAAATCAAATTCTTTGTCCAAAATTCAAAATAAATTTCTTTTCAAAAGATTTTCAGCTTTATAGCCTCACGCAATGAACTCTAAACGGGAAACGGCGGTCTACACTTGCTATTCAATGTTTAGTAGTTCGTATAGGCCCCCGTGTACCCTTAGCTACCTCGGAACTTGTGCATGAGTGGGTTGAGGGTCCCTCCAAAAATAAAACTCTTTTCAAAAGATCTTTGGACCTATAGTCTCACGCAACGAACTCTAAATGGGAAACTGGCGGTCTACACTATTGTTCGATGTTTAGTAGTTCGTATAGGCTCCCGTGTAGCCTTAGCTACCTCGGACCATGTGCATGAGTGGAATGAAGGTTCCTCGTAAAATAAAACTCCTTCCAAAAGGTTTTGGGATCTATAGTCTCACACGATGAACTCTAAACGGGAAACTGGCGGTCTACACTGTTGTTCGATGTTCAGTGGTTCGTATAGGCCCCCGTGCAGCCTTAGCTGCCTCGGACCTTGTGCATGAGTGGACTAAAGGTTCCTCAAACAAAAATAAAACTCTTTTCGAAAAATCCCATTCTTTCAAAGCACTTCTGAAGGTCAAGTCTTCACACCAGAACTACGTAAGCCTTGAGTTTTCCATTGCACCGGGGAATACGTAGGAGCAGGATCAAGTCCTGTCAGGCTAACCTCCACCAGTCTATTTATTTTCACATTAATTAAGGGATCAAAAAATTTTCAAAAATCACACACTCAGTTTAAGGTACCATTCTTCGGAATGGGCAAGTGGGGTGCCTAACACCTTCCCCACTTGTAACTGACTCCCAAACCTAAATCTCTTCCTCGAGTCAGGGTTTCTTCCAAGTATTTTCCCTTAAATAAAAATTTGGTGGCAACTCCACACATAATCAAATAAAATCCATTTTAAAATTTTAGCGAGTTCGTCGTCTCGTCGGAAATACGGTTGCGACACTAGTGTTGGTGCGTTTTTTATGGCTATGAGTTAACTATACGAATAGGGGCGAAGCAAGATACTATAGAAGAAGGTCTATTGATCAAGAGAATATTAGTCAAGCTTAATATTCATGGTGAATATGTTATAGAGTGAAATTCTGGCCTGCATATGATGAGTAAGGGTCCTTTTGGCTACTTAAACGCGAGCTGAAGATGTAGCATGGCTTTTTGTGATATGCGGGGTTTGAACAGAGAAGGATTTGACTCTCAGGTCCTATCTTAAATGCTGCAGGAACAAGATGTTTTGAGTCTCATCGCAAACATATAGCAGGCTGCCAAGTGGTTCACTCTTCCTTTTGTACATAGGGTCTCGAGATACTCAGAAAGGATCGACATAATTGAAAGGAAATGGGGAAACCGCGAAAGAAACTCTTGGAAAGTTGAAGGCTGGGAGGTATTGATACATTACACTGCTAATCTGCACCAGGAAGAAACATATTTTCAAGGACATGATCACTGGATGTTTGAAGCCAGAAATAATGGAAGGAAATGCATTTGGAGGAGGTACTATCACTAGCCGTTTTAATATGGCTAAGCTTGATCTGCCAGCAGGATCACCGTCTGGGCTAGGATCTAGGTTCAAAAGAACCTAGCTGCCAAATGGTTGTGCATGTACGATAATAGGACTACCGCCAGTGGAATGATTCATACAGCGTGATGTAGCCTCGATGCAGTCAGTTAGAGGACTCAGAAATGGGTCACGGGATTACAAGGAACATAACTTGTGTAGCACACCCTCTCCTCCTCCTTCTGACTTTCTCTACGAGTACGGCATCCATGGGTCCCCCACTTCTACTCCCAATAGCCCTTGATGACACCTGGTCCCATTCAAGCTCATCCTTGCATGCACCATGCAGTCCCTACACATAGCTCTACAAATGGACATAAATCAGGACATAGGGAGAAGACTTAGGTCACTATCTCCAGGTGGGTCAATAAGCATTACAACTCAAAGTGAAAACCCACAACGAGTGCCATACAGATGCACGTGAGTTGGAAAGCATCATAAAGTGGGTAATATTCAGGTGAGCAAAAGGGGCCCACCGTCAACTTGGGTTCAGCATGAAGTTAGCCCGATCCCCATGCCATATCTTAATCAAATTATAGAATGTGTCACAAAAGGGTGAAGGCTCAAGTGGTTGAGCGTGCACTACCCATTAGCCCAAGTCCCAGCGTTTGAATCCCCACATCCCATAATTTTAACTTCAAGTAAATTAAGCCTCATGCAGGCGCACCTAGTACAATACCTCTGGCCCCACGTAAACCCAATGCATGCATGCAATGCATATTGAGTTTGCAGTAGAAATTGATTACTCACATGGCGGTCTTTGCTCGACTATGGGTCCCGTAAACACTTTGGGGCTTCTCAATCCAGCTGCCTTGAATCAATTAATGTAAACACATCTGAACTATCACATGAAAACCTAGTTCAGATGGTTAAGTCGTGGCTAATTGTTCTGTGCACTCGAGGGTTCGAATCTTAATAGGAGCAATCCCATTATTTTGCTTGGAATTTTGCCAATTTTGCTTTGGGTATGCATGCACCAAATCATGCTCATTGGCCTTGCTGGCTTAATGCTAAGTCTAGCTCATAATTAACAATTAGCTTTAAATTAAATTAAATTTAAATTCCCTTAAGTCCCAATTCAAATTAATTTTAGTTCTTTTCATCAAAGTTGCTAATAAAATCCATTGTGGCTTAGATCCAATTCAATTCAATTCCACCCCATCTCTTCAAATTCAAATTTCCAAATCAAATTCTATTCCTCTTCAAGTTAAAATTGATTCTAAAAATTTCCAAGTCAAGTTCAAATTCTTTTCTTTAAATAAAATCTTTCATTCCTTTAGATACATAAAAACAAGTTTAATTCTCTTCCTCAAATAACATCAAGTTTAATTCGTTTTTTTTCTCTTTCTTTTCTTTTCTTCCCTGTTCCCCAAATTTTCCAATCAAGTTTATTTCTTTTGCAATTTCGAATCAAGCGTAATCCTTGGCTTAAAATTTTCAATCAAATTCATCCTAAATCAAGTTCTCTTTAAGTCAAGTCAAGTTCAAGTTAAACTTATTTTTACTCAAATCAAGTTCAAATTCCTTTTTCAAATCTATATCAAGTTTGATTCTTTTCAATTCAAACCAAGTCCATTCCAATCAAGTACTTTTCAACATCAACTTCATTTTTTTAGTTTAAATCAAGCCCAATCCTTTTTTAAGCTCATTCATTTCTTTTTCTTTATCACTTTAAATTCTTTGGTTCTAGGTCTCATGCAATGAATCCTAGGCACGAACTGGTAGCTTTTTCTGCTATTCGATGTTTAGGAATTCATATGGGTCCCAGTGTAGCCGTAGTTGTCTTGGATCCTGTGCATATGTGGACTAAGAATCTTTGTGTAAATAATTTCAAGAAAAACTTCATGTTAGAATCCCTAAATCTCACGCAATGAACCCTAAGCACGAACTGGTAGCTTTTTCTGTTGTTCGGTGCTTAGGAATTCATATGGGTCCCAAGTGCAGCCGTAGTTGTCTTGGACCCTGTGCATATGTGGACTGAGAATTCCTTCTAAATAACTTCCAGGAAAAATTCATTTTCGAACCCTTAGTCTCACGCGATGAACCCTAAGCACGAACTGGTAGCTTTTTCTGTTGTTCGATACTTAGGGATTTGTATGGATCCCAGTGCAGCCGTAGTTGTCTTGGATCCTGTGCATATGTGGATTAAGGATTCTCCTTAAAATATTTTCAAAACACTCTAGTCATTTTCAAATATTCCTTTTCGAGAAGCTTCGAAGGTTAAGTCTTCGAGCACCATTCGTTTTCAAATAGTCCTTTTCAAGCACCTTTGAAGGTCAAGCCTTCACACACCAGAACTACATAAGCCTTGAGTTTTCCATTGCACCGGGGAATACGTAGGAGCAGGATCAAGTCCTGTCAGGCTAACCTCCATCAATCTATTTATTTTCACATTAATTAAGGGATCAAACAATTTTCAAAAATCACACACTCAGTTTAAGGGTACCGTTCTTCGAAACGAGCGAGTGGGGTGCCTAACACCTTCCCTATTCGTAACCGACTCCCGAACCTAAATCTCTTCCTCAAGTCAAGGTTTTTTCCAAGTATTTTCCCTTAAATAAAAATTTGGTGGCAGCTCCACTTTAATCAATAAAATTTATTTTCAAAAATTTTAGCGAGTTCGTCGTCTCGTCGGAATTACGGTTGCGACATTAGGCTACAAGGTTTTTCTCAAAACTTGCTAAAAAGCGATCTGCTACTAAACCAGGCATATAATTGCTGCGCTATGATCAACAAAAAATTGTATAGTATCATTATTTAGATTGAATTTCTCCGTTTATAATCGGAGCAACAGTTAGGCAATGATTCACAATGAGGAGAGGAATTGTACATAGCACAGTTAACGAATCAAGAAGAGAGCTCAAGGATCGAATGGAAATTATCGGATGATTCTTGAGCAAAATGATAAGAAGTAGCACACAACATCACGAAATCATGCCAATCAGCAATATTAATCATTCGTTTGATTAAACAAGGAGAATCCACAACTGTTTGCTCAATTCGATCTATGACTAACACCGAGGTTGAGCAAGAGCTTAATATCAAGGAAAAGTCAATTCAAACTAGTGGGATTCGTGCATGCAGAACATAGCCTATACACAAACAAAATTTAGTTAAGAAAATCGACCTGGAGAACGTAAATCGAAGCTCGCGATGTTTCCTTCACGAGGATGAAATTGCCTCCGACGAGAAGTTTCACTAGCCCTCCAGCCGTTGAAAGGTGATGCAGTGGTTCCGATCCAGAGATGAAGGAGTCTTTGGAAAATAATCACGATCCTCAACCAGAATCTTCTTTCAAAATCTAGAGATTTCTCTTCCTCAAAACTCAGATTTTTTTTTGTTTCATCCCCCTCTCCTCCTTTTTTATTTTTGTTTTATACTTTACTCTTAACTATGGTTGCCTATCCTAAACCAAGGTCATCTTCTAACCTTAGTTCTAACCATATTAACTAACCCTTAACCGTTTTTGCCTCTCCTTTTTTGTTTTGAAATTTCTGACAATTTTCTCCCTTTCTTCTTCCCCCCATTTATTTATTATCATTATTATTCACTTTCTTCTTCACCTTTTTTTTATTTTATTTTTTATATATATATTTATTTTATTTTATTTTATTTTTTTAATTACGTTCCCGTTTGTTCCGTTTTTATTTATTTCTTCTTTTTTCTTCTTTGCTATTATTATTATCTTTTATTATCGTTATATTAAAATTCCCATTATTATTCACTAAATTTGATTAATTTACTTCCGGACATGATCAGATGTTCACAGTTACAAATCCATTACATACTCTCATTTGCAGTTATATGAAGTAAAAGAAGAATATTGTTGCTTTGTGATGAATAATTTTATTTAAATTGTTTATATTGAGCAGGTTGATGTGTTTGTTAGACTTGACTTTACATACTTAAAATATATTCTAAATTGTGAAACCACATTAGTTTAAGAAATATCTTGAAGATAATTAGTTTATGATTTCTACTTGAATAGAGCATTGTTATTCGGTGATAACAATTTTATTGTTAGATGTTTAATTTATTTTAAAATTTCTTAGATAAGGATGTTAGTCATTGTTCACTATAATACTATAATCAGAAAGTAGATGTAGAAAATAAAATGATTAAAAAATAAATAAATTAGTTTATAATATTTATATAAATAAATATTTTAAATTATATGATTTCTTACGGTAG
This sequence comes from Canavalia ensiformis, assembly GCA_026541065.1. Taxonomy (NCBI): domain Eukaryota; kingdom Viridiplantae; phylum Streptophyta; class Magnoliopsida; order Fabales; family Fabaceae; genus Canavalia; species Canavalia ensiformis. Next base: position 17,755 of record JAMKYM010000225.1, on the reverse strand, counting down.
TTACATAATTCTTTTTACAACATTTTCAGAATAAAACGCTTTAAAAAGTATCATTTTACAACGGTTCTAAAAAAAGTGCTTTAAAAAGTAACTGTAATATGTAATAATTTTAAAAATATTGTTAAATTAAAGCACTTTAAAAAATATTTTTTACTACATTTTTTAAAATATTTTAATATATTCCTTATTTATTACAACACTTAAATATACATTTAAAATACATTGTAAAATATTTAAAATAAGTATTTTAAAATATTTTTTTTTGATATAGTGTTATTATGGAATCGAAAGCAAGCAATTGCATAAATCAATTAAGATAAAGGATTTTTTTATAGGATTTAGGTTTATACTAACCTAATCCATCACATGCTATTCATACTAAAATTCTAATATTATATTTATTAATTATTTAAATACTTAATTAAAGAAATATAATTAACTTTAATAATTAAAACATATATACATATTCTAAATAATGGATTAATGCTAAATTCATAAAATTAAATAAAAAAATTAATAATTACTAATATAATATTTTTTCATTTAGAAGATATATATAAATTATTAAAAATAATATATTAATTATGATCAAAGAATTTGTAAACAACCAATAATCTAAGAAATATAAGTATTAACACTTAAAGTTAAACATATAATAGAAATATAAATAATACATAATAAAACTCATATTTTTTTATAGAGAATAAAATAAATGAAAAAGTATAATAACATGGATAGAAAATTGTAACTCCAAAAAAGAATTCAAGCATCTTATATGTTATAAAAATATGATAGTAAAAGCAACATCAAGTTATACATATCTTAAAATAAGCATAGTTTTTAGACTTTCATTAACCCAAAACAACAAAAGACTTATCGATACCTATATGGGTTATATGATTTTGAAAAATCTCAATATTTAAATCTTTAGTTGATGGATTTATTAGTATTTCAAATTATTTAATTTGAGTTTGAAGCTTTTAAGATTTTGTCTTAAATAATTAATTGTTTTGAGTGTATAGAATTTATTGCTTTAAAAGAAATACTCAATATGAGTGATCTAAATATATTTTCAACAACATGAAAGGTAAAAACATAATCTATAAGATCCTAAATACTTATCATAGCCCAGTAACAAATAAAAAAAGTAATAATAAAATGGACTAAATAAATAAATGCTTTAAAGTATATAATATTTTAATAATTCAAGTTTTTCTAAACAAGAGGATACATGTTAGTCCAAATAGGATAAAAAATATTTAATTGGATAGTATAAACACTTAAGTAAAATGAGAAATTTTTTGGATTAACATAATCACAAATATTTAAAATGAGTAAGCACTTATATTTATTAGTTCAAATAATAAGAATTGCAAAGAACTTATCAATGAAAAAAGTTATATAAGATAGAAATATTAACCTTATATATATATATATATATATATATATATATATATATATATATATATATATATATATATAAAGAGATTAATAGGTTAATGACTTTACAAAATATGGAAAATTGATCAAAGAGAAGTAAAAAAAACTACATATCAAACATATCATATGATCAAATATGTATAAAAATATATGACGATAGAAAAATTCAAGAAATATATTATTCTTATATGAAAATGCACACAAAAATATGTAACAATACTGATAAATCTTGAGACAAACAATTATATCCATACTTCTACTAATTAATATATCTATGATATTATTAGGATTTTTATTAGAATCAACTATATTAAAATATTCTAATAATATAATATTTAATAGTGGGATCCTAATTTTTATTAAAGTACATGTTAAAACTCAAAATCTTTCCCTCTTTAATATAACTTATATAGAATTATACTAAAATAAAGTTAACAAAGAGAAGTTGTTACATAGTAGAAATATCAAACCTAACATATAACTTTAATTAAGGTCTTATAAAATTAAGTTTCATAGTTAAACATATACTTTGCATATAGAATTAAAGAGATTATAAATATCTACTTGACACCTTAAAATATGAAATCTTCTTATATGAGTAATTACGCATAAGTTTTTTTTTAATTTAATAAGGATTGAAAATCAAAATTTTATAAACTATGATGAATATTTAAAAATTTACCAACATATGAATGAAATTGCAATTCTTAACAAATTAGACATAATATGGGACCACCTATAAAATTTTAACAAGTCACTCATAAAAGTCAAATGTTACAATACAAATAATAGTAAAACTTAAGTAAAAATTAGGTTCAAAAGAGGAAGCAAGAGAGGAAGAACATAGAAACCTACACTTAATCATTATTAAGAACATAATAATAGATAGTCTCTAATTTCTACTATCATTAAAATTACAAATCAAACAATTGCAATGTTATGTTGTATTATTCATGACCAAAAAAGAATGAAAGATTTTCATTATCCCAGGAGGATAATCACAAAAAAATTTGAATATAAAAAAGAGAATAAAATTGCTATGTACAAGTTTTAAATTTTAAAACTAATTTTTATTTTTAGTGTAACACCCTAATAATGATCTTGTCATACGCTTAAGTTATATCACAAATTCACTACTAGTTTATTATTTCATCATCCAAAATACTTTTATAAAATACTTTTACTAAAAAAAATGTATAATTTTTTAAAAACATTTATCTAAAACTGTTAGCCTCATCATATAAAATTAGCATAACAATAATAAGTATATTGTCATATCTTCTCTCTTTGTAAATTTATAGCATGTAGTCAAGTAAACATAATAAGTAGTTATGAATTTACTTTAAAATAGGATTAACTTGTCTAGTATAACACAAACACACACGCATAAATAATACACATATAAGACTTGTCGTGAATTCCTTTTACATAGAGCAAAGGTGTTAGTGCCTTGATTAATACATTCGTTATTAAACAAAAATAACACATAATAAATATAAATACAATAACATGTTCATCTTTAGTGCATCATGAAGTAGTCCATCTCACTTTTGTTGTACCTTCTTGGTCTTTTTTTGCATCCCCTTTGTGTGTAATAAATTACTAGTCCATGTTATCTATTTTATAAGTACACAATTATTGTCATGATGAGTATGATCAGACTCTAGAAAAAGAATGGGAAGAAGGAGATGAGAAATCAAAATTTCTCAATAAGCATCTAAATAGAGTTGATGACATCATTTTTAACCTAGCCATTTCAGTTTCTTTAAAAAAAGTGACAAATACACAAGTTCAATTTTATTTTATAAACTATCACTTTTTTTGAAATTGTTTTATTTTAAATATGAAAGAATTCATAACAAGCATAATCATTCATCTCATCCATTCTTTATTATCATTATATATCATAACATTATAGATATTACTTGACACATTATAATTATTTTCCATATTCATAATCATTCACATTCATTAATCACCCTCTTAGTGACACTTTAATATACGACACATCATTGTACTCTTAGTGACACATTATTAACCTTGGTCTCATTCATATCATTATTAGCATTTTGATAATTAGTTAAGTCCTTTATCAAGTAATATCTTCTCACTTCCACACCTACACAACCTTCTTAAGAACAAGAGCATTCTCAGTGGTCGGCACCACCTTAGCTTGAAGCCTCAGGCTTCTAATATGGATAGTCCAGACTTTTATATGTGCACAAGTCCTAGACTTTGCACAATTTCAGTAATGCAACTTAAATTTTCACATAGAATTTCTTTTAGTGATATACTGACTTATTAGGTTCCATTTTAAGTATTTATTAAAGGATACATGATCAATACTCAATCAATATGCTATACACGTATAGTATCCAATTCATCCATCATCACATATTCATTGAAGCACATACATGGAACCATATACACATACAAATTATTGTATCATTCAAAAGATCACATTACAATTTAAACAAAAGATGAGCACACCTCATTCTTACTCAAGCATCATTATAGTAACTAAGGCTTTGATATTTACCCAAAAATTTCATAATCTAATGAAAATATTTACTTAGGCGAACAAAATATACTCTTTTCCAAAAAATGCCTAAGTTGACCTTATTATTATAAGTTTCTCAAGGGAAATATACACACCTTATTCTCACTAAGTCTCTCTTGACCTTTCCATTTCTCAAAGATTTTTTTGAAGTTTTTCTCATGTTTATTCTTAGGTTGGCTAAATAGTCATTATGCCACACAAGTAGGTCTTTTTCTCATCTAAACCTCATCAACACTTTTGTTTCTTAAGATCCATTCTTAGAAAAGATGAGCACATAGATTTTTCCCATTAAAATCTTATTTAGTCTAATTTATTTTCCTTGGTCGAATGTCGAATGCTCTTTTTAGCTCCAATAAGGTTGTTGTTCATCTTTGAGTCCTTGTGGTCAATATTTTAGGATTAAATCCTATTGAGAGTGAATCTTGTATTCTTTATCCAATTAACTATTTTACTATCATGCCTACAAGTATAAGTCAAATTGTTCATATCTTAGATCACTAAATTATGTACACTTGTTTGGGATTACTTTGTAACTTAAATTATCTAATGATCATAATTTAATAAAATTTTAACTTGTTTTTACTCTTTTTTCAAGTGCTTGGGTGAATGGTCATTGTAACCTTCCCAAGGCCACTTAATTTTTTCTTCTCGGCTCCTTGTGCATATTTTTAATGTTATAATTTATGGACGATATTTATTTTCATGTCTTTATGAAATTTAAGTCTTTTCTCCTTTGTGAAAGTAGACTTGGCCAAATGGACATTGTTTCATACAAGATGGCATTTTTAACATCCCTCTTCTAAGTTAGCACATAGATCCAAAGTCTAGGCACTTACTAATCATAATTTTTCTCAAAGTCCACTAAGCTTTGATAAATTCTTGTTCTTGATTAAAAGTATTTTGTTTTTGGTGTAAAGTTTATATCTATTTAATTTTTTAAGTCTAGAAGTCTTCCACTTTAACTTAACATTTTAAAGGGCTAAGAGTTTATGACTTAAAAACTAAGTTTTGGAATTTTCTCCCACTTTAACTTAATATTTTAAAAGGCCAAGAGTGACTTAAAAACCAAGCTTTGGAATTTTCTCCTTAAGACTCTAGGTCTAGGATCATACTTGTCTAGTTTTGAATTCCCATAATTTTATGATTCAAGATCTTGTCTTTTTAAAGAAAAGGACTAACCATAGATCTTTAAGGGAAAAATACAACGCATGGTGGCTATATTTTCAAATAAGACAAGATTCACTAAATCCTCTCTAGTCTCTAAAATAAACTCCACTTGAACATTTTTCAAAACTTGAGGTAAAACACCCCAAAGCTATCCAAAAATACTAAAATTAGTTTTTTAAGAACTTTTAACCAGTTAAAATGCTCTAAAAGTAAGACTAAGCACTTTAATTCATCAAAGCTTAAATTTTATTCTTAATTTCATTATAAAGATAGAAATCCTTATTTTAAGAGGTTAGAGTAGTTTTGGACTTGAATATTCTCAAGAGAGTTTGATCTGGAGTTTAGAGAAGAAATACTCAAATATGAAAGGAAACAACTAAAAGTAACCAACATGAAAACATAGGAAAGTTTAGTGAAGAACATCTTACTTGGTAGGAACCTAATAGGAAAGATTTGGATATTTTGATGGAGAGGAAACCTCCCTTAAAGTTATGGTTGTGAGCTTGGTGGAAGAGGAAGCCTTTTTACTTAAAATTTTAAAGATTGAAACCTTAAGCTTAAGTATGGTTAAAGGTGATAAATATGAGAACATGATGACTTGAAGAAGTGTTTGAAGAAAAATTTTAGAGATAAAAAATTAAGTAAAGATATGGACGATGTGAAGACTATGCATTTAGCCACTCTTAGAGAATTAAGGAAAAGTTTCACTTAATTTCCTACTAATTTAATTTGCACATTTCTATCCAATGGTTAAAACTGTGTAGTTTTACACTAATATCCCTTGGGTAAAGACTTAATATGCATATTATTATCCAAAGGGTTAACCATGATTTAGACATCTTAATCAATATTAATATTTTTTCTGTTTAACATTTATTATGTTTATAGTATCATAATTACAAGTCTCATCATCATCTTATCTCCTAGAGATATGTACACATTAATGATAAGTTATATCACTTGTCACATCATCTAGAAAATATGTCAATACATAAATATTGTGTACCTTCCACCATTTTTTGTGCCAATAGATAAACACGAAGTGTGGGCTTTTGCTAGCAGTTTTAATTCTGCCCAATTTGTTTCTAAAGTTCTAGTGGCCTCTTCATAATTTGCACATTTTTATCCAATGGTTAAAACTGTGTAGTTTTTCACTAATATCCCTTAGGTAAAGACTTAATATGAACATTATTATCCAAATGGTTAACCATGATTTAGACATCTTAATCAATATTAATATTTTTTCTGTTTAACGTTTATTATGTTTATAGTATCGTAATTACAAGTGTCATCATCATCTTATCTCTTAGAGATATGTACACATTAATGATAAATAATATCACTTGTCACATCATCTAGAAAAATATGCCAATACATAAATATTATGTACCTTCCACCATTTTTTGTGCCAATAGATAAACACGAAGTGTGGGCTTTTGTGGCAGTTTTAATTCTGTCCAATTTGTTTCTAAATTACTAGTGGCCTTTTCATAATTTGCACTTTTTTATCCAATGGTTAAAGCTGTGTAGTTTTTCACTAATATCCCTTGGGTAAATACCTAATATGCACATTATTATCCAAAGGATTAACCATGATTTAAACATCTTAATCAATATTAATATTTTTTCTGTTTAACATTTATTATGTTTATAGTATCGTAATTACAAGTGTCATCATCATCTTATCTGCTAGAGATATGTACACATTAATGATAAGTCATATCACTTGTCATATCATCTAAAAAAATATGCCAATACATAAATATTGTGTACCTTCCACCATTTTTTATGCCAATAGATAAACACGAAGTGCGTGCTTTTGCTAGCGGTTTTAATTTTGCCCATTTTGTTTCTAAAGTGCTAGTGGCCTTTTCATAATTATTGGGAAGTTCTAGTTTTGTTAGAAATTTCTAAACTCTTATTCTTATATTTAAATCCTTTATCTGTTATTAATTTTATCCTGATAGTACTTGTGTAATTTATTGAGAAATTTCTAGTTTTGTTAAGATCTCAACATTGGTTATTTGTATCAGGTTTCTATTTAAAAATATTAATTTGTCATTCATAAAGTGATGCACAGAAATTTGAAATGTTACATTTAAAATAACTTGACTCTAATTTAATATATCATCAATAATAGTATATAATAAAAAAGTTATTTTTTTTAAACTTTCACAAGCTAATTTAAAATTTTTAATAAGAATTTTTATTTTCAATAAGATAGAAAAGTCATAGAAAGTTTAGTATAACTTTAATTGTTTAAAAGATTTAATAATATTCTCAATATAAATCCTAATAATAAATTAATATCAAATAGTTTATAAAGAGAATATTGTGTCATCAAACAAAGAGATATTTATATAAAAATTTTGACTTTTTCATATTCAATTAATTGGATAATTAATTAAATTATATTTCTTACTTTATTAGAATTCTTAACAAAGATTCTAAAATAAAAATATCTAAATTATTCGTATTTGGTAGAGAAAAAAATTTGAAAAATTGTTTAAAATATATTTAAAATTTTAAATTAATAATCAAATTATTTTGTTATTATACAATGGTAATGTTATACAACATCATATTGATAAGGTATATTTGTCATTTACACAATTCAATTACACATTATTTCAATAAATAATTTTATTTAATAACATAAAATTATGACAAATAATATTATATCAATAGGATATGTTAATTATTCACACAACTTAATATGAATTTCAATCGATTTTAATAAAATAATTTTATTTAATATCAACAAAATATTAAGTTATAAAAATTATATTAATTAACTTGTTAAATTTTACAAAATAATGCATGTGAAAAAAGTTATAGAATATTTTTATTATAAATATTCTAATATTAATAGTGTGCTTCAAATTATAATTAATACAAATTTATAACAAATAATGCATTATATCAATTAAAAAGTTACCTTAAAATAATTACAAGCTAATATGATATAAATATTATTAATGCAAATTATATATAAATTTATATGAATTTTAAATACTAATATGATATAAGTATCATTAATACATTATATAAATTCATATGAATTTTAAATAGGTTTTTTTTTGTTATATCCTCAAACTACCTTAATAAAATGATAATTTTTTTATTTGTTAAATCTAATGAACCTTTTTTTCTTCTTCCTTCATTTTCATTCTCCCCCTTATCCCTCCTCCTCTCATTCCATTCTCTTATTATTCCATTTCTCTCTTCCTTCTATTTTTCTTCTTCTCTTTTCTCTCCCACCCTTCTCCTTGTCTTCTATGTCGTTATCCATAGCCATTTTTGATATTGAGGAATGATGGTTAAGGATGGAAAAGCAAAATATTGTTCAAGAGATAACTTTACTGTGGTGAGGTCCGTCAATCCTTATGGCTGCCTTAGAACAACACTAATGGTGTACATGTTAATTTGGTTTTGAAGGTGGCAAACGTGTGGGGGTTTTAATGCTAACAACAATGAGGAAAGGAAATTGTGGATACTCCAAGAATGATGATAGGTCCATGGTGGTGGTTCCATTTCGATGGTAGTTGAAATCTTTTTTTTTTCTTCCCTTCTTTTCATTTTTTATTTCAATTTTTATATTTAGTTGTTGGTTTTCTAAATATTCTGTCATGATTACTTTAGGATACTTGATATGACTTGACTACTATTTAACTAATATGTTCATGATTTAATAATGACTTGGTTTATGCTTATTTTTATTAATGTCTATGTGTGTTGAGTTGAGAGGAGTGTGTTTGTTATGGAATGTTGAATGATGGAAAAGGGTATGAGGAAGAAAAAAAAGGAAAACTAAGAGTGAAAAAATAGGAAAGCATAAGAATGGTGGAGAGGGGGAAGAGAAGAAAGAAGAAGATGAAAGAGAGGGATAAAGAAGAAAAAAGTAAAAAATTAAAGAAAAATTATGCATCAGATAACATTATTTATATTAACAATGATAATTCATTAAAATGTAATTAATAAATTTAAATAAATTAATAAAAAAGAAAGAATTTAAAACTTTTAAAAGATAAATAAACTAAAAAGCTTTTAGAAAATAAAAAATTAATAAAAAAATAAGACAAAGGATCAACAAACTAATATTATATTTAAAATATTATATATATATATATATATATATATATATATATATATGTTATTAGCAAATTCAAAATAAGGTAAACATCTAAATGTACAGACCAATTATCACAATCTTCATATTAATAATTTTATTATATATTTTGTAACATCACCATGTATCTCAAAACTAGAACTACGAGCACCCAAAATACAACATTATACTTCTAGTTTTTATTTTTTTTCAACATAATATTATACTTTTTTTTTTTTGGTAGTACTACCATATTTTCTAATTGATAACTAGAAAGTAGTCAATTCTTTCAACGGTAAAAATCACACTAAAATAAATATTATCTTTTTTAATAAATTATTTTTCCTACACACAATGATTTGAATTTCTATCAACATAGCATAAGATGCAAATTTCTTAGTTGCTCATGCTTTCCTAGTCACTAATACGGTAACATTGATGAACTTGGTTTTCTCCTTGGACATATGATTAGCCAATATTTGTGGAAGCGACTAAAAAACCTCCTCAATGATATATTCACCAAAATGACTAACAAGCAAAGGTTCAGCCACAACGCTCATGCACTGTGTCATACTATATCCATTATCATTAAGTGATTCAGACCTTTCATGTTCAAAATCATGAGTTTCCCAGTTTACATTCGATACCTCTAAACGATTGATGACAAATGATCCTTGTTTATCAACTTCCAATTTCACTTCAGATGGGGATGGAGTATAATGAGGGATGTTAAAAGTATTTACTTGCTCTTCCTTTATAATTCCCTGTATCAAACAATAAAAATATTTATATTCATATCTTACAAATTTATTCATGTTCAAAACACAATTAACATGCATTATTTAAAATTTTAGCAACTATTTTATTTTAAAAAATATTTTTTAATTTTTCTGTACTTGCGAAAAGTTAACCTTGTGCCATGTAATTTATATATATATATATATATATATATATATATATATATATTGCATATGAAAAATATGCATTTATATTCAATATTTTATATCTACTTTTATAGATTAATAATTTATTTGAATGATATAAAAAATAAGAAAAAATAGGAATATAAAAAATAAAGAAATAAGAAATAAAATAAAAATGAGATAAAAAAAATAAGTTGTTTAAATAAAGAAAAATAGGAGAAAGAAAAGAAACTAATTTTTTTATTTTAAAATATAAAAAATATATTAATAATATAAATTTTATTTTATATAAATTAAAAAATTATTTTAAATTTAAAATTTTAATTTTTATTAATTTTAATTTTATTAATATTATTATTTTTCTAAAAAATTAATAATCAAAACATTAAAATAAAAAATACTTTCCCACTCAATTCTCAATTCAAGGAGAAATTATAAAAATATGGAATTTGTTAAAATTAGTTTTTTTTTCATATAAAAAAATTTCTTTTCTGCACTTTTTCTTTATTAATTACTTCCCTCGTTATTTCCCATTCAAATATACCGAAAACAATTGCCCACGATCGTATATCTATAAAACAAAAATATACAACAACTCAATTAAAAAAAGAAAAAAATAATAGAACCAAATTAAAATAAAATTAAACGATGCGACGACGGAGATAATAATAATTATTAATAATAATAATAATTAAAAAAAAAAAAAACTCTGTTTACCTGTTTGACCATATCATCAAGAGCTTCAGCCATAAGCTCCCAAATATAGAAAGCCCCTTCGCTGGATGGATTTTCGCTTTTTCTTCCCAAAATGGTTAGAACCATACAACCCCCTTCAATTACTTCCTCTGCTCGACACTTTAGAAAAAGATTGAAATCTCTTTGAAATTGGTCATAAGCTTTTACCACGTTTGAGGGACTTGTACTGCCTATATAAATGTTTACCTTATTGTTATTCATACCTTCAGGAACCTAATTAACCATATTAAACACCAATTATTCCCATTCTACTCCTCTATATATAAAATTAACGGAACCAGTAAGATATTTTTCTAAACATATTTTATATTATTAGTCTATTTTAAAAAATAAAAATAAAATTCTTATTTTTTATTTTTTTAAAATTAAATCAATCATAAAAATATATTGTATGATAAAGTATGTTGAGAAAATGTTAATAATATTTTAAAAGTAATTATACACACGTGCAAATCTGTTTTTCAGGAGCGCCGTATAATACTAAAAAATTTTCTCATGATATTTAAAAAGCAGTTACTTAATTCACAGAAAGAGCATATACAAAGGAAGGGAGTTACAAATGAAATTTAGCTTGAGTTGGGATAGGATAATTTAAATTTACTAGATTTTATATATTGAAATGATAAAATTTTTTAAAAATATTACAGATTTTTTGTTTAAACAAATTATATTAAATAGAAAAAATTTAAAATGATATTTATTTAAAGGAAATTTTTAAAATTTTTTATTATAAATATTTTAATTACCATTCCTAAATTTTTTTATATTTTACTTTTTTTAAATAATAATAATTTCTTATTTACAAATTACTTGAATTCTAAAACTTTCCGCCTAACTGATGAATGTTAGATTTAAAAAATAAAAATAGTTATTTAACATATATACCTTAGATAGCCAGTGAAGACTGTAAGAAGAATGCACAAAATGCAGACTTCGACTTGGAAACAGCCTGGAATAGAAAGAACCAGGGACTCCAGAAAAGTAGCATGAACCAATGGAAGTTTCCATTTCATCTAGAAGCTTCTCTTTGAAACTGTCAAGGGATCTGAAGATGCTGTTGAAGTCATTTCCTGGAAGATCATTGAGAAATATTTTGTATTCTGGAGATGTTTGGTGAAGCTCTCGGCAAAGGTTCTCCACAGTTTTGATGATTTCTGAGACCACAAACAGAGTGTTTGGACCAGAAGAGCAACCCATTTCTGCAATTGCCAAACTTGTAGGGAGTTTATTGCAATACAGACTCTTTATAGCTTCCTCTCTAATGGGCCTTGTCAAATGAATCACCTTTTGCTGCATTACCATTGACATAAAATATGGAAGAATATATTAGTACCCATGATTTTGGCGTGGCACTGCCAATGCAGTTAATTATATAACCTTAACATGTTAGTGTTACTGAATTGGGATCTAATATTTAATGAGAAAATAAGAATATATGCAAATAAAATAAAATAAACAAGGATGCAGCTCGGTGCAAAGGTGCTGCCTTAAGTTTTAAAACGAACGGGAAGGATAAAGCAATGATTCAATGAATTAGTAGTTAGATGGGTATCTTATTAAAAATTCTGATTATCATATATTCTAATATTATTTTTTTTATTTTAGACTTCTTTTCACTTCATTCGCTTATTTTTTTAATGTACAACAACACTTTTTTCTTTTTTGATAAAATATAGTTCTGTTTTGCCTTATTTAGAAAAATAATGTTGAATTTACGCTACACATTAAAGAGAACACAGAAGGTATTATTATATATATACCTGAATAAAGCAGTTGTTTGCATAACTTGCTTCTCCAACGCCTCCATTCATGCACAGACCTGAGCTACTTCCATTCTTCTTTCGTTTATCTTTTTCCTTCTCTACCTTTTGCTCTTGGGTTTCTATGCGTTTGGAAGCCCATGCCACACCCCTATATATATCTATATAGCCTTACTAAAATAGCATTTTTGTGGCTATCGTCTTTGAAAATGAAATTTCCCGTCAAATGGGTAGATTTAAAAGTGGGTCCTTGACAACCTGGGTCTGTATAAGTTACGTTTTGGATAAGTAACTTCATGTCATGCAATGGATTTTAACCGGAAATGTTAAATAAAACCGTCGGTATTGTTTTTATCATGTTAGTTCGGTTGTCAGTATTATAGGCCGAATAATGGTCAGAAATCCTAATAACTAGAGCCACGAACACAAGTGGTGGACGAATTAAATTTGGATATACTATTTTGATATTTAAAGTAATTTTTAAAAGTTAACTAATTTTAAAAAATTATTATATTTAAGGTGATTTGTTTATTTATTTGTGTTTTAATATTTATTGATTATGTTTTGCATAAAGGACTAGATTTGTATAATTTTTATTTATGAAAATTTAAATAACTGAAAGTATAAGGATTAATATTATAAAATATAACAATCAAAATTAAAAAAGATAAAATTATAAATATTAAGTTTAATTGCATTGCTAGATCTCTAAAATAAAACAAGCACTTTGAACTGTGTGTTAAAGATTTTTATAGATTTTTTTAAAAATTTAAGTTAAGCATTTTTCAAAAGAGGTGGGAAGAGTTTAAATATATTTAAAAATTGATTTCGTAAATAATTTAATAAGGTAGACATCATAATCAATTTGATTAGCTAAGAAAGAAAAGATGAAATGTAAATTCTAGATTTTGTCAATTATATTTTGATTTTATTTTATTTATTTTTTTATTTTATAAAATATTATATAAATTTACTTATTTTTAGTTTTTTTAATTTAATTTTATTTTCTATTATATTTAGTTTTTATTTTATTTAAATTTCATTTTTTAAATATTATATAGATAATAAATATCAGGATTTTAAAAAACATTTAAAATGAAAGCGTTTTCAACATTGTATTTTTGTGCATGATATTTTATTTTTTATTATGTAAATATTTTTTTTATCTTTTTCAATTTAAGTAGATTCTATTCTATTTATTTATACACATTAAATTATGGATTTTAAATTATTAATTTTATTTTAAATCTTAATTTATATATATCGTCTAAGTTGTCATTTTTTAAATTATTGTCCACATCAAAATTTAAATTAAAAATAAAAGATAAATAAAAAATAAATAAACATAAAAATGATAAAATATAAATAATAGTAACAAAACAAAAACTAAAATAATGGCAAGAAAAAGAAAGATAAAGTTGGAAAAAAAATATAAATAATAATATTAAAATATAATAATAGTAAGACAAAAAAAAAAGAAAAAGAACTTGTAGTGGAGAGTTAGTTAAAAGTTAGTTATGGTAGGTGAAATTTAGTGAGAAACAAAAAAAAAAAACTCTGGCGTCTTGACAACAGGGAGGGGAGAGAAAAGATTTTGGGTTATTTAGGTTCGAAAGAATTTTTCTTTCCCGTGTATCTGCACTTTCAACGAATAAGATTGATGATCATTTAAGATTTTGAATGTTATATAAAAAAAGTGAATGAGATTTAGGATCATTTAAGATGTTGAAAGATATATGGAAAAAGTGATCTTTACTCTCAACTTCGAAATTCATTGAATGAGATTTAGGATCATTTAAGATTTCAGAAGGTATATGGAAAAAGTGATCTTTGACAAAGGGTTTAGAAACGAAGATCTTTGACTCACGTGGCCGAATCGAAAAGCAGGGTTGGGTTGAAGGATTCATATGACTCTCTAAATCTTGAAAGATATGCTGCACTTTCAATTTCGAAGTTCATTGCGTGAGATATAGGACTAATAAAGAAAATTGACTTAATTTTAAAATAACAAAAATAAAAGGAAATTGGATTTGACCCAAATTAACAAGAATTGGGCTTAATCTAAATTAAAAGAATGGATTTGAATTTTGACTAAAAAGAATTGAACCTATCCAAAATAAAGAAAAAAAATTAGACTTGACCCATATTAAAAAATAAACTTGATTTTAAATTAAAAAGAAAATTGGACTGGATAAAAATTAATAATGGCCATAATTTTGGTTTGATTTTTTTTTTTTTATATTTTTGAAAGAATTTGATTTTGATTTTAAAATTTTTGAAAGAATTGGACTATTTTTTGAATTTTTGAAATAACTTTTTTTTTAATCTTAAAAGGATTGGATTTTTTGAAATTTTGAAAGAATTGGACTTTTTGAAATTTTTAAAATAAATTTTAGGAAAACCCTTCCGTTAGGATAAAATGAATAGAAACAATAAAGGTATTTTATTTTACTTATTTTATTTATTCTATATTATATATATATATATATATATATATATATATATATATATATATATATATATATATATATATACTTTTTCACTTTTTATCCATAGCTCACCATTTTAGGTAGCATTCCAAAGCAAGACTACATGGCCCACCGTAACCATTTAATTTTGTTAGCTTTCACCCTGCAAAACATTTTCCAAGTCTTGGATATTAATATTATATTCTAAAGCAAAGCCACTTGACTCACCGTAACCATTTAATTTTGTTAGCTTTCACCATTTAACGTCTAGCCAATTTGGTGGGTGACGTTCACATAGGCTAAGTTACTCACGTGGGTTTGGTTCGTGCCACAAAATCCTATGGAGCACCCGTCAACAAATGGAATAGTTGCAAACAATGCATTAACATCTTTATGCACCCCACCACCTCTATGCATTAGACAGTGAGCCATATCAACATTTAAGGCACCATCAAACCTCGAAGAGTCAGTCAGAAGTGACATTACTTGAGAAACTAAGCGAGTAAGGTTAGTGTAGGTGGGTCTCTCAACGTCAAGGGAACGCCTGCAAATATCATAGATGGCTTCATTATCAAGCAGTGTATCCACGTCTTTATGTTCCAAAAGGGATATGAGTTAGAAGAGCATCATAGAAGTTAAAATTGATGGTGAATAGGATGCCTCACCGGTGAAAAATGAGCTTTTTACATCGGTTGTTATGCACTTTTTACATCGGTTATTTAGGCGATGTTGAAGCGGGTGATATAGAAAATAAAACTTTTTACATCCGTTCTGGAACCGATGTAAAAAGTATGACTTTCTACATCGGTTAAGTCTATAACCGATGTAGAAAGTCATACTTTTTACATCCGTTATAGTCGTAACCGATGTAGAAAGTCTTTTTTTTAATGTTCATTTTGTTTAGGCATACTACCGTATTATTTATTCACAATACCTGCATATACACACATTTAATCACCATTGCATAACACGTAATTCACATAATCTATATATTTAAACTAAATACATCATTATTTATTATCAAACTTTAATTTACAAATGAAATAACTTCAAATTACATCAAACAAGTATTGAAAGTTGAAAACAAATGTAGTAATCAGTCATGTACCTATTGAAAGCAAAGAAAAAAGATGTTAAAAACTGTACTAAATATAAAAAACGTAATAAATATTTTAAAATAAGTTAAAAATAAACATACAATGATGAAATAATTAAATAAATAACTAACTTGTATCATGTAGTAACATTTTTCCATATTCCTTCATGATGATCATCTCGAATAGCATGTACATCATCTATTTCATTTTCTTCATTGATACTAGATATCCTTGATGATAAGGGAGTTTAGGAAATATCAATATTTGAAATATCATTGGTGTCATCACTAGCGATTGTTGTCTTTTCTTGAAGAACAACTGACCACCTTTTGGAGCAAGGATCTTGAACATAAAACACTTGTTTTGCTTGGTAGACCATGATAAAAGGGTCATCCTTGTAAGCTACTTTTTGAAGGTCAACCAATGTAAATCCCAATTCATCGACTTGCACACCACTGTTACTATCAACCCATCTGCATTTGAAAATAGGCACTCTAAATTTGGTGTAATCAATCTCCTAAATCTTTTCAATCACTCCAAAGTAAGATATGGAAGCCTTTACAGGATTTTTATCTTTGGAACTTGCAAAATGCATCGACTCTGCTACCACCATAACCCCATTATTTTGCATGGTACTTTTATCATCCTGAGACTTTGTGTAAAATAAAAAATGATTGATATCGTATCCAGTCCAACATATGACATCAAATTTTGGGCCATTTGCTAGCCACTTCAATATATTAGAGGCACCATAATCCTTTTTAATTGTTTCATCAAACCAGTTTAAGAACGTCTTGTTATGCTCATTCAACAATCATTTCTCGTTCATTCGAACATTCTCCTCCCTTATCATAGTTTTTTTAGTAGATAAGTAAGGTTGAATCTCATCGGTATTATTCAAAATATACAAATGTGCTTGAAGGACTTCTGCACGACCCATGCTTGTCACAATTATGCCTCGTGTACCTTTACCTCCGTGTCTTCCCTCATGACGAGACTTAGGAACTCCTATGGGTTCCACCTCTGACAAATACTCTGTACAAAACTCAATGGCCTCTTCTACAATATATCTTTCAATCATAGATGCCTCGGGATGGTGTGGATTCTTCACATACCCTTTTAATATTTTCATGTATCATTCTATTGGATACATCCACCTCAGATAAACTGGAACACATAATCTGATCTCCCTCACTATATGAACAACCAAGTGAACCATAATGTCAAAAAATGATGGAGGAAAATACATCTCTAATTGGCATAAGATAGTAAAAGCTTCATGTTCCAACTCATCCAATTTTAGAGGGTCAATGACTTTGCTACATATTTTATTGAAAAAGAAGCATAACCTACTTATTGTATGTCTAACTTTTTTAGGCAAAATGTCACGAATAACTGACACGCTCGTCGCAAACGCACAAAAATAATTTCTAGATTTTCCCAAACTATTGGTATAGTATAAGGTGCAACCCTAGG